>CM037858.1:51516482-51853982 GCA_021292105.1 Anadara kagoshimensis
GCGTGTATGGATGTCCGTTACTGCTTGTATGGATGTTCGTTACTGCTGGTGTAGATGTCCGTAACTGCTTGTATGGATGTCCGTTACTGCTTGTATGGATGTTCGTTACTGCTGGTGTAGATGTCCGTAACTGCTTGTATGGATGTCCGTTACTGCTTGTATGGATGTTCGTTACTGCTGGTGCAGATGTCCGTAACTGCTTGTATGGATGTCCGTTACTGCTGGTGTAGATGTCCGTAACTGCTTGTATGGATGTCCGTTACTGCTGGTGTAGATGTCCGTAACTGCTTGTATGGATGTCCGTAACTTGAATCAGAGACACTGGTCTATGTCTAAATAACAATCCGAAAGCAAAGATAAGTCGGGTCTATGTTTCACAATCATTCATACTACCATTTTCTTTAACTTCAATTAAGCTAATTTCGGTAGGTTTTTATGAAAATGAATATACAAATTTTCGACAAAACAATAATGCTTGCACAAATGTTATAGGCTTATAAGCGTAAAGCTATACTCAAAGTGTTACTAAAAACTCTTGAAAATCTGAAAAAAATAACAGAATTATTAGGATTTCAATTTTGCTATATTTTAGTTAAGGAACGTCGTAATTGAGGAATGATTACAAAACTGAGCATGGTGAACTACTGTATTTCCACAAATTCATCACACATTGCAAGAATAAAGTCGTATTTTCCAACTAACTCACAAGAAATTTGTCACAACTTGATACAAAATCTACTGACCTAATAGCAAAAAATATTTTTCATTCATCCAAAAGTGAATTTAATTCTGTACATAGAGCAATTTTTTAACTTTTTAACAAAACAACAAATACAATATTATGTCAAAATTACCACTTCTTTACTGTCTTACTCTGAACAACTATTTATAAATATTATGTCATAAGAATAATCATGATGATAAAACCTGAAAAAACCCCGAACAACAATGATCTATCTGACCCTATCGGTGTATAAACTTGGCCAAATTTCCAAAATTATCGTAAAATTTCTCTATGTGCAAAAGAACCGAACAATGATGTTTTTATGTAAAAATATAATTTGGTTAGGTCAGTGCAATTTAAATGCATTTTATTGATAGTTTAATGGAAACATTTTCAATTAAAAGAAATGAATAATAAAAAAACATGTGCACTCAATTTATGGAAATACAGTAGTAAGTTTGGGGTAGACTTTAGCGGTAAATATGACAAGAACAACTACAGTTTTATTCTAGTGACAGATAACAGCTACGTTTAACTACCTATGTTCAAATCCTACGCGAGCAGATCCTAGAGCAAGAAAGTTTGAGTTTGCTTGTCTGAGGTAAATAGTTTTCTTCATTCCAGTCTCATCAGCATTTCCAAAAATAACCGATCTCCTTCGACATAATTGAAGAATCTTGACTGAAACATCAAACACCACAACACCATTGTTTTATTTTGTTCTCCAGATGCACGTAATACGTTTTATGTACTAAATTGATTAGTTACCACTGCGGTAGCTCAGTTGGTAGAATGCTTGCTCCGTAGGTGGGATGTTGTGGGTTTGACCCCCGGTCGGGTCAGACCTAAGACTTGAAAGCGGGTATAGTGACTGTTTTTTTCGCCAAGCACTCGGCATTACGAAATGAAAGTCACGGTTCTTTCGGATGGGAACTTTGAATAAACGATGTCCCATGTCAAAATTTCTGCACTTTCGCTATAGCCGGCGATGACTCGATATAAGTGATTAATATTCACTAGGACGTTTATTACCATTACTCAACTCCATGGTTTTGTATTCGCACTCCTGATGTAAAAAAAAAATACGCAGAATAAATGTACCTTTGTGCTGTCATGAATTTAATAAATTTTATATAAATATCAAAAACAGGAAACTATTCAATCACAATAATATCAATTACATATACAATTATACAATATATTAATATAGATCATATTATCATTTATGTGCTAATCTGTTATCTTTTCAATTTCTTTCTACATTTTACATTTTCTGAAGTTACAATCAATTTTACAGGAAAAAAAATCAAAAATCCTAATTTTCTTGCTTTTTCTTTAATGTCTTGGCAACGAATGTGAGAAATCAGCCAATTGGACACATTTTAGAAACTGGGCTTGGTTTCCATGGCGACGTTGGGAAATTCTAGTTCTTATGTGCCATTAGACACTTTTGGATTATTTGAATATCCCTCTAGTAAAATGCTCTCGGTAAACGACATGTTATAGAAACAAATTAGGCATATTAACAATTTTGTAGTTGAATTGAATTGAGTTCAGAAATGGTGTTTAACGTCCCATTCAAGAATATTTCACTTATATCGAGACGTCACCAGCTATAGACGAAGATGCAGAAATTTTGTCTGTGCGTTGCACTCATGGTATTATACAGTAGGGTCCTTTATCGTGACACGGGACCTCATTCTTTTAAGTTTCTATCCGAAATAACCGCGACTTTTCATTTCAAAACCGAGTGCTTGGCGAAAGAACAGTCAATACCCACTTTCAAGTCTTAGGTCAAACCCGGTCGGGTTTCGAACCCAAGACCTCCCACTTATATGAAGCGAGCACTGTACCAACTGAGTAAGCGCAGTGGTTATCGGTAAAAGACATGAGAGGACATGTAATTGAAACAAATCAAGGACATTTACAATTTTGTAGTTGAGTGTATATTTACCAGACAACATACCATATTTACCTAAATGAATATACCTACACGTTTAAACATCTTTTAAGTCAGTATAAAATATCACAGATAAATTAATAAAATTTTGATTCTCAATCTTAATATCACAAATAAAACACCATTAAAGTTGTAATACATAAAGTGAATGTATTAATTGTATAAATAGTACAATACTACTAGTAATGTGCTGATTTTGTAATTCATCATGGGTTTCGGGGTAAACTTCAAGGGTATTGTGACAGTAAAAATTCGTATTGGTTGGTATCAATTCGAATTTATATAACATACATTTACAAAACATAAAAATCGGAATTGAAAGATTTTAAATAGCAAGATGAAATCACAACAAATGAATCAAATAAGAAACAATGACATTATAGCTGTCCATTTCCAGCTATTTAAAAGATGGTGAAATCAAATAACGAGTAACATTAACCTCATCGACTTAACATCATAAGCATACATTCAACATGATGTACAAAGAAGCCTTGTACAGTACAGGTATGTCGAAAGTATAACACTGATCGAGCTAACGAAAAAAGTCAAAGGTCGGCTACAGAGAATAACTAGCTATCAAGAAATAGATAGCGCGCACCTGCTGCCAATATATAGCTAACGGGGACCCGGATGCATTGCTGATTCGGTACTGATTCCTTAGCTAAGTGTTAAATCGAAAGTTTAACACTGAGCTAACAAAAAGGAGTCAAAGACCGACCACAGAGAGATATGGATAGCTAGTGGCCGAAAAGATACCAAGAAATATATGACACCTGCTGCATGCCGAGGTATAGGTAGCGAGGGACCGTGAAGAGCTGTTGATTCGGCACTGATTTCTTAGCTAAGTGTTAAATTTTCGACAGGTCTGTACTGTAATTATGACATTTTATATGTGTTACAATTGTCAATTTTAATAAATAATTAATTATAAAGTTTATTTTTAAAAAATACATGACGCAAATTACAGTTGTTTACATCAAATGTGTCGTTTTAATGTTCAATGTCTTCTTAAGTATAGGAAATCAAACTTGGCGCTTGACACCGATTCATATGAAAATTTCAATTCGATCCATTCAGTGTATGTTATGTAATATTCCATTTTTCTAGTAAATCAATATAAATTACGACCATTGCTGATTCTTTTGTATCCATCGCTGCAAAAAATTCACTTGCTGTGCTCAATTTAAATACACATGTATATACACAATTAAAAGATCAATACGATTTCACTAGCCTAATTGCGTAATTACAGTAATTGTGTCATTTGCAGAATTTTTTTAATTTTTTTTCTCTCCTAAAATTCTGCACATTATAGATTGTCTAATACATGTTTCTAAGGCTGTGAAATTATCGTTTAAAAGAGTCTACGTTCTGTTTCCAACTCCATATCCGAAGGACATGTATGCAATGTAAACGTCGATGTACGCATGCTCGTGTGTAACCATTGGTAACTGTCAACAATCACAATGAACACATCGTGTATCTTGTAGTCTCCAAATATCACTTTTTTCCTGTCTTAGCATTCACGATTGCTTTCACATTTTTGTTGGTAATTTTCATTGAAAACACTTTAGCTAACTCTGTAAGAATAAATATTCACCATAAAATACCAGCATTGGCATTAAGAATACATTTAAACTTAAAAATATTACATGAATACAAACACATTTACAAGAACTGAAAATATTTAAATTTACAGCTAAATGTCGTAACGAAGAACATGACACAATACTACCAACGATATAAGAATCGAGATACAATATGCACAACTATTTAAATGGTTACTTTAGATGGACACCAGGCGTGTCAAATAGTGTGGACCAAGAACTGTTGAAGTGACATCAACTATTGTACAAGCAATGGGTGTCGTAATGCATATACCAATTGATTTTGTCAAAAATTCGCACATGTACACAAACATACCCGATCCATGTTCACATAACTTTTATTTAACGAATAAGTTTACTATTGCGTGCTACCTGTAAACGATTTTAAAATATCCATATTTAATATGAAGGTTCTGAGAAATCTTATGAGCCAGACATATAATTAAAATTCAGTAAAGCTTACCATCTCCAGATAAACAAGAATATTCCATGCAGCCGATCATAATCAAATCTTCATAATTAAAGATTCAATAGAGCCTGACATCATAATAATGTATACCGTGCTCAATATAGTACGAACAACTTCAATACGCATGATTAAGTATTCAATAAAGCTTTATCCTTACTATCTCCATAGTGTTACAGCATTCTATGTAGCTCATCATTATGAATTCCTTAAGATACATAAGTGTACAATGTGCTCGATTTTGAAAATGTATGTCAAAATTATCTTATACTTTCACTTCAGGTGTGGCGGCTGTAGCTAGCTAGACAGGAAGTGCTTACACTTTTGAAGCACCCGGTCTCACTTCCAAGGCGATATACTTAATCCGTCCGTTTCAAAGTTTTCAAAGTTTTTACTTTGCTATGGCATTGTGATTTGACTATGGATCAGCATGTCTGTGGTTGATTTTGCCATGTGCTAATTTTGTAAGACGTTATTTAATAATAAAAATTAAAAAATTAACACATGACAAGTGTATATCATATAGTTAGCATTATTCCAAAACAAAAAACAAAAACAGTTACCTTGGTAATCTACTTTTCCGTCTTTATTTGTGTCTGCTATTTGAATCATTCTTGCTGCTTCTTCAGCTGTCATTTTTTCACCTAATTTTGTCATGGCTTGATGTAACTCCTTAACATCAATATAACCATTGCCGTTTTTATCAAACACTCTAAATGCATTATATAATTCTGATTGAGGGTCAGTGTTTTTAGATTTGTTAATCATCATCTCTCTGAATTCTGCAAACTCTATAGTGCCATTTTCTAAAACAAAAATAAAATTAAATAAACTGTATAATTTTTTAAAGGAACACTGAACAAGTAAACTCAGTGAATTAGGATCTCTTTGCCAGTATTTGCACTTACATAACTCATAACTCACAAGGAAATGAGAAAACCAACTCGGGTTAATATGCACCTTTCCTAATAATGTTGAAGTTTTGAACCAAGTTTCGGAAAATAATGCTTCATGGTTTGGAGAATTACTCTGGACAAGAAGTGTCTGGACGGACTGAAGGAGACTGAATTGCCAAATCCACTCTTTCTCAAAAGGCGTGTGATATAAAAATATCTATTTTACAATATATAGGCATATCGAACAATAACCCAGTATAACAAAATAACGGGAAATGCCTGCCAACTACATAATAGAAACATAATGAGAATATAAAGTTCCAGAGTTTAAACTGGCACTGGGCATGGCAGTGGTGTGTTCTAATTGCCATCGTGGGGCCAAAGATAATTATTTCATTGCCTTATAAATACTTGGCTCTGAATTTGGATTAGTATCGGCCATAATGGCAATACTATGGTCAAAAGTACGTTTTAGTGCGTGGAAGAGCCAAACATAAAAAATGCAAGACTAATGAATACAAAGGTGCTTCAATATACATTATGACAATATAGTGACCAGAAGGATTTTTAAGTGTTAATATAATGCAAGCATAATAAGCCTTCAATAAGAATAAATTCTAAAATAAATGATTTGGTGATTATTCATTCATATTTATTTCATACAATTATACTATTGTATACTGTGTTCGTGTGATAAATCCACTTTTGCTAAGATAAGTATAACACAAAGTGTATTATCTCTGATTTTGTTGGAGGTGTATATATCTGATTCAGGCTCCAGTTTTACAATCATTCCTTAGCTAAGATTTTCCTTAACTTAAATAAAGCAAAATTTCAAATCTTTGTAATTTTGTTAATTTTTAAGATATTCAGAAATTGAATGTGTCATTTTGAAGATCTATTCTACCTTCTAACATTGGCATTAAATATTGACAAAAGTATTTATTAGCAATTCTAAAAACAGATTACCAAAATTTGCTAAATTTAAGTTAAGGAAAATCTTAGCTAAAAAATGATTGTGAAACCAGGACCTGGTTTAATCTATCCCTTACCGTGAGGTTACATGGCATTAAATTCATTGCGAAACTGTTTAGGTGTAACTAGAAAAACGGTCCCAAGTGTATGAGAGAGAGAGAGAGAGAGAGAGAGCACTAGCCATCAGAATCGGGCAAGTAAGTGTGTGTGTGTGTGTGTGTGTGTGTGTGTGAGAGAGAGAGAGAGAGAGAGAGAGAGAGAGAGATAACTACCAAAATCGTGAACTTACTGTCTTTATCTAAGTCTTTTATTATGTCCTGTATTTCAGCATTTGTCGGGCTAAGTCCGAATGCTCTCATAGCCGTCACCAGTTCCTTTGATGTTATTACACCATTTTTATCTTTGTCAAATATCTCAAACGCTTCTTTAATTTCTAAAAGAACATTAAATATCTTTTAATAGTTGCTCAATCTCAAAAGAATGCTAGAAATATTTCAATAGATAGGCCATAAAAATAAGGAAACGTGACGTTATTTATTTACTGTAAACCAACTTTTATCCGCGTGCGATTAACTTTCGCGCATTTCACGAGGATGAAATAATCGCGAAAGTTAAACGCCGCGAAATATTCAGCTTGAGTCCATATCGAGAAAATTTATTGTCACAAATTGGTTTTTGGTAAGAGAATCGCGAAAGTTAATATCCGCGTATAAAAGTTGGTTAACAATATACAGCGTACAGATAGAATAACGGGTAGTATACCAAATCTACTCTCTGCTTTGGACCAGCACCATATATTTTGGAAATTTGCAAAAATGAATATAAAATAAAAACATTATGCTAGGTATGGAATATGGTCCAAGACAAGGGTGGTTGTTATGATTAATCTTGTTTCTATTGTCAAATTATATTCGTAGTCATCGTCATGAATCACATATCATACCAGTTTTAATTTTACAGCACTAGACGGCCGTTTCAGAATACATTTCCTCATCAGTAGTGCTTGGACCAAAATTGTAAAACCAAACTTTTTTCTCAAGATGTTGAAAAGATACCTAAAGGACCAAAATATATTTTACTAAATTTAGCTAAGGGAATACTTTGCATGAGGAAGTATATCTTAGTATACCTTATTATTTAAAAGATGATGAAGTTGGGTTTCTATACATAACTGCACGCCCCAACAGTCAACTTACAGTTCACATTCAACTTTTATTTCTCCTTATCTGTCCGACATAATGCATTAATAAAGGACTCCGTCTATGCTTGTTGTGATAAAACATTTTAGAAAAAAAAAATAGTTTACATACCTGTCATAAGTTTAACATCAACATCCTTTGTTGCGTCTTTTTCTCGTTTTGTCTAAAATTAATATACATATATTAAAAGGTGTGAAATGGTTTTAATGGTAGAAAGAAATGGGTTAAATGGTAGAAAATAGAGCTTGTTTCTTCTACGGAAACTTTATACAAAGAAGCAAGCTGTTTACAACATTGATGATTACGAATATTGCAAGCCTGGGGTTACGAAGACCCTCAACAATATGCATAGCTATGAATTTATCGTTTTAATGGAGTTAAGAGAACTACTGTCATCTTGTTGAAACCATCATTTCTTCAGTTTCAGGGGAAATTAAGCTTTGTCTAGAAACAATGAAGATGTTGAAAGTAGGCCTGGTCAAGGTAGTCACAGGAAGCTGTAAAACGCCTGATGTCAAATACCTAATGGATTGGGCCGAACTATTTAACGACGTAAAGATACAGACACTTTTTATATTGTAACAATCGTAGCAATATTAAAAGTAAAATATCATTGTTACGGCAGATAGTTCGGCCTACCAATTGCTATGCTGGTCTTAAAATCAATGTTATCATTTACTGATAGGTTTTGTGGTACCACATCAAAGGTATCCTAATTTGAAATAGAAAAATGTTTATACTCCTTACCCAAAAATGGTACCTTTGTTGTAAGTAAGGATAGGCGACATAGTAAGCCAGTCATTTCGTACCATAACCATTTCGTACCCAACTCGGCCCAATTCGTACCATGCCATATGACCATTTCGTACCATGATGATTTCGTACCCAAGTTTTCTATTTCTTGGAGCATGATATGAAATTTATGGTACGAATTGGTAACATTCACTAGTGTACGAAATGCATGGTACTTTGCAATGTGGTAAAAAATGGCTTAAGTGTATGGTACGAATTGGTAAAAGATTTTGGTACGAAATGACTAAAATTCGCGACATATATGATATGTTATATATGTACCTGTATGGTTATGGATAAGTTATGAATAAGCGAGTATTGGTTGTGCTGTGATTATCGATTGACACTTTTAGTGCCGTTGTCCTCTTTCGATTAAAATTCAATCTTATCTTGTTTTGATATTAAACGAATGTTTGTTCATATATTAAATGACTTAAAAGGTTAAACGTGGTCAAGTTTTACCAAGATATACCTTGATATAAAAAGCTAAAGATGTATATTGTCGTCGTAGTACATATATGTTTGTGAAAAATTAGTACATTATACATGTACAGTCAAACCTGTCTATAAAGGGCACCCAAGGGAACCAGTAAAAGTGGTCTTTGTGGGCAGGTAGCCTTTACATAAAGGTTCAAAAATTATGAATAAAGAACAATTGGGATGGAATTCTACTGGCTGTTATAGGCAGGTGGCCTTTAAGGCAGGTTGGGCTGTATATTTGTGTGAATTTGGTACCAAATTGGTTGTTGAGAAATAGACAAAGTGTACATTTGTGTTTGTGAGAGATTGGTCCATTTCACATTATTGTATTTTTGTAATAATTTGGTACATTTATGGTTATTGATCAATAAGTAAAGTGTTCATGCATGCTTGTGTGAAATATTTATAAGGCATACGTATGTTTGTAAGCAATGGTCACGGGTACATGTTTGTGAGAAATTGGTACATGTATGTTTGTTAGAAATGAGTACTTGTGAGAAAATGGTACATGTGTGTTTGTGAGAAATGTTTTGCTGTATGTTTGTGAGAAATTGGTACATGTATGTTTGTGAGAAATGGGTACTTGTGAGAAATTGGTACATGTATGTTTGTGAGAAATGTTTTGCTGTATGTTTGTGAGAAATGGGTACGTGTATGTTTGTGAGAAATGTTTTGCTGTAGGTTTGTGAGAAATGTTTTGTTGTATGTTTGTGAGAAATGTTTTGTTGTATGTTTGTGAGAAATTGGTACATGTATGTTTGTTAGAAATGAGTACTTGTGAGAAAATGGTACATGTGTGTTTGTGAGAAATGTTTTGCTGTATGTTTGTGAGAAATTGGTACATGTATGTTTGTGAGAAATGGGTACTTATAAGAAATTGGTACATGTATGTTTGGAAGAAATGTTTTGCTGTATGTTTGTGAGAAGTATTTATATTATGCGAGAATTGGTACATATTGTTTGTGGAAAATGAAATATGTATGTTTGTGAGAAATTGGTGTTTGTTAGTTTGCACGCAAGCCGAGAATTTAATGGCACATTCATGTTCGTGAGAAATAGGTACCCCGGTACTTATATGCCTGTGCGAAATGTTTATGCGTGTATGTATGTGAGAAATAGGTACGTAATTATATGTGAAAATTGGGGACATAATTGTTTGTGTAAAATAACAGGATAATTTTTCAAGCAATTACAGAGAACAATTTATGATTTATAACAAAAACTCATTATCGACTCAGACAGTCACATTATATATATGGTATACAGTACACGCCTGTCGAAAGTTTTATATTTAGCTAACGAAAATGAGTCGAAACTTGGCTGTCGATAGCAAAAATATGGAGAGCTATAGTAGCCAAAAGCTGACGAGAGATACATAAACATAGAAGCTGCCGAAAAGCTATAAAGGTAACGAGGTATAATCTGTCGATTCGACACTAATTCGCGATCGCCAGCTTAGTGTAAAATTTTCGACAGGTATGTACTTTATAATAAAAGATGATTTATAATAAAACATATATAGTGCTCAAAACAAAAATCAATACTTTATATAAATACAGGTAAGCTTTATGACTATAGTTAAATATTAAAAAGTAACCTGTGGTATTGTAATAACATAAAATGACATTAAAGAGCTGTAAGACTGTGTAACTAAAATCGTATTAAAATTTCGGTATATTACCCAGCCATTATACAGTAGGTACGGGCCTGTCGAAAGTTTAACACTAATAAGTAGCTAGCGAATCAACAGTTCGTCACTCAGTGATATATATACGACAGCATTCTGCAGCAAAATAAATAATGTAATATATATGTCATATTAACGTGTGTGTGTGTGTGTGTGTGTGTGTGTGTGTGTGTGGTGTGTGTGTGTGTGTGTGTGTGTGTGTGTGTGTGTGTGTGTGTGTGTGTGTGTGTGTGTGTGTGTGTGTGTGTGTGTGTGTGTGTGTGTGTGCTCTATATACATGTGTATGTGTATATGCATGGTTATTGCCGTAATAATGTTATTAATATTTATTTGTCGCCATTAAAATGTTATATTATTTATCATAAATTGCTGAATATATAGAAAATTATTTTAAACCCCGTTACCCTGGATCAGGTGGGATGTAGGGGTATTGTACTAAAAGCCATGTCAAGTACATAATAAAATCTCATTAAATGGTAAAAAAAAACAGTTCGTCCCAGACCTTCGTTGGCAACAAGTACACCTTGCTTCTACAGTATTTCGACCACTAACTACATCCTTATCTCTGTCACTAGGCAGCCTCGACTCTTTTGTTTAGTGTTAAACTATCGACAGGACTTTACTATATATAATATACTCACAATGACCATTATGTTTAATTCCTAATCAAATTTATCAATATCCCGTGATCCGTAATATTTTGGCTGGAAAACCCCCAGCTGATTGTAGGAAATTTTCCGCTTTTCATGACTTCGTGTGCACTTTTCCATTCAAAATTAAAAACACTTGTTTACACATTGGATATACAACAAATTAATATACGGATCAGAGCATAAACACCATTCCGCATACCATTATTTCATAGGACTTCTTTTTTCTTTTTGTAATACCCCTTCCCCACTGAAGTAAAATACTTTAATTCCGTCATTTGTAAGCTTTTTCAATCACAATTAAAATGTTAACGGGTATAAATGGAAGCCCTTTTATTTTTTTTTCCTAATCCATTACCCACATTGTGATATAGATTAAGGAACCAAATATTTTTGCAACATGCATGTGCATTCTAAAATGTCTCATTTGTAATGCTGTTAGGTATTTTTCGCCATTTATTGTGTTTATTTCTGTTGTAATCATGTACAGTCTTGTTCATTGTTTGTAAACAAGTTGACATCCAAAAATATCGACAATATGGCGGGTGACTCATTGTTATGAATTAATATTTAATTTATATACATAATAATATTCTTACCATGTTTCCTTCTGTGTACAAATAACCATTTAAGCCAAGCACCTGTATATCCCTCTATAATTCGGCGATGTAATAAACAATCTTTACTTCATAACATTACCTAGTTTATATCAACCTTTTCTATAGTTATCTGTGAAAATAAAGCGCATTATTCACAGTAACCTTGTAAGTAACAACTGGATCACAGCTATATATCCGTATGTTATTGAAATCCTTGGTTGGAATCAATTGCATCGATACGCGTCTATTTAAAAATTTACAACTGTTTATGGACGGACGATTTCAGGCATACCAGGTTGTATATCTTATATAAATAATTATACCTATATTTATCCGTGTGTAGGTAAACAACATTGACCCGTCCGTTTGAACTTTCATTGGGATTATTCTTATAGGAGGGTCTATCCACCCAATTCTTAGCTATAGCTAGCGTTAGGATTTGCAGTTAGTATACTTTGCACATGATTAGTGTTCACATCTTGTTGACGAAGCATGTACACGCGTGATCTTACCTGTCCATAATGCATAATTACATCAAAGGCCAAGCGGACAGGTCAATGTTGTTTGCCTATGTAATATAGGTAACAAAGCGACTTTAAACCAATAGGGTATATATAGCGTGTTTTTTATTGGTTAGGTAATGCTCTGATCACCACTTTATCCTCTCAATTAAGTTCTAATAAGATTATATCGGAGATTATTTGGGATCGATCTCTTTTGTTTTATTTAAGCCTAATTAATGAAAGAATGTGGTGGTCAAAATTAAATATTGACATTGATCAGCAGGTGCTGATCAACCAAGCATGGTGTTTACATAGAGACTGATATTTATTGACTTATAGCTATGTATGAGTTGAGTTTAGTAATGGTGTTTAACGTCCCAGTCAAGAATGTTTCACTTATATCGAGACAACGCCAGCTAATGGCGAAGGTGCAGAAATTTTGCCTCTGCGTGGCGCTGATGGCATTATACAGCAGGTTTCTTCGTTCCAAGCCCTTAGTGACACGAGACCTCGTTTATTTTAAGTTCCCATCCGAAAGAACCGTGATTTTCATTTCGTGATGCCGAGTTCTTGGCGAAAGAACGGTCACTACCCACTTTCAAGTCTTGGGTCAGACCCACAGGGCTCGAACCCACGACCTTCCACTTACGGAGTAAACACTCTACCAACTGAGCTACCACAGTAGTATAGCTATTTATGCATATATGCTGTATAAAAGTGTCTCATAAGCCAATATTTAGACTGGATTTTAATCTGTGATATATTGTTTTAATTATATTAAATTTTGGTTGATTGATATGTGACAATATGATAAAATATGTTATTTTTTTATTTATTTTTTGTTTGTTTTTACACGAGTAAGTGGTTTATATAATTGGTGTATTTTTATAGTATGTACACGATTGCCTGTAGATAAACATATACAAAAATCGATTTCTTTAACTTTTTTTAAAGATTTTTAATTGCTGTTGAAGTTGATTCAAGGACACATTCACACTTAATTCGACCCACTTTACTTTGCCCTCTACAACCACTGTCAACTGTCAACACTACTTCTTGAAGCGTTTCTAAATTTTATTATAAGTAGTCGTTCAGATTGATTTAATGGGGTTTTACGTTCCATTCAAGAATATCATTTCACTTGTATCGAGATGTCACCAGCTATAGGTGAAGTGGCAGAAATTTTACCTTTGCAGTGAAAGTGAACTCAGGTGAATGTGCAGGAAGGGTTCTTTCACGTACCCCGTGACTTTCAATTTGATTTAAATAAATGTCGAGTGCTTAGCAAAAGAAAAGTCACTGCCAACTGTCAAGTCTTGGTCAGACCATGCCGGGGTTCGAACTGACAACCTCCCACATACGAAGCAAGCACTCTACCAACTAATCTACCTTAGTGGTCGGAGGTGTTCAGAAATGTAAATATTTGTTCGTTTACAATGCTGTAAGGTTAGGAAGGGGCGTAGATATGAACCAATTATACTTGTTCACTATTTTTTTTTTTTTTTTTACCTTTTCTATTTTCTACGAAAGCCTATTAAGCTCATGAATAAAAAAAATTAAAAGGCGTAATAACGCGAAATAAAGACGTTATAATGCGAAAAAGGCGTTATAACGCCTTTACAAAGGCGTAATAACGCGAATTGAAAGGCGTTATAACGCGAAATAAAGGCGTTATAACGCGAAATAAAGGCGTAATAACGCGAATTGAAAGGCGTTATAACGCGAAATAAAGGCGTATTAACGCGAAATAAAGGCGTATTAACGCGAAATAAAGGCGTAATAACGCGAATTGAAAGGCGTTATAACGCGAATAAAAAGGCGTTATAACGCCTTTAGAAAGGCGTAATAATATATGTGTGTGTGTGTGTGTGTGTGTGTGTGTGGGTGGGTGGGTGGGTGGGTGTGTGTGTGTGTGTGTGTGTGTGTGTTTCTTGCACAGCTATATGTAATGTAATTAGCTGTTTTATTCTATGAAACTAAACTGCACATCATCCGATCCTGCGCTGGAATGAACATACTATTTCAGTAAAACAGAAAGAAAGGTTTCTTTTCAATGTTAAAGTGTTGTTTTTTTCATAAAGAGTATCATTTTATATATGGGGATGGAAATCTTTTAAGTAATCTGAAATATAAACATTGATAACATTGGCAATGTACACAGGGCTATTTATTAAAAAGTTCCTGTCCAATTGTCAATCGCTAACTTTTAACAATGATTAAATGACATTTGTGACATCTTAGTATGAATAGATCTGCAGTTGCCTTAAGCTATTCAAACTAAAACTAATCTGTTTGTGGTGAGGGTTGTTTACATTCTCCAGAGAAGTGACTGCTCTATATATAGACAAAAAGGCATTATAACGCCTTTCACTTCGCGTTATTACGCCTTTTAATTCGCGTTATAATGCCTTTCAATTCGCGTTATCATGCCTTTCTAAAGGCGTTATAACGCCTTTCGATTCGCGTTATTACGTCTTTCTAAAGGCGTTATAACGCCTTTTTTCGCATTATAACGCCTTTATTTCGCGTTATAGCGCCTTTCAATTCGCGTTATTACGCCTTTCTAAAGGCGTTATAACGCCTTTTTTCGCATTATAACGCCTTTATTTCGCGTTATTACGCCTTTTAATTTTTTTTATTCATGAGCTTAATAGGCTTTCGTAATTTTCTTAGTGTTCAAGTCTGTAAAAAATATTAAAAATACCATCTGTTTTAACTGCTTTGGTTGCCTGTTAGGGGGCGCCTAGACGCTTGTTATTAAATGTTTGGAAATTGTTAATGTTGATTAATTTTAGGCGTAAACTATTTATTCACGGCTCGTTTAATTTATGTTTTAATCATCAAAACAATCATAGCAATCCATGTCCAAATCACAACCCAAAAGCAAAGTTAAAACTCCCAAAAACTGGCAAATCAAGTGAAACACGTAAACGCCAAATTAAAGGGGAGTGAGACAGAATGCTCCGAAAGGGTAAGCACCTCCCGTTAAGCTTCCTTAACACGTCATGTATGAAATAGAAAATGAGAATAAAAAGAACTTGGAACTATTGGACGTCAAATATATCCTGGGTAAATTTTGATACAGAAACATCATACATATCAACAGTATTGTGATGAAGGCCAAAAACTTTTTGATGGCCTTGATTGGCTTACTTATGTCAACGATTTTATGTAAGCAGTTTGTTTCGTGTATGTTCCCGTAGTGTTAACACGATCTAGCTATACCACAGTGTAGTAATTGTGAAACAAGTACACCAAATAACTGAATTGAAGCCATTACGTTTGTCATACAGCTTCAAATGTAGCCTTCTTTGGTATAACCACAAATATGAAACAGAGTCAGCCTTATCTTTGATTTTAAACTCGTTGGGATAGGCTTATTACGCGATGGGACGTTAGGTGGAGTTGATAGAAAATGGCACGATATTGTATTAATGTCCGAACAGTGACCGACATAGGAGGTTGCCGTACACCCATTGCATAGTATACATATCGAAGGCTACATGGCGTCAACAGTCAGGGAACTGTCGGTTAAATTACTTCCAGAAATACTTCAAAATACCAGCTGGTACATTGACATTTTAGAATGCTGTCTAGCGTCACACCAGTATAAAGAAATTATGCATTATCTGCATGTCAAAATATTGAAGATTTCTTTTGCTGTCAATGCACTTTTGTATTGATTAGTTATGTACGATTTCTAAAGATATTGATATCATTTAGCCTTGGATTTGCTGTTGAATGATAAATCGATATTGTATGAAATAGAGACTATATATTTACTTTTCAGTATTAATTACACTTTTATTAAAACATCAGGCCCCAGTTTCACAATCATTCCTTAGTTAAGATTTCCCTTAACTTAAATCTTCAAATTTTTATAACTTTGTTAATTTTTAAGATATTTGAGAATATAAGGTGTCAATTTTAAGATACTATCTAGATTAAAACACTTGCATTTAGTTTTGACAAAAGTATTCACTAATAGCTCCAAAAAGAGATTACAAAAAATTGCTAAATTCAAGTTAAGGAAAATCTTAGCAAAGGCATGATTGTGAAACTGGGGCCAGACCGACAAATCAACCGATGGCATTACGTAACAACTTTTATGTAATTTCTTCAGCGACATAATTTAAATTTTTAATATAAGCTTAGGAACCGGAGCGCAGAGGAGATCTCCCCAAATATTTTAAAATTAAAGAAGAATTTTTCCCATAACTTAGTCCCCAATCTTCCCTATTCGAAAATATAGAAAATATCTTTGTGTCACATAAATTTTCGAGTTTTCTGAATGAAAATTTCAAAAATTTATAATTTGTCATACTATAAATTTTTGAACATTTTATTCAGAAAATTTCAAAATAATAATATAACATTTATCTGTTACAAACTTGACACCTTTCAGATAAAATGTCTACGCAGAATCTTGAAAATATTTTGGCCCAACAAAGTAACAAATAAAGAACTTTATGAAAGAACTGAAACAGTCCCAAATCTCGGAACAAATCAGAGAGAGAAGATGGAGGTGGATTGGTCATGTTTTAAGGATGGGAACATCAGATATACCAAAAGTTGCAATTAGATAGACACCACCTGGTAATAGAAGCAGAGAACGACCGAAGGAGACTTGGAGAAGATCAGTCGAAAAGGAAATGAAAGAACAAGGATGGACGTGGGGCACGATACAGAAAATGTCAGCAGACAGGCAGAGTTAGAAGTCTTCGATCAAGGCCTTATGTGCTTCAAGCACGAAGAGGACTAAGTAAGTAAGTATTTATCTGTTACATCGTTGACATATATAGACAATGACTACGAGATATGGAATGTATTAGTAGGCTAGAATACTTTTAAAAGCCACATCTTATCATGAGAAGGGGTATACATGGGTGTCAAGACAACTCGTACTAAGGTAAAGTCGTACCCATACTACATGCATGGTTAATGGTTCGCTGTTTCGGTATTTTTAATGTTCCTATTCAGCATAACAATGCAACTGGCTTTACTTCTTGTCGATTACTTCACTTTGAACAGTTATGAAAATAGAATTGGTCCCTTTTTGGTTAAATTGCCTCTTTAGATGGGAACTGATCATGATGAGTTGGCGTCCGGGTGATTGGATTGAAACATACTAAAGTTGGAAAAAACTTATGTGGCAGTACAATACAAAGTGACGCTAACCACCCAGAAAAAACTTAGTTTAACGATTTTCGAAATTGTTTCAGGGTTTAGGAGATTCAGCTAATCAAATTTACAAATTCCTTAGAAACAGTGTATGAATAATCATACAATACATTCAGAAAATGGTATATGACAGTATCTAAAAAAATATCTGCTGAAAAACTATGTCTAAATTTTTAGTGAATGGATAAAAACAGAGTTGAAAATTCTAATACGTAATCAGCAAAAACGTGTCCGAACTGACCAGCACACCTGCCGGTTGTGTAATCACTTAATGAATAACAATAGGCTTACCCGTATCTGACAATAGCAGAGTTGTCACACATGCCATAACTTGAGATTTGACTGCTCAAAAAACAATGTAAATTGTTAGAGTGAATAAAGAATTAAGAAGTTGGATATAAAATTAATAGCATGAGGTGTTATGTAAATGGGACATACCAAATAAATGAAAAATAATATAATACGTTTTTCTTTCTAAATATAGAATTAAATAATTTATTTTGATTTTTTAAAATACATTCTGTAGAATTGAAATAAACATCTACCTATACGCTGGCTCAGTGTTGATCAGTACTGTATGTCTATACATAATGATTGAAAACGAAGTTTAGGGGTATATATAGGAATCACCCTGTCTGTTCGTGTGTCTGTTCGTCTGTCTGAATATCGTGTCTGCTCCATATCTTCCATGTCTATTTTATGGATTTTGATTAAACTTGGCACATGAGACGATGTGTTGATACCGAGTTAATGTGCACAAGTCTAAGGTCGAGGTCAGGAGGTCAATGCTGGGGGCGAGGGGTATTTGGCTCACATGAGAGTTCTAGTTGAATTTGAATGCAACATTTACAAGCTGTAACAATAGTATTCATTAAAACTTCTTTTTATTATAAAAACATCAATAAAATTCTACCTGCTAAACATATAAATTATCAATAAAAACAACGTTATTTTAGAAAAAAACAGACATGAACAAAAATGAATTAAATGAAATATAAAATGTATTAAATAACGTTACGTATCTATGAATTTATAACCATTGAGAGTTGCCAGTGTACCCGATTATACAATGTATTTATTCATTAACGTTAGTGCGGAATATAAAGATATGCTTTAAGCGTGTGCAATTAGTAGGTATATAAACTCAATCTGGCTTAGTACTGCATGATCATGGCCATGGACTATAATGAAATACACGTAATGCATTCAAAAGTACTACTTGTACGTACATGACAGTATATATCTGTAAAGTATTGAAATATTTTACATGAAACATAATACGCGAATTATTCAGTATGCAAAATGTTCCCATTCTTTCATACTCCCATAAAAAACAAAAATTAATTTAATTTCTATAGTGACCCGGCAAAATGACTATTACTTTGCAATTGTCAATAGTATAGTTTTTAAAAACTGTTTTGGACACTTTTTGGAATGACCGTTTCAACTTAGAATCGTGGCACATAGACCATTAATTTCTTAATTTACAAAATTCCCCAACTTTGTGTCTATGTTAATAAAAACAGCCTCTTTAAAGTTTAGTTAATAGTGGTGATAATGATGACAACACTTTCAAGATGAAACAATTACAGTCCAACCTGCCTTAAAGACCACCTCTATATAAGGGTCACCTGCTTATAAAGGCCAGTCGAGTTGTATCCCAATTGTTCTTTATTCATATTATTTGAGCCTGTATATAAAGACCACCTGCCCAGAAAGGCCAGTTTTATTGGTTCCCTTGGGTGGCCTTTATAGACAGGTTTGACTGTACATGGAATGGCATGATGAAAAGTCCTACAACAAGTCTATATATACACGTGCGTATATGTAAATAACCGAAAAATAAATATGCCAAAATTTCTTATGATCGGTGGTGATCAATGATATTTTGTGCATTTCCTTGCCTCCTTTACAGTTGTAACACAAAAATATGTGAATTTTAAAAGTTTTTACGAATGTAGATACCCGCGGCGTTGGACATTTGAGCGAAAGCATGGGACAAAAGAGCGAAAAAATACGGACATCTCAGCGACGAAGTAATGGACATTTGAGCGACAGAATTCTAACCTATTTGAGCGAAATTCCAAATATATGGTAGACATATCACATAAAATACTCTTTTAACCTTTGTTTGTTTCAACCAATTCTATATCCATCTTGGTTATTTGACGGGCAGAACTGAATAACTGATATCATACTAGGGCCACGCAAGTATACAGGTGATTTGATTAAAACTGCCGCTCAAATGTCCATCCTAAAATACAGGTAATATTTAAAATCTGTTGCTCAACTGTCCACTAAAGTCGTCGTTTAAATGTCAACTAGGAGTTTTTTAATTTTCGCTCAAATATCCTGCGCCCTATACCCGAAATACACTTAAGAATCATCTTCACTGAGAATAAAAACGTGCACATGGATAAATCTCCAAATGTCCTTTAAAAGTCCAACGGAACTCGGAATACTAAATGGCTCAATATCGAATGACTATACTCCACTGTGTTGATTCTACACAGGTCGTGATATGTTTGGACAAACTTCCGGTTTAGTTTTAAAGCGAGGCGTCAAAGCAGTAAGTTCAACTCTTTTTGATTACTATATATTTTGCTTCTTAGTTCTTTTTCAAAGAGCGTAATAAGTGCGTGTTTTCATTGACATCCATGTACAAGAGCGAGTTGTTTCACCAATGATTATGAGTTGAAAACGGAAGTTGGTCCAAACATTCATGAGCGGTGAAGAATATTAATCAACACAGTGTACTCCGGCTGATGCACACTTTGGTTATGACATCTTATGGCACGGTTACACAGTAATTCCGTGTCAGTGTTTTAGAGTTGATTGCACTTTCTGTCATTATAAAATCACATATTGACCAGCATGTAAGCTGTTTCATGGAACACATTTTACTTTTACGATAAACCCAATATCCTGATTCATTATTTAACATATATACGAATTTCGCAAGCTTCTTCTACCACAATTCCTAAGACGGCATCTTTGTTAGAAAATTCACAAATTCTGAAAATAAAACAAAAATTAAAAATTGTAGATATATCATATATAAGTCGTATTTGACGTCCCATAGTTCCATGTTCCTTTCACTCAATTTTGATTACACACGTGGCGGGTGTAGCTAGCTTAAAAGGATGTGCTTACCCTTCCAGAGCACCCGGCTTCACTTTCCTGGTGGAAGTTCACGTGTCTAACCTAACTTGTCGGATCCAAAGTTTTACTTTGTTTATAGATTGTGATTCGGACATGGAATAGTATTATATGGATCGATGCAATTCAGCCGGATATGTTTGTTATTTTGCCATGGCTACCAAAACTAGATCAAGGTGGCCTAGAGAAGCAGCATTTATTTTGTATCTTCTTCTTAGTCAGGGGGCAGATCCCATAAATATGGCATCCCCTAAACCTTTTTGTTAAAAGCAGGAAACATTGTGGATTTTATTGTCCTATATGTACTTAGTCAGGCTAGGTATGTTTCCACCTTGACTTTTTCCGTTTAATGAAAATATGGCTGCCAATCCAAGATGGCCGCCAAAAAAGATAATTGACATTAAGAAATTTGCTTTGGGATTACGGTTTGGGTATGAATAAGTATGTTTATTTAAAGCATGGAGAGGTTGGTTGGTTGGTTGAATGTTGCTTAACGTCGCATCATCAATTTTTCAGTTATTCGCAACGAGAACCATTTTATCAATCTCTATGGATTAGTCTATAAACAAGTTCGTGTATGCATGTGAAGTGCGAGTTTATTTTTAATGATCTGCTTTGTACTAGCGCGCACTCAGGGCGACTTTAAAGGCGCTAGCTCACCGAGTCAGTACGCCGCAGACAAGCGGACTACTCCCCCAGTCACATTATACTGACACCGGGTAAACCAGTAAAGACCAAAGACAAAGAAAAACATAAAGAGAAGGGATGGGTCGGTAAGTAAGAGCGTTGTACCTTCATAGTTTAATTGGCCATCGTTGTCTATATCCACAGCTGCTATTAGGTCCTCAGCTTCTTTGACTGACAGCCGTTCAGAACCCATGGTGGTTAAAGCTGTACTCAATTCCTTGGCACTAACAAAACCGTTTTTGTCGGAATCAAACACCTCAAACGCTGCACGGAGCTCATCCTTAGCCCCGCCCTGTTTTCCATGTTTAACCATTATCACGAGAAATTCATCAAAATCTATTCTCCCATCTCCTATTAATACACAAAGAACAAAGGATATTAGTATGTAACTGAGTGTAAAGAATGTATTGCAAATGTTTATATGCATATCAAAATCTACTCTCCCGTCTCCTATTTATACAAAGAACAAAGGATATAGAAACAGTATATGATCTCTCTCTCTCTCTCTCTCTCTCTCTCTCTCTCTCTCTCTCTCTCTTTAACCGTCACCAGTGTATAAAGAATGTATTGCAAATGTATATGCATATCAAAATCTATTCTCCCATTTCCTATTAATGCACAAAGAACAAAGGATCTCTCTCTCTCTCTCTCTCTCTCTCTCTCTCTCTGTTAAACCGTCACCTGGGTGTAAAAAATGTATTGCAAATGTATATGCATACCAACATATATATCTAGATAGCACTGGTGAGAATGAGTTGTGGATACTAACTTTGGCTTTGTCTCAAGAAATACGAAACCCATGACGGTCATCACTTCCTAAATAACTTATCATACGCTATGGTAGAGCTTGGTCCCACTACAGGGACTTTATATTATACAGCGAAGCAAGGGTTGCTTACAAATAAATAATTGATCTAGGGATATCTCAAGCTTAGGCTATTAGGCCCTCAAACTTGACGTTTTATGGCCGTCACCACAATATTTTTATAAGTGTGATGTCTCTGTATCCAAAATTATCCTGTTAATATTTGACGTCCAATAGTTCCATTTTCCTTTCATTCTCGACTTTTATTCCATATACATGGAGAGTGAAGCTAGTTAAACAGAAGGCGTTTGCCCTTCCGGAGCAACCGGTCTAACTTCCCTGGTGAAAGTTCACGTGTTCAACATTCAACTTATTTGCCAGTTTCAGTTTTTGTCTCGTTTTGGGATTGTGATTTGGACAAGGATTGTTATACATGTATTTGTTATTTTATTATATGTTTGGAACGGTACTGACGACGGTGGTGGTAGTAGTTGTGGTGGTAAAACTTACTGTTTGCGTCAGCTTCACGCACGATCTGTTGCACTTCACCACTAGAAGGGGTTGTTCCAAATGTTCTGAATAAAGTTTTTATTTCCTCCGAGTCAATTGTGCCGTTCCTGTCCGTATCCAGCATGTCGAATGCTAATCTGTATTCTAAATAAATAAATAAATAAAATTTGAATGCGTATGTTTGTTTTGTGTTCTGTCTTTTTATAGTGCAAACTCAGGTGTTAAGGTGTTACCTATCTAAGTCAGGCGAGGAAGCAGTATCTCGGCAAATGTTAATATTATATTTCACTGATGGTCTGACGGGGGGGGGGGGGGGGCGATGGTCCGCGACCCTATCCCTCCCCCGAGTCCAGACTGGGATGCTGTATCACTGAACCGTGACCACATCTAGCGGACAGTCCGAGTACAAGTTTCTCTAAGATCACAGGTCATGGTTTGGTGCATCCGGCGGAGACAGAGAACCTTTTTATAATCTCCGAGTGCATTAATGACTGAATTGATGTGGATAATGTAAATGATCGGACTTTTATAGTGAGAGATTTACATTTACAACATAAATAAAATTTTATTTTACATTTATATGCAGTATTTTCCTGAACATTTCAGTCATGGTCAAATGAATTATCTCCTTTACTTCGATAAGATTTTAATGAAAGAAGATTTTATGACTCAAAGAACATTTTATGGTTATTTTTATCCGGATCTTAACATTCCTCTGGTGGTGCTCCAGATAGTGGCAGAAATTCCATAGAAAGAAGAAGATACTGGATTGTAAGCTGGTAAGTGAGTTGTCCAACACGGAAGAAACGTATGTTACTGGAGTATCAAGTAAATTTTAAGGCTTACGAAATGTATTATTATCATCCTGATGACTTTATCAGCTATTTCAAAGCTCTGGCTAAGTATATAAACTGTAAAGTCTGAAACTCCCTTGGCTTTTTCAAACTGTCGACCCTTCTTTTTCCAACTCAACCATTCATGATTTATTTAGTCTACGTATTTCAAACTTCTGGGTTTTTTTTCGTAGGGATAATACAGTTTATTTTAAAGCTGATATCATTAAAGAATTAAAATCGAAAGCATAATAAGAATAAAACTGAGAAGTTGCAGACAAAAATTTCAACAGCTGTTGTGTTGATAGACTACATACAAAGAGAGGTAACTCTACTTTGAAAAATGGACACGACTGTAGGACTTGCATACTTCATATAATATATTAATTTCGCTTCATTTAATACAGGTCTGTGGTCTGTATTAAATGATGTTGATATAATGTAATTAGCAAGTACGCATGTGTGTGATGTGGATTACGTAATGTGTATTTCCTTTCTTTGTTTAAGGACAAAAGTCTATTAAAATGACTTTTTAACTTTAAAGATTGCATTATATTTTTCAGATAAAGACTATCTTGCGGTGTGGTGAATAGTACAGAGCAAGCATTTGACGTTATTAAAATGAGCCGGGACGGTATTCCAGATCCTGATGAAAAGATACCATGTCCCTTTGACAATCACGATGTGCCAGCAAAGAGAATGCAGTACCATTTAATGAAGTGTAGGAAGGTAAAGAATCACATAACATAAATCTGCCTCCAGTTTCACAACCATTTCTTAAAAAAGAATTTCCTTTATCTTTAAAACCACTACGTTAACTCAGTAAGTCAGTTGGTAGAGTGCTCGCTCTGTATGTGGGAGGTTGTGGGTTCAACCCTCACTGGGTCAAACCCAAAACTTAAAAATGGGTAGTCACTGTTCTTTCGCCAAGCACTTTGCATCATGAAATGAAAGTCAAGGTTCTTTCGGATGGGAACCTACCGGTAAAACAAATGAAGTCCTGTGTCACAGTGGGCTTGGCACGATAAAGAACCCTGCTATGAAATATTCTTAATTGGGACGTTAAACACCATTACTCAACTACTCAACTCTAACTTAAATCTGGAAAACTTTGACATACAACATTTAAAAATTTTCAACAAAATTAGAATGCAGATGTGCATGTAATAATAAGCTTGGTGTATGTGATCTTCAAAAACGACACAAAAAATTCATGAATTTCATGAAAACTAACAAAAATATTCAGATTTAAAATTTGCAAGATCATGTTAATGATAATCTTAGTTAAGAATTGATTGTGAAACCATACTCTGTGATACTCTGTGTATCCACTAGATATGTTCACTGGAATAGATGTTTCAGGACATACTTAACTGTGATTGAATTTTCGCAAACTAATAAACATATGTTTCCATTCCTAGTAGCAGGAATTGTCATTGGGTAATAATTTGGAAGAAATTCTCTCAAAAATTTTACCAATTTTAGAAAGTGAAAAAAATACCTTAAACAGGACTATATTTTCACAAATTTTGAAAATTTGGCTACTATAAATTTTAGACTTTTGGAAACCTAGAACAAAAAGCCTGTCATAATGGCCAGGTGTGCTACTTGAACCATATATGTGTATATAAAGGCCCTCAGCTTTCAAATACAACTTTTCCAGGTTCCTGTGGGTAAACTTTATAAACAGAATAATTTCATGATGCATTATTAAGCAAATGTTAAATACTTTGTACTGGTATTTTAATAGGATGTCCGAGTTTTTGCAGACAGATTTGTTTTTTTACAAGGTATATGCACATGTTAACATCACAATTGTTGTGTTAAGTGTTCATATTTTTACACTAGTATTTCCAATCACCCAGAATTATGCCCTCACGTGACTCTCACTAAAACATTTCAAAATCACAATTATTTTTGTTGATTATTTTTCACTAGCATCAACAAGCACAGTTGTTTTTGTCACAGCAGTGAAAATGCACACATATTGCTACTGCCACTCCTGATTTATTCATCATTCAATTTATTTTAACACTGAAAAAAATGAAAGACGATAAGCTAGAAATTGTGTTTCTTAAAAAGTACATAGACATCATATGTGTGATCATTTGCATAGAAAAAAACCTACAGGGATGAAGATTATTTTGAGTAGGGGTCCCGGCTTACTTCAGAAAAGAAGCTGTAATACGACTGTTATTAGTGAATAGCTAAAATTTGTAAAATTAAGGGGCCCAGACTTAATTTTAGGAGCCATGGGCTACTGGGTCCCTTGGCAGTCTTAATCTCTGGTCTGGGTGAACCATGGACGCTTTTGGAAAAGGGCACTTTATTAGTTTTTCTTTCCATAAAATTA
This sequence comes from Anadara kagoshimensis, assembly GCA_021292105.1. Taxonomy (NCBI): domain Eukaryota; kingdom Metazoa; phylum Mollusca; class Bivalvia; order Arcoida; family Arcidae; genus Anadara; species Anadara kagoshimensis. The sequence continues at coordinate 51,542,549 of CM037858.1, forward strand.
ATAAATTATATAAAAACATTAAAGAGACTTGTTAAAAAATTCAAATTTATGAAAAATATACTTTTGTCAAAGTTTATAAAATCAACTAAGAAGATATACCTTATACATGTCTCCCTTTTATTTGATGACATCATGGCTAGGTTCGTATGTTACTAAATTGATGTATTTCATTGTTTCAGAATTATCCACATGTAAAATGTTTTGTCTGTCCATTCAATGCTTGCCATGTACACCTTAGTAAAAGAGAACTTGAAAAACACATCAGTTCTTGTCCACAGAGAGCCCTGATAGAACCTATGCTCACTTATGGTAAGTCACACCTACAGTTTTTAATTGGGTTTTATGTCCCAGTCAAGATTATGTCATTTATATCAAAATGTCACCAGCTTTGGATGAAGTGACAGGAATTTAATTTTACCTTGCAGTATGTCAGGGCAATGTGTAGGAAGGGTTCTTTAGCTTGCCTTGCTTCCCATGACATGGCCCATGATGGGGCTTCAATTTTCAAGATTTGTGTTCTGAAAAACCTAGCGACTTTCGTTTCTCAATGCAGAAAGCTTGGGAAAAGAACAGTACTTGTTTTCAAGTCTTGGTCAGACCCAGAAGAGGTTTGAAACATTGACCTCCCACAAAGGGACCAAACGCTCTACCAATGAGCTATTATAGTGGTCTCGCATTCTATTTCCTAGTGCATCAAATTGACACATCATAATGTATGAGTGATTTATGTCCCAGTTAAAATTATTTTACTTTTATCATCAGTTCAGATCAAGTTTTTGTAATAATTTATGTAGTTTGTTTGCTATGCTGGAAAATAACCCTTAGTTGCACAGTATCATCGGAAAGCGCATCGTACATTATCAATAATAATAATAAGTTGTGTGCCAAAGATACCACCTGGTAAATTAGAAAACTCCATTGTTTATAAAAATGTTGGCTACTAGTAACATTATTTTTATTTTTACAGAAATGCTGAAAAGAAGTGGAAAACAAAATGAAACAATAAATAAAGGTTATACAGATCTTCCAACATATCACAAAGACTCAGTTGTACCACAGAATGAAGACTGGGATGAAGGTTAGTCCACATAATTATTTTATAGATTATGACTGTGAAAAAGCCTTTCTGTGAAGAAATTATTTTTTTGCACCCCAAGATAGGAAGAAAAATCTATAGACAGTGACAGATATATTTTTCTTGTGCAGACATGCAAGAAATAAAATCATTCACCAATTGTTGTGTGTAATAGGGAAATCTCAACCCTCTTTATAATATACAGTCAAACATGTCTATAACAGCACCTGTCCATGACATCCTCATGATCCCGTCTAAAGTGGTCAGTGTTGTCTGGTCCTGGTCACTTTGGCTATATATTTCATCTCTCTATAGTGGTTACCTGTCTTAGGTTAGTGACCACTATATTTTAGTACTTGGTACAGTGAAAGATAACACTGAACAGTGAAAAACTTGTCCATAGTGTTCACTTTGGCCTGGTCCAGCAACTGACCACTATAGACAGGTTTGACGGTATTTATTCCAAAACTTGACAAGCCACTGACACAACATGAAATGATAGATGCTATAAAATTGGTACCCACTTGTTACTGATAACATGGTGTGTCAGTTTTTACAGTTGTATGCATTTCCATTTAAGATTTAAGTAAATTTTTAAATGTTTTGTGCTAAATACTAATTATTTCTATAATACGGCTTAGCGTTCATTTGTATTTTACAGAATTAGATTCTTTAGCAAGCAGACTTGGTATGCACCAGGACTATTATTCACAAACGAGACACAAAGATATAATCAGGTACCAATGACATTTAAGTATTAACACCTTTTTCTCGTATCATATGAAATGTGTACATGAAGTGTTTAATGCTGTACACACACATATGCACACCCCTGTATGCTTGTGCTCTCTCTCTCTCTCTCTCATCTGTCTGTCTGCCTCTCTCTCTCTCTCTTGTTTAGTTCTATGATTGTTAGGCTACATGACTCAGTCGTGTCTAACATCCATAAGACAGTCTGACTTCAAAATCTGAGAAACTACTTCTTTACCCGCCAGTCTGTATTAAGAGGGCAGAGTACCAACTGGTTTACCTAGTGTTAGTAAAAAGTGACTTGGGGAGTAGTATGCCTGCCTGTGGCATACTGTCTCTGTGAACTGGTGCCTTAGAATTCTCCTGATTCTACACTTAGGTAGATTTAAAACACTCACAGATCCCCCACATAGAGTAACAAATTCTTAGATTAACCCTTAGAGACTTGATATCGTCACAAATAGCTGAGAAATTGCTGATGAAAACAACATAGCAAAGAAACTTTTGTATGATTAATATTAAATTTGCTTATGAATGGTGTGTGTGTGTGTGTGTGTGTGTGTGTGTGTGTTAAACTGCATCCATAATATTTATTTTATATTAATAAAAGCCAAAGATCAGTAAACCAGAACTACAGCAATGGTGTAGAAGAGAACAAAAAACAGCATCAACATCTATGTCAAACACAGGAGTATGGTATATCACAGCCACACCCAATATTACAACCAACACCTCATGTGTCACACCCTGCATTGTCTCTGGCTGGTGTTGGTCGTGGACAAAGTTGTAAGCATCAATCAATATTTACAATTTAAGTATGACTCTCTATTTGAATCTCTTTCATTATGACTGACATTATTGTGTGATGTTCTGTTAAAGTATATATAGATCCATAATGACATATGGAACATAATTATGTGCAAACTCCTGAAGTAGTCCAAATGGGAATTTCTGATTCCCTCTGTCAATCTTGCACTCCTGAAAAATTATTATTCACAAAAAAACCAGTTGCATTTCTTTTGATTTGTGAGTAGATGAAATGACACCTAGGATTTGCTTTTCATTTGTTTGTGCCCACATTTAATTTTTGGCTGGGTTGCAAATTCTGTTCAAAATATGGTGATATTTGGAGTCCCTATTTTGTGAAATTAACTCCTACAGTTTTCAACAAAGAATCTTGAATCTTGACAGAATGTTTCTATGCATATTGGAAGATTTGCATCTCACTTTGTGGAATTAATTAAGAACTTATTCCCACACTTTACAGAATTTCAGCAAACCAACCATTTTAATCTTTGACCCTGTTTTCAATCAGTCAAACACTAGTACTTTATGCATGAAGACAATTTTAATGATACTCATAATTAATGTTTGTAACCTTACAGTCAGAAAATTGCTTTATGAATTTTAAACAGAAATACACAATTACCACATCATATCAAAACCTGTTATCAATAATGTAAATCTGTATTATTTTATGTTGTTACCGTATTATTATTTATTACATATTATTATTTATTTATTTATTTATTTATTTCGAGTAGTTAACAGTACTGATGGAGGTGCATCACATTCAAATTTAAATGGAATGCCATTTACCACAGATGGTTCTTCAGCGGCATTCAGTAGTGGTCGAGGTATAGGACGTGGGCGTGGCATGCCTCCCCCTAGCATGATGAGACATACCACCATCAAACCGAAACTAAGAAATGAGGAGAGTAGAATTAATTCAACCTTGGATATAGATTCTGAAGACATTTCACTATTAAGACAGAATCCTATTAAGCCTACATGTGATAATTTACCATTACAGAAATTCAATGCCATAACTTCGCAGATCTTTTCTGTTGGAGTTGGGCGTGGCAGAGGTAGGTCACACATATGTACAGTTCAGACCTGTCAAAAGTTTAACATTAATCTAACAGAACATGCAGAAAGCTAACATTAGTGAAATTTTATCAAAGCTTGGATGTCAAGAGGCATAAAAATGGATAACTAGTGACTACATTCTGTCAAAAGATAGAAAGCAGGTGCCAAAAAGCTGTCTAGATATAGCCATCAAAGGGCTGAGACATGCTGCTAATTTGGCACTACATTGTAATCCATTAATTTAGTGTTTAACTTTTTACAGGCCTGACTGTACAGACTTATGGGAAAATCTACTTAAGGTTATCATTTTATTGATACTGTATTGTTAGTTCTTGGTTGTACCTCTCAGTCTTATTTCACTGATACTGAGGTGATCAGTTCTTCAGTATGAAGGAAAGCTAAGGGTGTGTACCTAGGGAAAATCATGACATTCTGTCAAAACATCGGCAATCTTTCTCACCATTTGCTTTTAAACGCGAGTAAACTTTTTTATCCCAATTGCTCTGTATTCATGTTATTTGAACCGCTGTATGAAAGTGGTTCCCTTAAGTGGCTTTAATAGACAGGTTTTGCAGTATTCTACATTACAAGTATATGATACAGATCTGTTCTGTTATTATACCAAGGGGGATATAGGAACCACCACAACTGTCTCTCTGTCCATCTGTCTGTGTTAAATGGTGTCCTGCGTTATCTCATAATTGCTTTGGACCAATGTCATAAAACTTAACATGAATAATCTTCATAGCCCAAAGGTGTGTCATGACCTTGAAACAAAGTCATATCAAAAAGGTCAAGGTCAGGACAGGGTGTATTTGGTTCTTAAGAGACAGTTCTAGTTTTGATATTTGTTGACATTTTTTATAGGAGTACACAATACCAAGTCAGGAGGAAGTACTTAATTCCTTAACTAATATGGTGATAAGGTGGATACATAACATCATTACAAGGTAAAATTTATAACAGTTACTGCAGTTAACACATTAAACTGAACTTTTTGGGGCACTCAGAATTTGAATTAAAACACTTCCATTACGAAATGAAAGTCACTATTTTTAAAGTGGGAACTTTAAATATACAAGGGCCCATGTCACAGTAGACGTCGTATGATAAAGAAACCTGCTGTATAATGCACCTTCGCCTATATCTGGCGTTGTCGCAATGTAAGTAAGATATTCTGGACTAGGAGTTTAAACACCTTTACTCAACTCAACTCTGTTTGATATAGTAATGAGAGTAAGATTCTCATTTTTCAATCTGAGTTTGCTTAACCATAAAGCAGGTTTTTCCAAACAGCTGAGTATGATCCAAAGGAATTTATCTATATAAGTTCAGATGAAATAGTTCAACTAATTTAAAAACTGGATTTGCACAAGATTTAAGTGCAATATATTATTTGTTTGTAGGTATACTGACCTTCTTTTTCCATTTCTGTAACTTGATTGGCCTACAAAAAAGTAGAGAAAACCTGAGTTACATACTCAAAAAAATACAAGAATAAAACTCAATTATTAAAGTATAAAACTGGAACACCAACATCTTCAATTCTTTGTTTATTTTTTGGTTATTAAGTGTAACTGTCAAGCTTTCGACCTGGTGGTGGGTCCTCATTTGTACTTCAGAAAAGATGTTGCAGCTAAAACATTTAAAATTTAGGGGCACAGACTTATTTTAAAGTGGCTACTGGAAATCTACTAATCTTTATCACTGCTTTAATGAAGTATATAAGAAGGGAAATAATTCAATCAAAATTCAATCAATCCATGAATGTGTCCGAAAGTAAATTTCCAATACATAAATTACATTAACATCATTTGTCATGAAATACATATATTGGTAGTCTACATTATACAGTAACTGTATTCGTTTTAAAACTTATTAAAATATTTAAGTTAGAAATCAAGTGCCATTATTATCCAACAGGATTATATACAAGTACTGTTAAGAAGGTAAGTGTACACAATATTAAACAGCTAGTCACATCTTCTGAGACTGGTAACTTTCGAGAAAGACTGGTAAGTCTTACAAGATAGTCTCCTATATACCACAATAGAAATTGTTGAAATTATCAAGACAAGGACTGCTGGAAAGTTTTGACTTATTTCAAACACTTGGAATGCATTATCTGCAAACGTATTACTCGTAGTGCTGGCTTTGTAACATGCGCATTGTAAACAGTAAGCATGGTAACAAAAATAAGTTATTATTTTACTTTACAGGCGATTTGAACTGATTCAAAGATGTCAAAGAAGTTGAAAGCAGTAAACAGATAGTTTGCTGCTTAATGAATGAAATGTCCTCAAACAAAGTTAGAGAAAAAATGACTTGATCAGGAGAAGCTTAAATTTCAATGTATATCATTCCAGAAAAGAGGGACTTAAAGTTTTTCAAAAAAGATCAACTGGATAAAAAAGGCCTTAATTTTCCAGAAAAGATTGACTAGATTAAGAGAAATCTTAATTTTCCAAAAAGCTTGACTGAATCAAGAGGTTTTAATTTTCCAGAAAAGATTTACTTGATCTGGAGTGGCCTTAATTTGTTTATCATTGCATGGGACAATGGAGAAAAGAAGAAAAGAATGTTAGTTCTGTTAGAAAAAAAATAGTTACTTGTAAATTGGTGTATTTTTATAAATATAGTTGCCTGATGGGTACATTTTTTGGGAAAATATCAGATTATGAACTTAGTTCAAAATTCAATAAAGAGGCTACTTGATCCAGTGATATGACCTTGAGGGTTGTAGATCTGGTAAAGTTGACTGGGAAGTTTGTAGACATTTTGTTATCGCCCGGAGGGCTGTGAGTCTGGTGATATGACCTGGAAGGTTTTGGGATTGAAGACAAATTTGATTGAAAAAATAATATACATGTACATATAGCTACCTCGTTTGAAACATGACATAGAGAGTTGCATTTAATGAAACATAAAGTGGAAGTTTGAAAACTATAATCTAAACATGGGACCATGGAAAAAGTAAAAAAGAATGTTTGATCTCTTAGATAAGAAATTAGATAGGAAATATATTCAAATACCTATCACATTTCGTGTTATCTTGTAAATTGTTTTATTTTTATAAATGTAGTTGCCTCAACTTGCCCGGTTGGTACATTTCTCAGTGGTTTTAACATTCAGGTTTTTTTTTATTTGTAAGAAATATATCATTGTTTACATTTCAAATTTAGAAAAAAAAATAAGATTTAAGGCTAAATTAAATGTAAACAATGTTTGTTTTGAAAAAGATATTGTTATAGTCAAGCAAAATTGACCTTTCTTTTTACTTTGTTCATATAAACATTTCAATCAAAGGTCAAACGGACATGTCAATATTGTTTGCCTATGCAGTTATGTTATCTTAAGTGTTGTATGCATTTTAACTTTACACTGTATTTTATTGGTTTCAGCTATTTTAACTATTTTTGATTTTAAGAAAATGTGCCATTTATTCTTGGGTTTAAATTTTATGGAGAAAAAATGTTTTTTAAAAAAGAAATAAAAAATGTGTAGAGCTCAAGCAATGCATTGGTTTGTTTTAAGTTTTTTGTTTGTGTTTCTTTTTTAGGAAATGTCACTTGACTACAAATTCCATTGCCATAACAGTTTATCTTAATGCTTATCCAACCAGTGATTTTGTTATATTATTTAAAAACTACCTTCTGCCTTTAAGATTGGGAAAAATTGAAGTTGTAAACTGAATAATGACATGCTTGCAATAACATAGGGATTTAATATTTTTACAACATCTAAAATTTTGTGGGTTAAAGGACAACTAGATTTAAATTGCTTGTATATCACTGTTGTTTTGTGAATTTTAACGGTCAAATTGGGAAATTAAGTCATTTTTCCTAAGGGGAAACAACCTTTATTCGGTAGTACATTTAGGCGAACAAAATCATTGACAACTGATCTACTTAAGTCTTAAAACAGGCCAAACACACCTATTGAAATCCACAAATGCAATCTCATTACCAAAATTAGATTTTTAAAGACCATGGTTATTTACCATTATGCAATGGGACAGTTCATGAGACATTGTCTTTCCAAGGTGTGTTGCACACTGTCAATGTAAAGATATTTATTCATAGTCAATGCATCAGTTTATTAAACGTTGTGTTGTCTTCCCAAGGTGTGTTGCACATTGACAATGTAAAAAAAATGTCGATGTCTTTCCAAGGTGTGTTGCACACCGACAAATGCAACACTATTTATAGATTATATTTATTTACCACAATACAATGCATCAGTTTTATATTTACAAGACATTATTTTTTCATTGGTGTATTGCTACATTGTTTTTCAATGATGTATTGCATATTGACGTATGTAATGTTTTGACATTTGAATCTGTTTAAGTGTGAAAAGGTTGAAGTGCCATAATCCAATGTCGTAAGATAAAATATAACCAAAACTAAGAACAATAGACATGACGCTTTTGGTAAAGGGCATGAAGCCAAAAATATTACAAATTTTAGATTTTACAGACAACCATGTCATGGGTGACACCTATAAGTTAAAATAGCATTACCTTATTTATCTTTTCATCTCTCGTTAAACTTGTGTGTAAATCATGGCCAAGGTTGGTGAAAAGAGTTTAAAACTTCAGGTTTATATCCAGCAAGAAAATATCAGAATGAACGATGTGTATGGATCACAGACAAACAAAAGGCAGTAACATGAAAGTGTTGTAATATAACGGCCAGTCTGTCTAAATCCTACCGTTCAGGGGTGAAGCTTAACTATTTTGAGTTAGGGACCCAAATAACTTTTAAAAGGAGGATTTACTAGTAATAAATAGCTAAATGTTTAAATATTTATGGGACCAGACTGATTTTTAGGAACCATGTGCGTACAAATTGAATTGTGATTTTTATATAGACAATCTTGAAGTGGAGATTTGCATAAAGTTTTCCAGAAATGGAAAAGTTAAGGACATGCCATTTTAAAATAAAATGATATTAAAGGACATTTGCTGGACAAAATCATGCCTTGTAAAAACGCCAAAAAGAAAAATTGTGGAAGTTGGTTGATATTTGGATAACCACAAAGAAGCAATTGCAAGTTAGTGCAAACCACAAATGTCCTCGGATGATTATATTCACTATTTTTGGGGTTATGAAATATCACGAAATTTATGTCAATAATTGTTTTTTAAATTATGGATTTATTCCCACAAAACACAATCCCATGAACTTTTTTGTCAATGGTAATTTTTATAAAATCATAAAACCGCTAAATTTTAACTCCACAAATATTTTGAAGGGGTAGATAACCCTTCAGATCGGGCCTCGATTTCTTCATATATTATGATTCTACAGTACGGTACAATATCATGCATGTACCCCTACCCACATTTAATTTTTTGTATGAATAAAGAACTTCTGAACTTCCCACATAAAAATCGAAGAGATACTAATTTATGTTTTGATAATGGGTTTGATGAAAATCTACCTGCTTTAGAGTTTTGAGTTCAGAGGTTTTGTCACACCGTCTGATGCACACCTGCATTGTCTTTTATACACCCATTGTTTAATTGTCTGCAAATTAACGTCATGCACAGAAATATAACTAATGGGATTTTATCTGCCGCGTGTCCAAGAACTAGTTCAACAATTATGGTTAGATTACATCGGTACCAGTTTTATGAAGCTATTTTTGTCACAAAGCACAAAAATATAAATCCCCGGTATGCAAACCGATATAGCTGACGTCCAACATTAAATTAGACCATAGTTTCCAATGTACATGTAATTGTCACGCTGCATGCATACATGTAAAGTACCAGTCCAAAGTTTAACACTTATTTAACGAACTAGTGTTGAATCGTCAGCTCATATCTCGCGTCTTGACCCTTTTTAACTTATATATATATATATATATATATATATATATATACATGTATATATATATATTATATATCGACAGCTACTATATATATATATCCCTTGGCAGCTTCCATTTCTCTGCCACTATCTTTCTACAGCGTCACGCTGAGTTTAGCTTACGATAGTAAGCGAAACAGCGTAAGCGTAAGCGTATAAGCGTAAGCGTATGTCACCGCCTGGCATTAGAAGATCAACCTCTTTGCGCTGAAATAAGTATGCATCAGGAAATAGTGCGCACTAAGGGATGCAAGATCTGTTAGGCTACATCTTAATAAATTTAGCCAGATTTGTTTACATATCAAACAACGTGCATAAAATTCAGCTAGAAACGTTCAAATAAAATTTACACAGGTAATTGACGATTGCATCTGGCAAGTAATTAATCCTACAAAAAAGTAGTCCGCCCATCCAAACTGAAAGATGGAATACGGCGATTGAGTATTTATCAACAGATTTGTACATTTAATAAAATATTTAAAAAAAATATTCTTTTGTCCTTTTTTCAATCTGGACCAGAAACGTGTTTTATATGTTTCTGTTTGAACCGATTTTCCAGTGCAGAACACAAGAATGCCCCAACCACATGGCTAATTTGCATATCATGTATTCATGAACTACGATATCGATGCCTAACTCATGGCGTAGCTCCTGTCCGTTTGTTGATACTTTTTAAATGATAATCACGACACCCTGTCCTTTTTATAATGAGTTAAATGTCAAAGCTTTTATTCTTTATTCTCGGATCTCTTCAACATATTTTGCCCCGATTTCAACCACACTGCTATATCTAGTCAACAGATTCGGAGGATAGACGGGATTTCCCCATATTCAAAATTATCATATTTTCATTTTCATAACAAAATCGTCCGGGAAAATTAAAACTGCTTTCAACACTGAAAGCTGTGAATATATTTGTGTTGATTATAAACTTTATTCAACTTAAAATGCTGTATAAAGACCATATTTTGTGTTTATTTATACCTGTTTATCGATATCACTTGGCGTAAATTTAAAAATCCAATATGGCGGCGACTGTGAACAACCACATGTAGGTCAAAAAGAAGAACGTCGGTTAAAATATATATGCAGCAAAAAAAAAAAAAAAAAAAAAACTAGACTAAATATTTTTGCGCGATCGTCGATCAACTTTTTGGTGTTATAACTTTTTTCTACTACAGATAAAAGAATGCTGCAAACGATCCATTTAAAAATTTGACGTTATTTTGACGTTACGCAATTGTGCACCTGATCGTGCTACTGACGTGGATAAAGGATAATTATTTTTTTGCTTAGTCCTAAAAAATCAGGATCCTGGATTAATTGCAGCCCCTTCGGAAATAAAAACGATTTACCCGAAAATCGGCCCTTAAGTGTATTACACGTTTTACCTGGAATTTTTACAATATAACACACAATATCTCAGGTGTCAAAAATTTCGCAACAAAACAAAATCGTGCAAGAATGGTTTATACCAATTCAGGCTTTTTAAGCTCACTTGGTCAATTTAATATATTCACCAATAATTTTAACAACATTTAAATTAGCACTAAAGTATACAAAACAAAAATTTTTTTCATTTTCATTCAAATTAATTGTGAATTAAATCATTGACTTAAACAATGGGGAGTAAAGCAACTTATTTCAAAGGCAGTGACTGGTCATGGTGCAGGGTTTAAATATATGTATATGTTTTTCATGCAATGTTGACACCATGTTGATGATGTGGCAGGAGCAGTTCTGATGATATGATGATGATGATACAATAGTGGTTGTGGTGGTGATGAAATTGAGTTCTACAGATGATGTCACATGTTAATGTAATGCAACATGATGACGATGGTGGTGGTGGCATGAGTTCTGATGCTGCTTATGATGGTGGTGACATGAGTTCTGTTACTGTCGATAATGACATTGATTCATTATAATAATGATGTCACCATGTGGATGATGATGTGACATTTGTGACATGTAGCTTTGTGATGATGATGACAACAATGTCTTAATGTTGATGATGGTGTGACATGAGTAAATATGATGATGATGATAGTTTATGGTAACATGAGTTCTGTTGCTGCCAGTGATTATGATGATAATGATGATGATGGTGGGGATGACATTTAGTCCTGCTGCTGCTGAAAATGATGCTGATTCATGATGATGATGATGGTTCATGAAAATGTCACCATGTTGATCATGATGTGACATGAGTTATTATGATTATGATGCGATGATGATGATGATTGATGATGATGATAATGACAATGTCCTTATGCTGATGATAAAATGAGTAAATCTGATTATGGTAATGATGATGATGATGATGATGGTAGTGATGGTGGTGACATTGAGTTCTGCTGCTGCAGATAATGATGATTCATAATTATAATGATGTCACCATGTTGATGATGTGGCATAAAGATTTGTGATGACGATGATGATGACATGAGTAAATCTGATGATGATGGTAATGATCTGATGAAGATGATGATAATGATGGTAGTGATGACATTATTTCCTGCTTCTGCCAATAATGATGATGATGATTCATAATGGTGATTTCTGATAATGATGATGATGTGGATGACATTGAATTCTGCTGCTGCTTATAATGATGCTGATTCATGATAATGTCACCATATTGATGATGATATGACATGAGGAATGATGATGATGATGATGATGATGATGATGGTGGTGGTGGTGGTGGTGGTGGTGGTGACGTGTCAGTTCTGTTGCTGTGACTGCTGCTGCTGATGATGATACTATTATAATCATGTGACATAAGGATTTCTGTTAGTGATGAATTTGATGATGATGGTAGTGGTGGTTGTGACACAAGTTCTACTGTTGCTGCTAATGTCACATCATCATCAACATGGAGAAATCATCTTCATCAAATAAAAATTGTAGTGCTTTGTGAAGTCCTTCCGATTTTCAGAGTAGAGTTCATCAATACATTTCTTTGTATTTGATGAATGTAAGATCTGATACACTTTGAATAAAACATCATATTGATAATTCAAGTATGTGAACATCATTTGATCATCAATCATGAGTGTGTTTAAAAAATTACACAAGTCCAATAAAATCTGTGACAGTTACTGAAATATGCTGGGATATTTTCCTTCAACTTCTATGTAATATGCCAGTCACAACTTTCAAAACCCCCATATCTGTATGAATGGGTAGATTTCAATTTTCTTCCCTTTTACAGCATATTTGCAACTACGCTGTAGATCAGCACTGCAGTGCTATGTTTAGCTAAATTAGTGTTTTCATTTTTGAATAAATACATCCCCAATCTCACAAAATTCCAAGAAAGTTTGTCGCATACATTTAAATCATTAAGTTAAGATATCGCTTTCTAATACTACAGGAACTTCAATATTTGAATTTTATGAATTTGATATGCATATGATGACTACAATATTTAAACAGTTTTCAGATATATCTTGAAAGTAAGTCGCAACTTCTCTCTTAAATCCGGAGTTTGCAATCATGACTAAAAATATACCAAGGAGGTGTCGAAGAAGTGCCGGGGTATGGCTATGGTGGAGCTGAAGAGACGCTTCAATGTGGAGAAGAAAAGTAACAACAGAACCCAAGAAGACTAGTTTGACATGGAGAGCTTCACAGACTTCTCTCTAAAATACGAATCGTTAAAACAACCGAAACCGTGACTAAAATTATATTAGCGAGGGACCAAAAAGACTTAATGTAGACCGAGGGGCTTAACTTTAGCGATTTTTCGACAGGGTGGTAAAAAGATGTCCAGATTTAGCTTGTTCAGGGCCAATGTAAGATCCCGATATCGGCTAAGTCGTTTTTTGTGTCGGTGTCTGTAGAAACCTATCATTGTGGTAGAGTGTGTATGTCTATGTTTGGATACTTAACATTATGGTTTGTGTGCGCCTTTTTAATGTGAATACTAAAGTCTTACGTGTGTGTGTGTGTGTGTGTGTGTGTGTGTGTGTGTGTGTGTGTGTGTGTGCTTACCATCATGGATTAGTAGTGGTGTTTCTTTCCGAAGTTCTAACTGCGTCCATATATTCCGTGCGTTAACTACCATCTGTCTGGAAACACTGGACTCGGTAGTGACCAAATGCAAAAACCAATTAAAATATATATTTAAATATATACGGATTTAACTGATTAAGGTACAGATACGATGACATAAATATGTTTTATATTGTATTCAGGCATATCTTAATGGGGTTTTATCATTCTTAATTACAAAAGATACTTAAAACTATGTGTATTGTCATATTGCAATGACGTACTTCTACGCAACACCCGTTTTAGAAACTCTATTTATAGAAGACAATGTTAAAATTTTAATGACACGTTTGACCGCTGGACAATAGTTTTTATTAAGATTATCTGACTATATACAAGAACTAAATTGACTCCCCGGTCCGCACTTATCTGACGTAATTAGATTATTCGGTTGTTTACTTCGTGACATTGGGGTGTAGTCATATATATAGAAAATAGTTATTATCAAGATTAGTAATTAGAAAATTACCCATTGTACGCCTATTTACTAATTGACACTGTTAAATTGTGTAAATAATTATAATTATTATAATTATACCCGTTCTTAAAGATATCTTCGGATTTAATTGTTGTTTTGCTGTATTTGTGAATATGCTAGACTTGACATGATGAATTGCGGTGTCACGTTTAGTGAATAATTTCAGATCGTTATATCAGCAACCTTAAAGTTTAAAGTTATTTTTTTTTTTTATTTTTTATGGTAGTGTATTTTGGCGTAAACAATAAAATTGCACTTTGTGTAGTTGTTTGATTATCAAAAAATAAGAATTGCGGGAGGTCGTTTGTAATTAGCCGTTGATGCTATAAATATATACTGCATGTACTGTACACACACAGTACAGACCTGTAAAAAGTTTAACACAAAGCTGACACATTAGTGCCGAATCCGAAGCCCATCTCGGTCCCTCGTAAGTTATATCTTTAAGCAAGCTGATATCTACCTTCCGACAGCTTTTCGGTCACTAGGTATCAATATTTATTATACCTCATTAGAAAAATACGATACTATCTATAATTTGATTGGATCATGTGATCAAGGTGGAGAAAACATCGTGTATCCCTCTGAAAACATCATATCCCACCTCTTCGGAACACACCATGACGTCATCGATGGAGAATCGGTCACGACGTTCTAGCGTTTACCTCCGATGAGTTCCGATAGGAGAAAAAGCAATGAATCGGAGAAGGACTGATGTCTTCAGACTGTCTTTTTTGAAATATTTTCTTTCTTTCTGTCTTTCTTATTACCATTGTTATCTTTCGGGCTTTGCCCTCGGGAAATATGACTTGTTGCGGTTGAACAAATGTTCATATCTCCCTCAGACATAGGCAATAAATGTATAATAGGCCACTTCGCATCCGAGGTCGGCTTTTTCGTTTGCGCAGTATATTAACTTTCGACAGGTCTATACACATAGCCGACATATAGAAAAAGTGAATGCTGAAATGCTAAATGGATGCCTTAGTTGATCAGGTTACTTAAATACTAACAATACTTGATCTGATCACGGATATGAACGCGATAACGCTTAGAGTTGGTCAGAATTGCTGCTAATATAACGCTAAAAGAGCAAATTCAGTAAATTATGTTCCCCCGCCAGCAAGTTCTTTTTTGTTATTTGCACTTATTTTCAAAGGGCCATAACTCGAGTTAACGATGTGCGCATCTCCTATCTTTGTTGAATTTTTTGTCTGCTGAGTCCAGGTCTGACAGCATAGCAGTGACGGTTGGTAGCATGTTCCGGATCCATTAGTATATTTCTAGAGAGAGAAGGAGTATTTGTTGAAGTCTTTGGCTGTGTGTAATTGTCTGTATGCCAGTGTTTGAGCGTCATGCGTTGGGTGTTTGGTGGTAAAGAAATGACAACTAGTTGGTGTACATGACTTTGTATTAAATAGTATAAGTGTTGAGTCGAACAGTCTTTGCTCTGGGCAGTGACCGCCATTCAAGCCTGTTTATCATCACTGTGGTACAGCGTACACGGGATATTACAGCAAACAACCCATGTAAACAACAGCAGCGTGAGTCGAAAACCGATTTTTGACTTATTTGTTCATTTTAACATGTGATGGTGTATTGGTTCATCAATCGGTCACATAAACGTTTAATTGAAATAGTTAACTGCATCTGATACACTGTTTAAACATTGAAACAAATCGATGAAGCGCAAGTGCTCACCTGTGATTTTGACGTCGGTGGGAGTTTCTTTTCAATATTTCAATTTTCACTCGATAATTAAAAATTCTGAAGCATACAATTCCTTTAGGATGTTCAGAACTACATGTCGACTAACTTTAAGCTCAATGTATTTCGAAATAAAGGAGCAGGAGACACTGAAAGATCGGCGTGGTGTACTGGGAATTGATTCTCGGCATCGTTTTAGTGTACCGGGAATTGCAAAATTACGGTTACCGGGAATCGTGTATAACATTATTTTCAAGTCCTGATTTTTAAAGAAATTGGGGATTGCGAATATATGATACAGTTTGTATGCATTGTGCATACAATAATAAATAAGTTTTAACTGTGCAAATTCATATTAGGTGTTCATAGGAAAGGCTCTAATATTGATTTCAAAAGGTAGATCGCCGATATTTTTATAAGAAAGGTTCAACACTTAAGGATATCCAAATTAATATGGTATCCACACTATGAAAATATGACCTCCGAATTCTACAGTAAAAACGTGGGTGGTAACATAAAGTCCCTTGTTCTAGAAAGCCTGTCATTGGTGCAACCTCAAAAAAAGGCCAATAAAGTCTTATATTGTTTTGGTATGTAGCCAGTTGGCATTTCACAGGAAATACATGTATTACATTTAATTCTGACAGAAGATCTTGCAATGAAAAATGCTGTCGGTTGGGTACCAACTTACCAAGGCATCTGACAATTGGTCAGAAGCACATCAAGCGCACTTTGTTTACACCTCAGTGATACCCTGCCAAAGATGACGGAGACGGTTACATCAGCTGGAGAAGGTATGACCTCGGCTTCCAGTGATTCTGAGGATATTCTGATGGTAGGTTTTCTCCAAAAGGGACAAACAATCAATGGCACATACTATTCATTCACTTATAATGCAATTACGGAAAATTATAAAACTCAAGGAATGGGGGAATAATAGAATCTATCATGAGTATCCATGTAGGATAGGGAAATCTCACCCC
Source organism: Anadara kagoshimensis (assembly GCA_021292105.1). Lineage (NCBI taxonomy): Eukaryota > Metazoa > Mollusca > Bivalvia > Arcoida > Arcidae > Anadara > Anadara kagoshimensis. The sequence continues at coordinate 51,559,346 of CM037858.1, forward strand.
AGGGGTTGAATATTTCAGTCAGAGATTTCCCTATCCTACATGGATCAACTCATGATTGATTCTTTTTCTTCCATTTTGATGACAATTTTTGGCTTGACGTATCAGTCACATCGACATCGACGCCATCTTTGTAAATCTAACTTTGTTATTTACCGTTGTACATAAAAATAAATATGACCATCGGACAGAATGTACCTGATTTTGGTTTATACAAATTGTATAAACTAGAAAACAAAGCCATTTATTCTAATCTCCAAAAATAAACATTTGAAACGCAGTGAAAATGTCTAAATTTTCCCGCAAGACGACGTCACGTCTCCACGATATGACGTCATTCAATTGTCCTTTGATTGTGACGTCACTGAAAGCCGCACGAGGTGAAGATAGGCACGTGGAGGTGAAGATAGTTTCTACCATCGTTTATTCAAGCGCTAATCTTTATCTCCAACATAGGAAGATGAAAGAAAACTCAGTAAAGGTGTGCTATTCCACCAAAACAAAAGTAGTCTATTTAAATCAGACAAATCTTAAGAAATGATTGTGAAACCGCAGCCAGTTGTATGATACTTTATTATTATGGTTAGAACTTGTTTTTGTCTATAGAATGATTAAAAATTGTCGGTTCAAGGTAAAACATATCACGTTTTAAACAGCATTACCGATGAGTGGCAGGAATTGTACACCGTTATCAGTGTGTAGGTTGCATTTACACAGAACATATTGGCTTTAATACACAAGCTGTTCTAATTTAGAGGTGATCTTTACGTTAATGTCACTAGACTCAAAATAGACAATATAGCGTTATGAAAACATTCGTGATAGATTATCGAGTGTTCATGCTGTATGATGCTGGTGTGCCAATGTGTAGAGCTTTTTTATATCTGATTTTACGAGGACAACTCAATAAGTAACCAGCCTATCCCGTTTCCGATTGTCCGACACGGCCATTATTTTCGTACCTTGTTTCAATACATGTTTATACCCGGATACAAAATTGCACGCGTATCAAAATATCAGTATAATAGTTTTATGGACTTTTTTTGCAGAGCGTAACAGAATACATGTTTTTGATAAAAAATGTATACTAATAGTTGCACATCCAATATTATACGGGAAATGTCCCGGCGCGAAGCGCCGGGAATTTCCCGTCTATAGGTAACACGTATGTATTATGACGTCATAGAAAATTGTGGAAAAATTCTATAGACCGTACGTCCAAATCATTTGACGCCGCGCGTGAACCACTTTTCTCAACTTTCTCAAGGCCATTGAAGGGGTCAAATCGACAGGAAGTGAGCTCCATATGGGGGAAAATCTCGCCCGTCTCGTTCATCAGAAATGAAACCAAGAAACGATTATCGTGAAAATAATTCATTGAAACAAGTAATAATTTAAATAGGTTGATCGAATACCAAATATTTACGTTAATTTCGCCGTTCTGGCTGATCTCCAAGTGTAGCGTTTCAAGATTCGCGATGACGTGTTTTCTTTTGATTGGGTCAAAGTTCAATTCAGATCGATAACCACTGTAAGCCAATCAGCGACCGACTTTCCCACGTGCACCAACCATGATCACACAGTATACTATGCGGGAAGATACAAAATTTGCCGATTTCAAGTTAGATAAATCGATAACCATAGTTACCTGACACAAAACTATTACGAGGTTAGCATAACCACAGTGTACGACTTCTACGGTAACTCTTTTTCACATATTATTACTTAATTGAATCAAAATTTTGAGTGCATCTGTGACCCTCGCTGAATGCAGTGTAAACAAAAATGGCGTTCGTCAGGACGGGAAAGACGTTTTCACAAACGATCCGATTTTTAAGAAAAATAATAAAATGCGTTTTTCGAAAGAATTAATTAACAGTTCTTCCCAATAATCATTTTTATGAATAAACAGATAAAATTTATTGAATTTATTCCGAATTTAATGTAAATATTGACAAATCCTCTTGTTTGTTTACATGTGACGTGGATATCATGATCAGCTGATCGAGCTAGACCAGTTTGACTTAAGGTGCTGACTAAAACTGACTTCAACTACAATGACTGCACTCATCAAAAATCTAACTTGGACATAACTGATGAGGAAACTACATGTTGTGCAATGAGATGGACCGCTGTCCCAAAAAGTTGTGATGAAAATAACAATAATAAAACATTCATGTTGAGTTTAGCAGCTGACTGTATTTGAGATCCACTTAGGTAAGGTCTGAATTGACTCCTTGAAAACCTCCAGGGATGGCGACTGGACTACTGATGCTGGCAGGGGATTCCAATAATTAAGTTCTCGGAATGAATATAAAAATTTTAACTAGGGTAAAATCAACATTACCTTCTTCAATATCCCAGACTTGGTTCTCGAAAAAAAAGTTGGTATAAGTGAATAAATGCCAATTTCCACTCCACCATCCACATAAGCAACCATTTCAATATAAATCTTAAAGCACCATCTTTCTAGTATATCATCCCAGAATGTTTCAATTCAATTTAGGTGAATAATGAATAATCTTGACTGGGGTAAAAAAAACTCCAACCCACCATCCTAGAATTAACCGTCTCGATATAAGTGAAAAAGCATTTTCAACTCTCCGGGGCTGGGGCTCTTCATGCAGTGAAATTTAAAGGGACTGGGCTAAAATTAACATTATTTCGGTACAAGCCTGTCAAGTTTTAATCATATCATTTGTCACTTGCAATGGTCTGTGCTTTAGAAAATTCTCATCATGGTATTATATGCCTATGAATGTTGAAGGCGTAAGAGGAGCTTACCCTCATACCACTGTATTAATATCAGGTTGTGGGTTAAAGGTGCTGCCTAACAGAGTCACAGACAAGCATTCCACTCCCAATTAATATAATTTTATAACCAGTCAATAATCTATCCTTTAAGCCAAATGTGGCTTGCAAAATGAGGAAGCAGTAACTCAAATTTTGAAGTATTGTCATGTATAACACAAGTCAGGTTGGAACCAAAAACCTTCCACTCTCCAAGAGGATGCTATAACATTGAGCAACCAAGGCAGTCACAAACAGAATAGATTGTTGACCAAGTGATATTGCAAGCCTAGGCTTATCAGGGCCTTCGGCAAAAAGTTTTATGACCATCATCACTGTATTGTTGACAAGTTTGATGTCTCTGTGTCCAATATTGACCTGGATGTTTTAGTTCCATGTTCTCTTCACTTAATATTGATTACACACGCAGTGACCGGTGTAGCTAGCCTTACCTTCCAGAAAACTCGGTCTCACTTCCCTGGTGGAAGTTCGCGTGTTTAACTTAACTTGTCAGTTTCAAAGTTTTTCTTACTTTACTCCCGAATTGTGATATGGACATGGATTAGTATGTTTGTTTTTCATTGGTATAACTGTTTCATTAATTGAATGGGACAATCTTGAACTGTGATATGATACACATCTTGTTTTAAGAAACAGGAGTAGTTATTTATGCAATCCATAAATCAGTAGATTAAATTATTCACATGGTATGGTAAAAGGTGATTTAAGATGAGAAGACATTACAACGTGAGAATGTTGTCGTGGTATGGATTAGTATATTCACTATATTGGGTAATTGAATAGCCTTTTGTGTCCCTGGAAAGATCATACCAAAACTCAGTTCTGTGTGACAGAACATGATTGAAAGATGACGCAAACACTCGGCGGTAGTTAACTCTAGTCAGTCCCACTAGTATTTGGTGAGACAAAACAATGTGTGCCATCCCTTTTTGGGTGTGTGTGTGTGTGTGTGTGTGCACAATAACCTGATAATAAATTTTGACATTTCCCGGGATAGGCAATGCCTATTTTCATATTAAAGAAATAAATAAGTTGTATATAATGTTTTAGCAAATGCATTATTTCTGAACTGCCATGGTTATTCGCGAAGTAATCTGGTAAACTAACAGGCTTAAAATGGCAGTGTCTAAAAACTGGAAATTTTGAATACATGAAATTTGAGCTTGCAAACATTCATCGTGGATTTGCAGAAAAACGAATCGGTCGACATTAGGATTTCTTTTATATTTAGGGACCAGTGGGGTCCCAAAATCTCTTAGCACGAGCTCAAGTATACAGCGCTTTGTTAAAGCGTTTTATGCCGAAAGATGATTTTCCTTTGCGTCTAAAGACTGTATATGATATCCCCTCCCGACGACTGTCTCATCTTGACCTTTGATATAAATAAGTCGTCATTTAGCTGGTCGATTCGGTCTAATGACATAAGGTTAAATATTTTAAAGGATTTCTCAAATTGTAATCTTCATTTTTCCTGCTCAGTTCCAAACAACAAATATTTTTCTTTACTTTTACTAGTTGCATTTGCTATGTCACTGTCAAACTTTAACAATTTAAGAACGATTAACTAGTATATTTTGACGTTACACATGGGTCTTTGTAATGGTTTTGTAAACACTTATAGATCTCACTCAGTCTACACATATCGCCAAAATTGTTTAGGATACACCCAGTACACCTTTTTGCGATTACCAGTACACCTCGTGTTATCCCCCAACGTCTCCGGCTCCTTTATATTGCAATCCATTGAGCTAAAATTTGGTGGTCTTGTAGTTCTGAACATACTAGAGGAATTGTACGCTTCAAAATTTTTAATTATTAAGTGAATATTGAAATGTTGGAAAGAAACTCCCAGCGACGTCAAAATCACAGGTGAGCACTTGCCTTCATCAACTTGTTTCAATGTTTAAAAAGTGTATCAAATGCATTTTATTTTATTTTGAATCATTTATGTGTCCGATTGATGAATCAATACGCCATCACATGTTAGAATTAATCGATAAGTAAAAAATCGGCTTTCGACTGACGTTGGTGTTGTTTACATTGGCTGTTGGGCTCACTGTATATGCTGTAATATCCCGTGTACGTACGCTGTGCCACACAGTGATCATGGCGCTGTCGCCAGAGTGTCATGAGTTGTCGCCGAGCACCCAACGAGCAGCTGAACGCTGTGCCATTGCAAGCTGGTTTATGGTTGTTGGCAAAGTGTGACAGAATTCTGGCCTAGTGTATCACAAGATCCCAATACAGTGTCCGTTTGAATTTCTCAGGAGGGAAGATGTGCTCTGTTTTGGCAACAAAGCGTGGGCATAAGTGCATTTATGACAATCTACCCTTTTTCTGTTATGTTACTGTACTTTTCACAAAGCAAAGTAGCTAAAATTATTTCATCATACATATCCACTTCGGTACAGCGTACACGGGATACAGCATAAAATGAGCAAAACAGCCAGTATTTCAATTTTCACTTTTTAATTAAAAATTTTGAAGCGTACAATTCCTCTAGGATGTTAAGAACTACATGTCGACCAAATTTCAGCTCAATGCATTGCGAAATAAAGGAGCAGGAGACACTGAAAGATCGACGTGGTGTACTGGGAATTGATTTTCATCATCGTTTTAGTGTACTTGGAATTGCAAATTACGGTTACAGGGAATCGTATATAACATTATTTTCAAGTCCAAATTTTTAAAGAAATTGGGGATTGCGAATGTATGATACAGTTTGTATGCATTGTGCATACAATAATAAATAAGTTTCACTGTGCAAGTTTATATTAGATGTTCATAGTAAAGGCTCTAACCTTGATTTCAAAATTGAATTAGGTAGATCGCCAATATTAAGACACATAATAGTGATCCAATATTTTTATAAGAAAGGTTCAACACTTAAGGTTATCCAAGTAAATATGGTATCCACATTAGGAAAAAATTACCTTCGAATTCTAAGTAAAATGTGGGTGGTGGGATTTAAACGCAACATAAAGACCCTTGTTCTAGAAGGCCTGTCATTGGTGCAACCTCAAAAAAGGTAAATAAAGTCTGATATTGTTATGGTATGAAGCCAGTTGGCATTTCACAGGAAATACATGTATTACATTTAATTCTGACAGAAGATCTTGCAATGAAAAATGCTTTCAGTTGGTTACCGATTTACCAAGTCATCTGACAATTGGTCAGAAGCACATCAAGCGCACTTTTTTGTGTGCATAGCTGTTCACTTGTCCTCGGATGTCAAATAATGGATATAGTAACATTAGTAATATGTGAAATAAACGGTAACAAGACTAATAAATTCCCATTTATTTTATGTTGATATTTTATTTCAAACAGTGAATTGAATGCAATAAAAGACGACACCGTCGGGGGTGGGGGTGGGGGGGTGGTGTTAAAATTACCACCGATGGACAATATCGGCGTTTATGGGACCCATTTGTAGAAAACTTAGCGGTGTACTTATTTTCGCGGTTGAGAATTGACCGTGAAAACCGCGAATATAAATACATCGCGAATATTTCTCGTTTTAAATTTCTATATAAATTCATTAAAACATGATAATCGTACAGCTGGCAAGATATTCGACTTCTCAATTCCCGGTAAACCTATTTGCTCCTTTATTGTCAATACCCAGTACACCTTTTTGCAATTTCCAATACACCGCGTGTTATCCTTCAACGTCTCCGGCTCCTTTATATCGCAATACATTGAGCTGAAATTTGGTGGGCTTGTAATTCTGAACATCCTTGAGGAATTGTACGCTTCAGAAGTTTTAATCATCAGGTGAAAATTGAAATATTGAAAAGAAACTCCCAGCGACGTCAAAATCACAGGTGAGCACTTGCGCTTCATCAATTTGTTTCAAGTGTATCAGATGCATTTTTAAAAAGTATTTCAATTGAAAAGTTTATGTGTCCGATTGATAACCCAATACACCATCACATGTTAAAATGAACAGATAAGTCAAAAATCGGTTTCCGACTCATGCTGGTGTTGTTTACATTGGCTGTTTGGCTCACTTTATGCTGTAATATCCCGTGTACGCTGTACCACAGTGATCATGGCGCTGTCACTGAGTGTCATAAGTAGTCGCCAAGCACCAAACGACCATCTGAACGCTTTGGCATTGCAAGTTGGTTTATGGTTTTGGGCAAAGTGCGTTTATGATCTACTTTTTTTCTGTTATGTTACCTTGCATTTCACAAAACAAAGTAGCTAAAATTATTTCACCAAACATATCGAATGGTTAAGGAATACGTTGAAAACTTATCGACCTTTTGCGAGACTAACTCAGGATAACACACACACACACACACACACACACACACACACACACACACACATCCCGAGCGAGGAGATGTAAGGGTGTAATGTAGTATAGCCTTCACTGAGCCAAAATTCTTTCTTAGTTTTAGGATGGCGGAGGAAAGCGCCGTTCCCATGGACGCTACACGAACTGATAAAGATCTTCAGTCTAAATCCAATTAGGCACTGTAAGCGATGTTTCGAGTTACTAATTTAGTAATATTTTAGGCCGATAAAATATTTGAAAATGGCTTTATAATGTTTTGAATATTTGACATGGTAAATGACAAATTGAATGATTGACATATAATATTTTGACGAAAAATTAAATGGTAGACTAGTATTATCGCCATATACGATAAACTTTGTTATGACATCTTGTAAATAAGGACAGATAAGAAGGGGAGTACTGAATGCAAGTTAAAGTTCCAGACATGACCCACATGTAACAAGAGGTAAACGTTCTTATTATTAGTTTAGCTTCCATTTGAGCACCAATACTTCAATGAACACTGTATGTACTGAATATAACTTGTTTAAAACGGTAAATACAAAGGGTAATTTAATCATATGTTCAACCAAAATGGCGATTTGGGCATCATTTTGACCGCTTGGATATACACGATATACACAGCTTTAACGTGGATATATTCCATGTATTCCGGCGATTCTCATTTGCCCAGACAACTAAAAAAACAAACAAACCAGAAGTAATGTTTAAAATAAATCCACACAGCCGCTTACCAAATTTGAAGATCAATTTTGAATAATTTTTATATTATCGCAAGGTAAAATACGCGTGTAAGAAGCCAGTGCATACACACTCAAGGGATAAATATACCGGCAAGACTTGCTTTATTCATAATCACGGGTAATATATATACGCATTTTAGCTGGCCATTGATATCGATTTTTTTCTTCAGCTTTAATCAATTTTGGCAGTTAAAATCCATCACTAGTGCAAAGGAGCATTAAATTCATGGAACATGGCCTTCTTTATGTATATTATAACGAAGTAGTGTTATATTAAGGGTCATCTAAGCAGGAAAATTCAAGTGAAACCCATTTGGTTGAAAAACGTGAAAGACATGTATAATTATGAAATTATCTACACAAGTTGAAGATTTATAATTAAATATAAAGCAGGAATTGATAATTTAAGAATTTTTGAAATATTTCTTGTATTTTTATGCAAATTGTGCAAAAACACACATGTTGGCGAAAGATTAATTTAAAAATGAAAAGATATTAATATATTCAACGCCATAGAGAAGTGTCTAGGGGCCAGAGCTTGTTAATGAAATACGAGGTTTTTTGAAAACTCGACAATTTACGGTTGAGGTTTTCTACGATTTATTTTCCTTTTAAAAATGAGTGTACCAGGCGTGATAGTTCATATTTTAAGGCTACTAACGATCCAAAGTAATTATAAAGGCCAAGTTTCTATATTACTTGATTATTGTGAGGCATTTTCGGTTGTATATAGTTCAGCATGTTCAAACCAAACAATATTCACCTCAATTCAAATAGAACGGTATTGTGTGACCGTGAATTTTTATGACTTGTTGTATTTTGGATTATTAGTGGCCTTAGAATATAAATATCACGCCTGATACACGCATTTTAAAAGGAAATAAATCGTATATAACCTCAACTGTAAATTGTGAGTTTTCAAAAACCTCGTATTTCTTTAACAAACTCTGGCCCCTATGCACTGCTCTATGACGTTGGATATATTAATCTCTTTCCATTTTTTAAATTAATTCGTTACACAAGGTGAAAATCATCTTTCCCCAACACGTGTATTTTTGCCCAATTTCCATAAAAATGCAACGAATATTTAAAAAATTCTTAAATTATCAATTCCTGTTTTATTTATTTATAAATCTTCACACATGTGTAGGTAATTTCATAATTTGCCACTCTCATTTTTTCAACCAAATGGTTTTCACTTGAATTTTCCTACTTAGATGATCCTTAAGGGTCATCTAAGTATGAAAATTCAAATGAAAACCATTTGGTTGAAAAACGTGAAAGAGGGGTACAATTAATGTTGCATTTTTTATATAGAAATTGTGCAAAAATGCGCGTTCTGGAGGAAAATAGTTTTCACTTGTATAGTGAATTAATTCAAAAAATGAAAAGACATAATATACTAGTATTCAACGTCATAGAAAGAACATAGGATCCAGAGTTTGTTAAAGAAATACGAGGTTGTTTGAAAATTCGACAATTACGGTTGAGGTTTCCTACAACTCATTTTCCTTTTAAAAATGCGTGTACCAGGAGTGATAGTTCATATTCTAAGCCACCAACGATCCAAGGTAAGATTATAAAAGCCAAGTTTCTATATTACTTGATTATGTTGAGGCATATTCGGCTGTATATAGTTCAGCATTGTTCAAAACAAACAATATTCACCTCAATTCAAATAGTACAGTATTGTGTGACGTGCACTTTTTATGACTTGTTGCATTTTGGATTATAAGTGGCCTTAGAATATAAATACGCCGCTAGATATGCTACTAAAAACACATATATGAAATCATTTTGAAAATATTTGAATATATATATATATATATATATATATATATATATATATATATATATATATATGATTTTTAATTGACATTTTAGGACCACCTCCGCGGCAAAAACAGTTTTTGTTGTGAGGGCTGAACAAAATTTAAAATAAATTTTACCAATCGATGATGAAAGATCACTCTAGCGCATTGGGGCAGAGTATGAGGTTTTTGAAAATCGGACGATTCATGGTTGAGGTCTTTTACGATTAACATGCCTTCTAAAACTGCATGTACCACACGTGACATTCAGAATCTAAGGTCACCAACGATCCAAAATACAGCAAGCAAGGCATAAAAAGAACATGGTTACACAATACTGTTCTATATGATTTAAGGCGCATATTGTTTATTATATACAAAATATGAACCACCCAGTAAACAGTGTATGTCTCAAAAATAGTTAAAGAATACAGAAAGCATTCATAATCTATACTTGTCGTTGGTAGCGATAGAATATGAAGTATCACGCCTGTTATATGCAAATAAATCATATAAGACCTTGGCCATAATTTGTTAAATTATCCTAAAACCTAAAATTTGTTAAAAAAAAACTAAAACCCCCATGTGCTAGACTTATCTTTTACTCACTAATTGTTAAACTTTATTTTAAATTCAAACTTGATTTATTCAGCCATCAAAACTGTTTTGCCGCAGAGGATTTAAATGGTTAAAAAACTTATGATTTTAAAGATTTTTAAAAACATGAGTACAAAATTATATAAGTAACATATCTAGTGACAGAAAAATTCAGAAACAGTTAGATATTATATAAATATTGCATGATTCCTTCCTCTACTGATATCTTGATATCGATTTTCCCCCCCCCCCTTCAACAAATGTCGCGTTACTAGTGTACTAGCATAGACAAACAACCTTGACCTGTCTGCTTGACCTCTCATTAGGAATATTAAATAGGATAATCAATCCCATCCATACATGGGTATTGGTATTGGTAAGATTCGTAGACGAATATATAAGCGATGAATGTTCAAATAATTCCCAAGTTTCCCCTTTATATAAATGTACCAAACCATTAAAATATTTAAAGTAAAGGTCAAACGGACAGATCAATGTTGTTTGATAATAATTATGCAAAATATTATATAACACTGCATTTTTTGTAAAATAAACACATTTTAATATACGAATTATATATGATAAAGCTTGCATACAATATGTGCAAGCATATTGAAAATCGGATAACATCTACCAACATCTGAATATTTAAAGTTTCTATTTTCCAGTTTATTCTACCTGTAACATGCTAAAGTCACTGATCATCTTTGCTTTTGCTCTTCTTGGGCATATGATCAATGGCAGCGACCCACCAATAACAAACACAGAATGTGGAAAAGTACAAGGAATATCCCAAAATGGGGCGTACAGTTTCCGTGGAATTCCATATGCTGTTCCACCAACTGGCATCAAACGCTGGACACGACCTATTCCTTTAAGTCATAAAACGTCAACTTGCTGGGATAAAACTTACGAAGCCACACATTTCGGAAACACCTGTATCCAACGTAATCCGGACAACCTTAGCCAAATTATTGGATCCGAAGACTGTCTTTTTCTAAATGTCTGGACACCTTCACTTGCTCCGAAGAACTTATTGTCCGTGATGGTATGGATTCATGGCGGAAGTCTTCAGCTTTCAAATGGCAACTGGCCGACATATTGTCCTGATGAGAGTTTGGCATCTGAAACAAACGTCGTGTATGTCAGCATGAACTATCGTCTGCATGCATTTGGGTTTATGGCGCTTGATATTTTGTCAAAGTCGTCACCAACCGGAACTTCAGGGAATTATGGATTCATGGACCAAGTTTTGGCTTTGCAGTGGGTGCAAAAGAACATCAGAAATTTTGGAGGTGACCCAAATAAGGTATAATATTATCATTCGCAAACATACCGGTACATCTACAAAACAAAAAAAGCAAAGTAAAAATCTGGAAACCAGTAAAACTGGTAAAATATAAATACTGAAGCATGAGCCCGGGTTTTCCGAAGGGTTAGCACCCGTGTCTATATATAGGTTATAAACAGCTAGTTAGTTACATCTTCCACATGTGAATAAACTTTGAAAATGAAAGGAACATGAATATATGAGGAGTTAAATAATTCAAGTTAATTTTGAATACAGAGACATCAACATTAACAACACTATTGTGGTGACATGTAGTCTCGCTCGGCTCTATAGTTGTTTTTTGATTTACTAAAAATAAAATGGATGGTTATGGATCCACAATATAACCTTAATGACATCACTGAATACCATTTCGTCATCATGTCCATACCTCCATTTCAACCCCTTCTAATACGTGTATGGTAATTGCATGTTGTATCTGTCGTGTGCTACTTATGAATTTTTAGCACATGACAACTTTTTATCGTTCACATATTTGGATTTCCACAATTCTGTTCCGAGAAGTACTGATGTGGAATTTGATTCCGAAACTGCTGTCTAGTGCTGCAAAATTAAAACATGTTTACAGTTATAATGGTAACATCTTTAAATTTTTATTTTATCTTCCCTTTTGTTATACTAGTGTACCGTTTGATATAACAACTCCTCCTAACGGTAACTTTTTGTTACAGACTGTGTTTTTTGAGTTGAGTAATGGTGTTAAATTTAACGTCCCAGTCAAGAATATTTCACTTATATCGAGACGTCGCCAGCTATAGGCGAAGGTGCAGAAATTTTGCCTGTGCGTTGCACTGATGGCATTATACATCTGGGTTCTTTATCATACCATGGCATGGACCTTGTTTACTTTAAATAAGTTCCCATCCGAAAGAACCGTGACTAGTGTTCATTTCGTATTGCCGACTGCTTGGTGAAAGAACAATCACTACCCGCTTTCAAATCTTCGGTCAAACTCGGTCGAGGTTCGAACCCATGACCTCCTATTTACGGAACGATAACTCTACCAAATGAGCTACCGCAGTTTGAGACAAACTAATGATAACAGGAGTTTTTGTTTCAAGTTTAGAGAATACATGTAATCAGGTCGAACTGAGATGTAACACTGTTTAAGTACATAGGTACTGTAGTAAAAACCTTTTATTATAATTGACGGATCGCCGGCCACGCCCACAATTTTCCGACAAAGGTCCGACATGCTTGAATTAGACGCAAAAAAATGAAAACTCGGCCTGAATTGTGCCGTTTAATGACGTCACTGGCACTTGTCACCTGACGCTGCTTTGGTACCTTGATGGCGGCCAGTGTCAGAACATTGTGGGCGTGGTCGGCGAAATGTCAATTTAATTTTAGGTATCTTTTAAATATCATCAGATATTTTTTATGGTCACGTGATCAATAGAAAAAATGACGGGACTCGGCGGTAACGAGTTCATTCCGTCAGTGACGTCATTTGTATTAATGCGCCATATGATGGTGACAATCTGAATGTAAAGTTTTGAAAACATGTAATTGTCATTGATATTATAAATAATATCGCAAAATTATTTTGAATTAAATTATAAGAAATAAGTTTGATTTTTTTTTTTTTTTTTTTTTTTTGGTTTATCATTTTTAAGCCACAAAACCGGTGTGTAAACTTTTGTATAACCCGCTTTGCGGAGTTATACAGTTTACACACCGGTTTTGGGGTTACATGATAAACCAAAAACATATCAAAGTTATTTCTTAGAGAACTGTCCTTAGGATGACGGGTGTAGCTAGCTAGGCAAGAAATGCTTATCCTTCCTCACCCGTCCTCAATCCCATGGCGGAATTTTTCTCTTTGCTTTTTGGATTTGTATTTGAATATTGTCCTGTATGTTAGATTTTTATCCGATATTCTGTAAAACTTTTTTCTGGTATATGTGCATTATTATTGCAAAATAACGGATTTGGGTTTGTTTTCTGTATTTAGCCGAGACCAGTCTACACAATCCCGTGTGGCTTTTATAAGCTTGTTTCTTAGCAACAGGACAATGTATACTACTTCTAGCATATGAACAACAATGCAATCACTATTATTACTATTCTGATTCTGAGATATTTTTAGGTTACTATTTTTGGACAAAGTTCAGGTGGTACAAGTATATTCGCCTTATTGGCTGCACCGGAAGTTGCTGGTCTTTTTCACAGAGCTTGGTTGATGAGTGCGTCGCCAATTTATAACAAAACAACACAAGATGCAGCGGAAGACAATGAAGTCTTTCTGCGAAACACGGGCTGTTCAGATATAACTTGTTTACGCAATCTTGAAGCTGACAAAGTAATAAGCTCCATCCCGTGGTACGAGTATCCTCGCTGGGCAATGAGTGACCAGACAGATCTTCCGACCAAAGGCGTGTTTGATGGAGCTATTGCTGTTGTGGATGGTAAGGTAACATTTTACTATTGATTGATTGATTAAATTGGGTTTCATGTTCCAGTCATAAATGGTTCACTTACATCGAAACGTCATAAGCTGTAGTTGAAGTTGCAGAAATATTTACCTTTGCAGTGCACTAAAGGAAATGTGCAGGAAGTGTTCTTTAGCGTGCCACGCCCGCCGTGACACGGGGCATCGGATTTTTAAGTCTCTTTTGAAATACATGTACCCGTGACTTTTATCTTTAAAAAGTAGAGTGCTCGTCGAAAGAACAGGCAATACCTTTTTAAAGTCTTGGTCTGACCCCGACCGGTGTTTGTACCCACGACCTTCAACATACGAAACGAACACTCTACCAACTGTGCTATCGTAGTGGTTGTGGATTGTAATACAATTAAATCTCGTAATAATGTCCCTCGATAAGTTTGCCACTTTTGAAGTCCAAAAGTCTATTTTTTGTGTCATTCTGTTATAAGTATCCCTTCAATTATTGACAAACCGCTTTAAAACAGTTAAATTTAGCTGAACAATAAATGCATTGAGAGACAAGATTCTCTCGTTTATATCGAGACGCTTAGCTTTTGGATAATAGAGGGGAATCGGAGTACCCGGAGAAAACAATCCACCGTTGAGAAGCGAACTGACAAACTTTTCTTGCACTTAATTTGCCCAAACGGAATTCGAACCAAAAACAATTGTGAAAATGAAGTCAGTAAGTTTTAACTTTTTTGTTATTTGAAGGCGATTTAATACCAAAAGCACCATTTGATGCCTGGAAGAACGGTAAAGGGATCGACGTGCCTTTATTGATAGGTAAAACATTTAATCTCAATGATATCATATTTTGTAAGGGTCATATTTACATTATCGCTCCTTTCAACTTACCGCGAAGGAGCAAAGATACGATGACGAATGAGCGAAGTTGCAAAGGCAAAGAAGCGAAGTTGCAAAGACGTAGGGGCGATTTTACTTTTGTAATCGCATCTTAGCAATTTCGCCATCGTGACTTCGCTTCTTCGTCATTGCATCTTCGATCCTTCACCATCGTGCCTTCGCTGCTTCGTCATAGCAACTTCAAATCGCTCCTTCGCAATCGTGTCTTCGCTCCTTCATCGTCGCAAATTCCCCCTTCGTGTCTATGTCGAAGCAGCGATAATACAAATTTTGCTCAAATCAGAATACCATACATTGATGTCTTGGTAAATTATTCTGTGAATTTAAACCGAAACATGTGTAAATTTTTGACATCTATTGAAATATGAAAGACAAATTCAGCTTAATAACACGAAAGCGGAAGGTCGTGGATTCGAAAGTCATGATGACGTAATCGTTGAATAATATTTTGCACAAGGTCTTCAAAATGACTTTGGACTACAGACCTGTCGTTTAATACTGAGCTAAAAAAGTCGCAAAACTTGACTATCCAGTGGCCGAGATATGGATAGATAAAAAAAATAAGAATCCATGTCCAAATCACAATCCAGAAGCAACGTTAAAAACTTTGAAACTGACAAGTTAGCTTAAATACGTGCACTTTCACCAGGAAAGTTAGGGTGGGTGCTCCAGAAAGGTAAGTTTGGCTACACCCATCACGTATGTAATAAAAATTGAGTGAAAGGAACGCGGAACTATGGGACATCAAATATATCCAGGGCAATCCTAGACACAGAAACATCAAAATTAGCTACAATATTGTGATTGTGAGGACGGTCATAAAACGTTTTGAGGATCCTGAAATAATTGCCGAAAATCTGTCGAGATACAGATAGCAGCGTCCAAAAAACTGCCGAGATACCGTACCTACATGAGCTGCCGATTCGGCACTATAATTCGTTAGCTTAGTGTTAACTTTCGACGGTTCAATACTGTAAATATCAACTCGCCCATGGTGCAGTAAGATAATTGACAATGGAAACAAGACAAAATCTTGAGCACACTCCAACCTGCCTTAAAGGCCACCTCTATATAAAGAGAACCTGCTTATAAAGGCCAGTAGAATTGTATCCCGATTGTTCTTTATTAATATCATTTGAACCTTTACATAAAGACCACTTTTACTGGTTCCCTTGGGTGGCTTTATAAACAGATTTGACTGTATTTGCCCATTTTTATCTTTACCATCCTGTTTAGTGAGACGCTGATAAAGTACAACAATTGATGTTATGTTTATAGAGAGATTTCTTTTTCACACAATCACCCTCTTATTGCAGGTACTACAGCACAGGAAATTGATTTTCAGCCAACAGAGATGGATTTGAATACATGGAACTGGACCGTGTATGAGCAACGTGTGCGCAAGAAACTTGACACATTTGGCAGCCAAATATCAGATGAAGCCCTAAGACTCTATCCGTCTGGCAAGGTCACACCAGAGTACCAGTACACCAGTATGGCTTCCGATATACGTGTATCGTGCCCTAATGACATTATGGCAGCCATTGCTAGTTCTAATTACAGGTCACCTGTCTTCCGTTATGTCGTCACTTCCCGCCCTTCTCATCCTGTCCACGCGGTGCAAATACCATTTCCGGCGTCTTATTCTTTTCACATGTGGGATGCCTTTGGGTTCTTTGGTACGATCAAAGATTATTATAAGCCTGAACCAAAAGACAATATGTTTGTAAACGTTATGAGAGAAGAGGTTCTTTCCTTTGCGAATACTGGTAGACCTCGTTCTGGTGGTTGGGCAGAATTCCCCCAAACCACTGCTTTGTTGAATGTGAGCGTCACATTCACTGATACAGCAACTTATCATAATGCGGAGTGTGGTTTCTGGACGAAAAATGGCTTCTTTTCTTATGCTTGGATTAATTAAACACTGCCTTGGGTGCATTTTAAGCAAACTCCTTGTCACATGTTAATTTTTTTATCCCCCGCCTTTCGAAGAAACAGTTAAATTCAATCTTTCGCCCTTCTATCTGTTTAGGCAATTCCTCTACTCTCCGGGATAATTCTCAAAAAATTATGAAATCTATTTTGCGAAAGCTTGTGCATATCATTAACCCGAGTTGATTTGCTTATTTTTCTTGATTTTGCCCTTTGAAAGGGCTTATAACATCGATATTTATTTAATTTTTTTTTTTTTTTGTAGTAGTAGTAGTAGTAGTAGTAGTACCATTAAATATTGTCAAAAATTCGGAAAATTGAAGTTAATGAACGACCGTGAAACTGGGGCCTGCATTGTAATAGAGCACAGGGTCATGTAGTGTAAAATTTGCGTAACGGTTACCTCCCTTTGACCAATTGTCAGACTGATTCAGTTTATTGACCTGAAACTGGTTACTTAAAAAGCATGCGATTTTAAATCATTATAGGAATAATGGATCTACCTAAATAAAAATCATATCAGATTTAATTTAGCACCTTATGATTTTTTATTCACTCTAAACAATCTGATTTCTTGCTTCAATAATCAATACATATTTGACGAAATAAAAGTTATGACCAATAAAAAATGAAATAAAGCCGGCATTTGAATAAATCATAATGTTAATGTTTAGATGGTGTCAAACTACCACTACTAATTTGACACATAATTAGTAAATTTGTAATAATAATAATAATAATAATTGGCATATATATAAGGCAGTAATAAATAATTCCGGTGAAAAAATAAAAAAAAGTTTATTTATCAGGTATAACGGATGTGTAACACTAATGAAGTAGAGAACGAATTAACTCGACACCAGTACTAGTATCACCGCATATCACCCATCAGGGTATACGTGTACCTGCAACTCTTAAGTCTCTGAATTAAGGTCATTGAGTATATAGGACACGCACACCTGAGAAAAACCACAAAGAAATATACAATAATTAACAATGCGTGTATTTATTGCTCATAACTTATACTTTTAAGAGATAATTAAAAATAAGTCATAAAAATAAAGAAACGCTACGTGTGGTATGTATTGATTATTATCAAAGAGAGAGAGAGAGAGAGAGCAACAATCTTAAAAAAATAGATGAAATTTCCTCCCCTCCCTCCCCACTACAAGAATTAAAATAAGCAGAGGCCCAGTAGCCCATAGCTCCCAGAAAAAAAGTTTGGACACCTAAAATATACAGCTTATAGCTATTTATTGTAGTGAACTTGGCCCTAACACTAGAAGGGGGTTTTACCGGAATAATTGCGAAAATCTGGAATAATCAGACCAACTCCGGAATAATCAGGCAAAATCCGGAATAATCAGGTAAAATCCGGAATAAACCGGTAAAATCCGGAATAATCAGGCAAAATCCGGAATAATTGGACTATTTTGTTACGGTAAGTTTTCCGTAATCTAAAAATTACGGTAAGTGTCTGATTATTCCGAAAAAAGACTGATTATTGCGGCAAAAGTCTAATTATTCCGGCAAATGTCCAATTATTACGGGACATTTTCTAACAATTTTTTTTTTTAATTTATCGTAATAATTGGACATTTGTCGGAATAATTAGATTTTTACCGTAATAAACGGCCCTTAACCGGAATAATCAGACAAGTTGCCGGAATAATCAGACACTTACCGGAATTTTTAGAACCCGTAAAATTTACCGTAAAATATTCTAATTATTCCGGATTTTACATGAGATGTTTTGCACATTACAGCCTTATTTATGTACCAATTTTGTTGAAATTTTAAACATATAAAATAGAACTCAGGTTATTAAAATATATAACAGGTTTTTCTGAAATGTTTTTAGTTTACTTAATATAGTGTATCTATACTTTAGTTTCACTTCGTATTGAATTCACTGATGTTCACCACTGCGGGGGATAGTGTTCTCTGAACACATTGTTTGTAATATGATATGGGCCGGTATATTTGAGTTTAGATATTTCTTTATGGCTAATGTGGTTTGTTTTGTGGATTTTGGTGTTTCTATTCAACTTGCATAGATGCATTTTCATAATTCTTGATAAAATGTTGTGGATAAAAAAGCACATGGGGCCAATATACTAAAATTACTGAATAGAAAACAAAAGCCGTATTGGTGAAATGGGGTTCGCCGCTGTACCAAGTGATCAATACCTGATAACGTTTGTGTGAACGTATGTGAAATTGTTAACGCCAAGAATAACGTCTTTTTTAACGAGGAAACATATTATGCGATTTCATCTATTGGAAACAAGTGTTCCGCACAAACGTTAGAAGGTACCACTTGGTACAGCGTCGGTTCCCATTTCTTATTTGTTTTACTTTAGATATTTCCGCAAAAAGAAGTTAGCTCTTACGTACCGACCTTTTTATAGTGTTCCTTATTTTATACATGTACATAAAATTGAAACTCCGTTAGTACACAAATAGGAATTGGCAATACGATTCAGTTAAATCTTATTTTAACTCTTATTGTAGCACTTGCGTCCACAATGAAATTAATATTGCTTTTTACAGATTTGCAAAACTAATTTTGAATATTTAGCACTCATTCAGTGCAGTTGATATCAAAGGTCAAGAGTTCGTGGTTAGTGCATGTACTTTTATCACTATGTGAGCTGTCTGTGTTACTCATGATTAGCTAGGTTTATTTCATTTCTGTCCTGGGACTTGTACCTGGTTATCCACAGGTACTGACCAATGCGTGATGACCATAAAGTGACCACGCGGGTTAATAAACAACCTCTTCTGAGATGGTAAAACTCCGTGTTATATTAATTAAATTAAGATCAAGGATATGCACGTAGTATATGTCTGTGTTTTTGTGCCTATTATAGGACTAGTTATATGTATATAACAACAGATGGGTCAAGTTTGACCTGGCCGGTCGACATTTAATTTAAATAGTAGATTAGGCTAATTGGCTGTGTGATTTAGGTACGACGGCATGTTTCGTTACCATAAACACCCGGTACCCAATATAACTATCATCTATCCTTATATACCAACATGAATCCCCTAAATTACACAATGGGTATGTCTGTTTGAATATTCAAATCAATGGTCAAACGGCCAGGTCAAACTTGACGCACGTTAAACAATAAAACACACATACCGGCACATGTCCAACTCATATTCCAACAGCAGAGTAAAAACTTGAAACGCGTGAACTTCACCCATGAAAGTTAGACCGGGTGCTTCGGAAGTATAAGTACCCCCTGCCTCATCCTTAAGCAAACTAAAAACTTTGAAAAATTGCAAATCAATTCCCAAAGCAAAGAATAAACTCTGAAAACTGACAAATTAAGTTAACTACGCGAATTTCCGACAAGGAAGTGAGGCAGTGTGCTCCGGAAGTGTACGCACATCATCCTGCTTAGCTAGCCACACCCGCCACTGATACTATAGGACGACGTCAGATATATCCAAAATGATTTAATAGAAAGACACTACATTTATCAACAATATTGTGATGAGTGCCTTAAGACTGTTTTACTTTAAAAAGGTTTACTGCAGTAGACCTAGCATATGGTTTCTCTCTTGTCGCCAGTTTATTATAAAGGGATGTTCAGAAAACTTTTTTCACCTAATGATTTTATCTTATCTTTTGCTTTATAATATCAAGTAAACGTTTGTGCTAGAAGGTGTCTGGTCATTTGCTGTAAAATGCACTGTAACAACTCCTAATGAAGTCCGACGCTTAATGAAGTCCGGACTTCATTAGGCGTTGACAATTTCGACGCCTAATGAAGTCCGGACTTCATTAAGCGTCGGACTTCATTAGGAGTTGTTACAATGCACACTGTGTCATATAAAAACCATCATAACTGACTATATGATATTAACATCTCCAATGAAACCGGGGGTTAAGAACATTTTGATTGATACTTTAGTGACATTTTTCTGTTCATTTTTCAGAGTTGTTTTTTTTCTCTTTATTGTACTATAGTACTATGTTATTGTTTTTAGGAATAATAGCACTTCAAAAAAGATAAAATGTTTTGATGAAATAAAAAACTTCTGTTGTTTGGACATGTGCTTGTTAAGTACCAGAATCTCCTTGAAGACAAGATAGCCTTTTATATCCAGCACTGGGCGTCACTTCCCTGATAGAACTCCACGTGTTAAACTTCATTTCCCAGTTTTCATATTTTTTTACTTTGCTCTGGGATTGTGATATGGTCTTTTTGATTAATAAGATGAACTCTTTTGCAAGCTTCCTTACATCACGTTTTTCAACAACGTTATGTGATAAAGTTCTCAATATTTAGTTTTTCTCACTTAAAAAGTATGAACACTTTATAAAATCACAACATACGTAATATACATTCAGATCCAATTACAGCTGTTTTTTAAAAGCCTTTTTCGAACCCGGATCGTTGTCATTTTTTCAACAAAAGTCCACCCTTTTATTTATTTAACTGGACTTTTGTTTTCATGTATTTATTTATTTGTTTTGATAAATCATTTTGATTACACATATGGCGGGTATAGCAATGTACCTACCCTTCCTCAGTACTCGGCCTATCTACACGTTTTCAGTTTGTTCTTTGCTATGGACATTGATTGATATGGCTGGGTTATTTATTTATTTGTTTATTTATTTATGATTTATTTATTTATTTAATCTCTTATAATGTCATTTATGGAATTAATTACCGTAATGTACTTTAACCTAGCCCTGGAACGTTAAAAGTCAGATTAACATTCCTTATACAGGTAACTATTGTCAAATATTGCGTCACATCTTTTTAAATCACCTGCTGACGTCATAACTTTCTACGTACGTGTTATCGTCGATAATCCAGGAAATTAGTGGGGATTGTATTTTGAAAATTAGGTCACTTTTAAACTGATAAACGGATTTAAAACATAACACAAAGTCTCATTAAGTCAACGCGTGTCGGTCATTTCAAAGTACTCGTGCTCTTAACTATCCCTATTTATTTTTAGTGGAAATCTAGAGAGGTGGATTGAGACACCATGAGGTTGTAATTTAGGTCGACCAAGTCGTTATTGCATTAGATTGAGTATTGCCTATATTTGAATGAAAGAATGATTTATTTATCTAATGAATTAATTAATTAATTAAAGAATGAATGAATGAATTTGCATAAACATAATTGATGATTTAGCTTAACATAGCGTTTGAATATACTAGAATACATATGACATTGAAGAGTGTAATATGGATGTTTGTGGCTATGGTCTTTAATTTCAGTTAAGCTTGAAGATTTTCATTGTGGACTTCGATTTCACAATGTTAGAGTCCACTTTCATAAGTTTTCAAGGTAATATTTCCTAATTGTAGATACTTTAAGTTGGTCCAAGTCCATTAGAATATTTCATTATGACTGTCCAGATAAACATCGCCAGTCAAAGTGGAGTTGGCACGATTTCATTGTGGCTAGCTAGGTGAACATCTTCAATTAAACCGTAATTGGTAAGTTTTCAAAGTGACTGACTAGATGGACATCTCCAGTTAAACCGGGGTTGGTACTTTTTCAGTGTCTGACTAGATAAACTGGAATTGGTAAAATTTCAAAATAACTGACTAGATGAACACCTTTTGTCAAAACGGAGGAGTAGGTCAAACATCTGCATAGAGTTGAGTTGAGTAATGGTGTTTAACGTCTCAGTCAAGAATATTTCACTTATATCGAGGCGTCGCCAGCTATAGGCGAAGGTGCAGAAATTTTGCCTGTGCGTTGCGCTGATGGCATTATACAGCAGGGTTCTTTAGCGTGCCAAGCCCATTGTGACACGGGACCTCGTTTATTTTAAGTTCCCATCCGAAAGAACTGTGACTTTCATTTCGTAATGCCGAATGCTTGGCGAAAGAACAGTCACTACCCACTTTCAAGTCTTGGGTCAGACTCGGCCGGGGTTCGAACCCACGACCTCCCATTTACGGAGCGAGCACTCTACCAACTGAGCTACCGCATCTGCATAGATGAACATCTCGAATCAAATTGTAGATTGTAATGTTTTATAGCAATATACTAGTACTAGAACATCTCAAATCAAACCGGAGTTGGTAAGATTCCAAAGTGACAAACTAGATGAAAATATTTCAGTCACACTTGGGTTAATAAGGGGTTAGGTCACGTAATTAGTCAACACATCTTTTTTCCAGACAAGACTACAAATATCATCTAGTAATTACTGATTATAAAACTTTCAAGAGATCATAAAAGGCTATTGGGCATAATGATAAGATGGTCTGAATTTCTATGTTTATATCGGGCATATACATATATACTTGAATAATTATTACAAAGCACCACTTAAGAATTTGACGACAATGATATTAAAATGCCCATATGCTTTAAAATGTATTCATACAAGAAACTGAATGCTCGCTATTGGATACCAATATTGGTCCCTGGCATAGAGTTGTTATTCAAGTTTGAAAAAAAACTAAAGACAATGTACATATAACATTTTATTTGTATTTCAAGATAAAATTGTAAACAAACTTCTCACACAAACATCGTGCAAAAATTGATAAGATTCCAGTTAAAATACAGAACTTTATAACAGTCAAATTGATTGGCGGCAATATACAGCTGTATATATCACGTGACCCTTAATGTGTGCATGTTCATACAATTTTGCAAAGGAAGTTTTCACACTGTAAAGTAAATTTTATTGAAACAAAAAATAACAAATTTTATAGTTTTACGTTAGCTTCATAAACTTCAACGTAAAAAATGAATTTAATTTGTTTTGTGTGATTACGCCCTTTGATAATTTTGCTAAGAGCAACTATCAAAGAGGGCATGGCATAAAAATCGATATTTTATATCTTCCAATAAAATCAAAACACATGATGTATATTAGCATAATAAAAATGAGAGAACATGTAAAATTAAATAAAACAATGATATAAAAACGGTATAAAGTTAGACCAAGCATGCACAGAAGTTGGTTTTATTTCAACAACCTGCTTGGCCCAATTGGGCTCACCAGCGTGCACGTGACAAAGTTTTTACGGATCAATTACTTCCTAGGGGATATTGAATTGCATCAGTTAATTTTACCCGTAAAAATGACGTTATGCCAGGAATTTGCGATGATAAAATTTCCATGTCAACTGCACAATACCATGGGATATGGCATTGCATTAGTTGACCATTCCGTGGGACATTATTCCGGAAATTTCGATAAAGACTTTTTCCATGCCATCCGCAAAAACGTTAAGAGGTATTGATCACATGGTACGCTGTTGAATTTCATTGTAAAATAATATTGCCAGATGTAGGATGTTTAATTTGTCAAGTAGTACTCTAGTTGTAGCACATACAGTACAGCTCTGTCGAAAATTCAACATTTATCTAACAAATTAGTGCCGAATCGGCGGCTCATTTCGGCCCCTCGTTAGCTATCTCTTGGCAGCTTTTCGATCACAAGTTATCCCTATTTTGACCATAGAGTTTCGTTATGCTCAGTGTTAAACTTTCGACAAGTCTGTATTGCAAAAACAGTCACAACTGTGGGATATTAGGGATTACAAAAGACCAGTACTGTTTAAAAAATATTTGGATGAAATACACACTTCTGTATTTCCCATTGTATATAACTTTATGATATGTCAACAATAGTAATACTTCATTGCACATATAACGTGAAAAAAGAGGTTTTAATAAAGCACTAATCATAATATTACTTAATACATTGGCAAAACTGACTGAAAATTACAACACCTATTTAAAAAAAAGTGTAACAGAATTTTTGTTTTTAAATATCAAAATTCATAAATTTTAAACTTAATCTCAGTTAAGTAATTCTAATACTTCTTATTTTGCTTGTGTTTAAATTGCGTTGTCCTCGGCAATTCAAATTCAAAATTTTTTGTCGTCAACAAACAAGAAATAATTGCAGTTTGATTCAATCATTATAAAATTACTTAATTCATAGATTTCTTTATTGCTTCTGTTGCAACATAACATCTTTTGTAGAAAGCATGATTGAATTTCCAAATGAAACACAACTGCAACTTTTTGAAATTATATTACTGTAATGTACCATTTTTTCAGTTAATTTTCGACAATCAATTAAATATAAATAGTATTAAGACAATTTCTTTTTCGTTGGATCAAATTTTTCGAACCTAGTACATTTTGTGAAGTAACATTCTGAAACTAAACGTTAAAACGAAACCCGTCTACATTTAATACATCAATATGGTATAGAATATTGGAATTTATATGACAATATTATCATATACCATTTGTGAATGAATTTATGATAAATTTCAAAATTGGCATATGACAGTCAGTTTTAGAAACTTAAATATCAGTTCTATTAAAAGAAAAAAATTAATATATTCCTACTTAAGTTAAATTGGAAGTTCTTTTGAATATCAACCTGCCTGTAAAAACATTTATTCAAGTGTCAGTCAGGTTATCACGGAAAACATAATAGTCGGACACATCCAAGATGTACAAATATACATATAAGTTGGTGAGATAATGAACTCTCTCACTAGACTTTATTATCTAGGAACGAAAAGGTTTAAATCTTTATTATACTGACTTGTCAATATCAGTGTTTTTGTTGGATTTCATTTGGATGGGTTCGTTTGCAAGATATGGCAATTCTTGATTTTTTAATGGTTACATTGCATTGAGCAGAGCAATTTAAAAACATATCATATAAAATTTTATCTGGGCATTATAGATACTATCAGTATAAACCGTGAAATACTATGTCGGCAATAAATATAAATGTTTTTGAGACAGTTTCTTTTTCGTTCGAATCTTGTACATTTTCGGAAGTCGTATTCTGAAACTAAACGTTAAAATGAAAACGGAAACCCGGACTACAACAACTGGTCACGTAAACAACCATGCAGCACCAACAGAAACATTGTAGCCAGTCCCATAAAACAATTACAACCCTTAATCATTAATACTGAAAATATGGCAATCATACAAGTGAGCCGACAATATGATGTATGGGTACATGTGAAACAGGTACACGTGAGATATATAAACAAGGACTGAAAAATCAAGTTGACTTTACTGGCACGTTAAGTTTTCAATATAAAAAATAAATCCAATCTATCGTTTTGAAGATTGGCTTAGCCAGTTTTTGTTATAGAGCAGATTTTTGCAAAAAATCTCTTTGTGGAGTTTCCAATATTTCATAAAGGAATCGGTACTTTTGTGATTATTAACATAATAATTAATATTTAGTTTGTAGCACTAATAATGGTAATCCAACATAAAAATTAATTTTGTTTTAATCTGTAATCATTTATAACCTATGCAAAAGAAAATTAATTATTTGAGCAATACTTTATATTACATCTGATCCAGTTTAGAAGCTATCACAGATTTTCTTTAAAATTTTGCACTAGTCCCGTTCCGAACGAAGTCAATGCATCACAGACTGGACATTATAATGTCCACAACACTTAATCCATACCAGTTAAAGTGTAAAGCGGTATAGTGGTCACCAATCTCTTTAAGTAGGTAGGAGTTACGCCTTTACCTGGCCTTCTTTCTGTCCAGGCCTGTCTTTCATCCATGGCTTATAACTTCGTTCACGCGCCATATCTATATGGCGACTATTTTCACTTTCTTCCATGATTTGTTCGAAAGTCCCATTTTCGTAGTCATTAGGCCAGGTATGCGAAGCACCAATTTCATTACCTAACACAGAATTATTAATTTCATGCATACTATTTTGTCGTTTAAAGTTCTTCTTTTTCTTTCCCTTGACTTTAGCGTCATTGTTTCGCATTGGCAGCAATAACGCTGTTTGAGTTTTGGATCTTTGTACGTCATTCTTAGACACCGATTTAGACTCTAATGTTGGGCTCATGTTGTAATTTTCTCGACATGATTCCGTCCTTCTAATTCCATGGGTTTGACTCCGCTCCCTATCCATACTCCATGATTGCGCTACACTTGCTGTTGAGTGTTCCGATGGAAGTGAAATGCTGTGTGAATTTCGGAATATACTCGGCAGTTTAAAGTCATTCTCTTTATCCTCATTAGTTGGGGATTCATTTAGAATCGATTTTTCCTTCATAGTAGGCGATTCTAAATCTAGTCCGTTTTTGCTTAAAGCTAATACTGATGGACAACTTGGTGATCTGCATAGTGATCGTCTGCTTAACCTCTCACGTGACCTGTGACCGCGCACATTTGTTTGCACACTTGCTACACTTCCGGTACTGCTTATTTTAGACCTGTCTATAGTCGGAAGCTTAACTGGGCTACTTGAACGTGAGTTCGGTATGGATCGTGAGTTGTGCAACAGATCTGGTGATCTATTTATTTCATTTAATGAATCGCACCGGCTGAATGAATTCCGTTTTGTTATAGATGGCAAAAACCCGTCTACTTCAGTTTTATTCATTCCTCCGTGTAGTTGAATCTTGTGAAATTTCAAGAAAATGACAAAAGACCTTCTGTGTTCTGGTATATCATCTTGAGTAATTTACTAACCTGAAAATACACAAAAGAGAAAATTAAGTAAATTGTAAAACAGTATAAATTGTAGATTAGAAAAAGTGTCTGAAAAATGTTTCAAAGACCTTGTTTTACAATTATTTCTTAACTAAGAGCTTCCTTAACATAAACTTGGCAAGTTTTGGCAATCAGGACACAGTTTCATAATCATTGCATAACCAAGTTTTCCCTCAATTTAAATTCAGTAAATTTTGGCAATCTGTTTTGAAACTACAAATAAATATTTTGTGAGAAAACATAATACGGATAAAATAAACTTAAAGTGAAAAGACACCTTAAATTCCTGAAAATCTTAAAACTTAAAAAAATCTATTTGGATTACAAATTTGCCAGATTTAAGTTCAGGATAATCTTAGTTAAGAAATGATTGTGAAACTGAAGCCAGGCCTTTATAGTTAATAGGAGCTGTCTAAAACATTGTTCTGGTCAGTTGGGTATTGTATTGGTAACTTTGCGTTTGTCTAATTAAGAAATATGCCGAAAACTAAGACAACCCTTCGCATTCGGTGTTTATAACGTAACTCCAAATACCAAGGTATAGCGTTTTGACGTGTTTCTTCACTCTTCATGGTAAATAATAGCAAGTATTTTTGGCTTCCCTTGTATAAATTGCAGAATAGCGTACGTAATGCCTTCGATGTTTATTTTAAGTTTCAATATTAAAGTAAAATGGTAAAAGTGTTTCATAGGGCGAACTAGATATCTAACCAGACTAGCTATTGTACGCTGTTCCTCTGACAGCCCTGCAATAGCCAATGTCCACCCATGTCCAAAAAACAATCCTCGGTCTCATGAGCAGCACAAAAAATACTCTCCTAAAGAGTTTTATTGGACGGACTAGATTTCTAATCAGATAAGCCACTGTACGCTGTTCATCTAACAGCTCTGCAATAGCCAATGCCTAGTCATGAGCAGCAACAAATACGCTCTTAACGCCATCGGTTTGTTTGTATGTTTAAACTTATCTACATCAGATAAAATGACCATTACATTTTAAGAGCTATGAAAATTTGACGCTCCTTCTATCATTAATGAATTATTTCTATCTGATCTCACCATTAAATTATAAATAGCACTTTCTTCACAGTAAAGTGACCATGTGGAACCATTGATAACAACTCCTCTATAGTACTTATTGTTGAACCGATTGATTGTCAAGTGAAACCGTACATATACACTTAAATAAATCGATCAATGCGTGCTTCAAGAAGCCGAATACCAACATACCGTTACTTGATCAGAATTGCAGCTTAGAAGTGCAGTTGAAAATAGTCGAAAACTAAGGTATATACTCCTCCACGCAAATAAATTCCTCAGCTAAATTTAGTAAAATATATTTTGGTCCTTTGGGTATCTTTTCAACATCTTGGGGGAAAATAATTTTGGTTTTCACAATTTTGGTCAAAGCACTACTGATGAGGAACTGTAATCCAAAACTAGTGCTGTAAAATTAAAACTGGTATAATATGTGATTCATACCCCTTGATAACATTATGATATAAGAATTGGAATAGAAAATTATGAAACTTAACAAAAATTAAGAGAGGAAAAAGGGCTTTCTAACAAATAATTTAAATTATTGTTCTGTAAGGACTTGTTTCAAGAATCTGAATTTCTATACTACTCTCACTAGGATACCTAAATGCGTTGTATAATATCAAATGTATTGAGAAACGCATGTTTGTCCAAACGCAGGACAAATGTTTATTTAGGATATCCATGTCAAGCAACACATGCAATGCATAAATATGTTTTTATTCAGTAAGGTTGAAAAATTAAACTTAATAAATGTTCAATGGACCACAAGAAAACAGTTCTATGACATAGATTTCAATAAAAAATAATTTAGGCAATTTAGTGCCACCGTTATTCATAAACACGAATGTTTAAGAAATGAACATTATCTAGAGGTATAGAATGTAATTTTCGACTGTTTTTTATGCAATAGGCTTTTTTATTCAAAATTTAAATTAAAGTAATGTGTTTATAAATCTCTAAAAGACCGTATTATACCAACTGAAAGTGCGAAAAGTGTACCTTTACGAACACGTATTAAATGTTGACTATGAATACTGTATTGATAAAATTCAAACAAAAGTCCACATTTTAACCTTTTATAATGAAATTAATCCTCGCTTACCTAGTGTTGACTCATATATGAATAGTTTCCATGTTACATGATGAAAATAATACAATTTAAAATCAAACACCTTGGATTAAAACAAGCAGCTACACTATATCAACATTATTTTTCTGAATTTTTTCACCATTAATTTCTGTCTTTAAATTAACAAGCATGCATGTGTTATATAAGAATTTGTTCCTATCAAACACCTGGGTTTAGAACAAGCAGTTACACTATTTCAATGTAATTTTTCTTATTTTTTTCAGCATTAATTTGTTTCTTAAACTAACAAGCACATGTTATATAAGAATTTGTTCTTATTGGCTTGTCATGAAGTTTGAACATTGTTTTGTTTCTAAATGATTCACGATATCTCCTGTAGCTACAGATAACAAGAGCACTCAAAATCCATTTTATTCCTGTATTGCTAAGGAATCGTTTTATACACTTCATTCCAGTATTGGATTTAACATTTTTTGTAATCTGTCCATACACAAACAGATGACTTTAAAATCCAATTAAGATATAGGTTATCACTACTTAGTAACTATCAACATATCCAAAAAATCCGGAATTCATTTATAAAAAAATCCGGAATCTGTTAATAAAATACTGTATATAGTCTGGAATCTGTTAATAAAAAAAATCCGGAATCGGTTAATGAAAATAATCCGGAATCAGTTTAGTTTATAAAACAGTCCGGAATCTGTTAAGTCCGGAATCAGAATCAGTTGATAAAAAATCTCCGGAATCAGTTATATAAAAAAAATCCGGAATCCCTTAATAAAAAGTCCGGAATCAATATATCATATTTGGAGTACATCTTACCAGCGCCATTTCCCGTATTGATGTTAACGTGTTTCCGATGTCCTTTTCATTCGGTCATTTCCAAACAATATCTATATATTCCTATATATAAGTTTACCTTGATTACAAGTATTGATCGGAAAATCCTCAGACAAATAAGTAATCGAAACTGTGATTGGCCTAGTGTTGACCCTACACATAAAATCTACCAACTCTAAATTATAAACACACACTAAGCTATTCTCCATGCCTATTATCCGTAAATATAATTCTGTTAAATAAGTAAACAGCCGATTGAAAATCTGATCTGAGCTTTCGAGTATTATAGAATAGATGCTGCCATTAAAATCCAGTTTAAATAATAGCGTTAAATGAAATAAAAGGAAAATTCGTAAATATTTGAAAAATAAATCGTTAATCTTAAGAAATAAGATTTTATTCAATATGAGAAACGATTGACAATGTGATTTAATAATATTAATATATAGTATTCGATTCAGGAAAGGCGATTTGTATTAGAAATGAGTTAAGGTTCTAATCCCACCTAAAACTACAACTAAAGATCAATTTTACAAAACTAACTGCCTTTTATAAGCATATGCAATGCATCACCATTAACAAATTCGTGTATATATAATTGTATAGTCACCTTGAAAGGTTATCAACCCCTAACATCTCCCGAAAATTTTATAAAGTCGAACGTATTTTAATTAATATTTTTGTCACGTAGTCATAGATCGATGATCGTCTCCTGGACTTCGGAAAATGTTTGATTCATGTACTTTTAGCGTCCGTCCTCTAAACGTATCCAAATCACAATTATTTCAAACAAACAAACGAACAAAATTGAAATTAGCAAATGAAACATATGAAAGCGAACTTTCATCAGGGAAGTGAGGCCAGGTGCTCTGGAAGGGTAAGCACTTCCTGTCTCAGAGCTAGCTACATTTCTGACCTTGTGTAACTATGCACAGACAACACATATATATATATGCATGTAGCTATTGGTATCAACATCGTAATTCAAGTGATGAGGTATTTAAGTAACAGCTTCGGCAACATCGCTATTCTCATATACCACCTTTTGAATGTATTTTATGATTAAATTCAAAAGGTGGTATTTGTCGCTGTATTAAATAAATCTACAAGTGGGTTGCTAAATGAATGCATGATAGTTACGTAAACAGTATTGTTACTCAATTACATGTTACCATTTTTGCATTAAAATTAAAAAACAATTTTTCGTTTTAGAAACAGTTATTGGATGTTTCCTCGAGGAAATCACAAACTCAGTAGGCAATAATTGTGTATTATTGTCAGAAATATACTATTGTCTAAATTTGCTGCTAGTTAAAATCTGAAATTCCTCAAAAACTAAGATATACTTCCTCATGCAGAGTATTCATTTAGCTTAATTTGGTAAAATATATTTTGGTTCTTTGGGTATCTTTTCAACATCTTGAAAAACAGTTTGGTTTCACAATTTGGGGATGAGGAATTGTATTCCGAAACGGTCGTCTAGTGCTGTAAAATCAAAACTGGTATAATATGTTATTTACATATATAGAGAAACTTAACACACTTTCTGTCGAATCTCAGTCCCTCGTTAGCTAAACTTTTCGGCAGATTTTATCCATCTCTCGAGAATTTGGTCACTAGCTCGGCCACTTGGTAGCCTTGTTTAGACTTCTTTTCATTAGCTTAGTGTTAAACGTACCCTCGGCAGATATGCGCTGTACTTTTATATGTGATAACAATGCTCTTTTATTATTTGTTCTACGTTGTCTTGATGTACACGTTGCCAATTATATTACCATGTATGCTGTTCAGTCCCAGCTTACTGTAAATGAATGTTTGAGGTGCTAATTGCAGCCGGTTAGGTAACTGAGAGCATTAAAAGTACAATTATATAAAAATTTAGAAACATTATGTCAAATAATTCATTAACATCAATTTTATTTATGAATTGCAAAATAATTGAGTTCAAGTTGTCACAAAATCCACCCAAAATTAGACTTAAAATCTTTTAATTATAAAAATGATTTATTTAATTGAAATAGCTCTCAGAAAATTTTCACAAGCAATGACTTCACCATAGATCTAGACTTAACGGAGCTCTAGATGTTTCTGAATCTTTGTACAATAATTGAGTTCAAGTTGTCACAAAATCAACCCAAAATCAGGCTTAAATTTTTTAATCATAAAAATAATTTATGTAATTAAAATAATTCTAAAAAATCACAAGTGATAACTTCACCAAAGACTTTACGTTTCTTCATCTTTGTGTCATAACCGCCATATGTACTTCTACAGTAATTAAAATATGGTAATATTGGAGCGTACAGTAATCATAAACGGGCATTATGAAGCAACTAACCAAGACTAATATTCGTCTAGGAGGTTTTTAATGAAAGTGGCACAACAAAAAATCATAAAAACTTTGACAAATGAGTTGCACTTTAATCGATCATGAAATAAAGTTTAAATCACTCACTAAGACAGTTCATTAAACATGCTTAACAATGACCAATCCAGATACAGGTGAGAGGGAACTTAAAAAGCATTATGAAAAATTCAATATAAAATATTAATTAGAAATAGAATAAATGTGCTTGAAACCATAAACTATATCATTCAAGGTTAAACTTGACAACACAATAATCTAAATCTACGTCATCACGTCATATGACATGCTAAATTTTTTATTTAGTTTAAATGCATGTTTATAATTTGGATTTAAAGTCTAGTTTTTGTTGACTCCAAAAACTAAATGGCACAAAAAATAAAAAAAGTAAACCCAAAAAGACGTTCCAAGTCTAAACATCTTAAGAATGTAAAAAGTCAACCTTTGACGAATAATTTGAAGAAATGTTTTCAAAAATCAATAAGTTAATTGCTTACTTGGATATGACAGTGCTATAACATGTCTAATACCCTTGTTGTTTATTTTTTAAATATGTTTTTTTATCAAACTTCTGGTATTTTTTAAAACTAAATATTTATATAAATATGTTCTGAAAAATTTTGATGCACAAAAAACATGCATTTTTTACGTTTACGATTTTATCAGAGATATGCATTATTAAAATTATATTACATATATTTAGGCGGTCACTGATATTTACCAACCCGTAAATCTTTCAACACAATTCACTTTTATAGTATTCCAGTTTCGGTTTTACTGGTTTTTTCATTTCTAAATAAATTGAAACAACAATTTTTTAACAGAAATAACTTATGACAAGTTTCAAAGATCAGTCTAACATCTTACATGAATGTATACCAATACCATATGTATACAGGTACATGTATATAACAAAGCCCCAATCTAGAACATTCTATGCTTATTGTTTCCGTGGTTTATCCGATAGCTTATCCTTCCGGAGCACCCCTGCCTCACTTTCTTGATGGAAGTTCACGTGTTTAACCTAATCAAGTTGCCAGCTTCAAAGTTTTTAGTTTGCTTTGAGATCGTGGTTTGGACATGGATTGGTATTTTTGTTTTAACAGTTAGTTATGAAACCAATCTGAATATGTTTAAATTTGACAAATAACCCAGGATAAACGAAAAAGTGTTTTAACCAAATTAGCGAAAGAGAACCAAAAATAACCACTTGACGAGGTCATTGGACAGCGTCATTTTATGTAGGATAGGTCTTTATGAGTGGGCAGGTTTGTCGTTTTTCCTTATGTGTTTAGTATGGTTTTCTATGAAGTTTATAAGGTTTTATAACATGTTAGAGTGGTTTCATAATTGTTCGGCATATGTTCGTCATTTCGTGTATATATCGGAAGAAAAGATTAAATGGATTTATTTTCTTTTTCATGGGTGAATTAATTTACCCTTGATCGACAGTCACGATTTTACGAATGTCTTACCGGAATCTGACGTAAATCGAAATAGTCCAGAAAAATAAATTTATAGATTTATTTATTCATTTAATTCATTTCAATCTTAAATGCTTTGATTTACAGATAATTTTTCTTTCTTAAACCGTCACTCTATTTATTTACAAAGTTAATTATAAAAATCAATTCTGGAACAATTTTATATTTTTTAGTCAGCATGAGACTAACCCTTCAACACAACATTGTTATGTGCACGTATGTAGTTATGAATAATATTACATATATTTATTTAATCAATTATTTCAACAAAAATGCCTAATATACATTGTACATTATGCAGACACAGTGGAGATATATGACAATAAGTCACGGATTATGTAGTGAAAACATGGGGCATATATAGGTGCACGGTCTTTACAATTTTCTAAACACTTGAAAATTACCCCCACGTGTTATTCATATTAAAAAATATGTTTAACTCCTAGTTTTATAATATGCATTGTCAAATATTGACATTGGATGCATTGTTTACCAGGGACACAATAATGTCGACTATAATACCCCCTAAATAGAAATCTCTAGGTAATAATACTCACGTGTTTGCTTTTTATCTTTTTTATGAATTATAACAGTGATGTATGACATTTACATACGCATGAACAAAAATATTCAAGTCTAGAAATAGACATGGTAGTATGGAAATTAAAATTTGGTGTTGGTGGATCAATGGTTTATTGCATGTAATATATAAAGAAAGAATATATATACAGATCTTTAAAATAAGTTAAATGTTTTCTTAAACATAAATGACATAACTATATCCCAAAACACAAAACACATTGTTTTTCCGGTGAGACCCCAAGTCTCATTGTGTCATTGCAATGCGCAACAGTCTATAAGAGAATTTGTTTATATGTGTCGAAAGTTAAACACTTAGCTAACGATTAAGTGTCCAATTGGACCTTCAGTAGCTTTATCTGGACAGCTTTCTATTCGCTAGGTATCCATATTTCGGTCACTCAACACCCTAGCTTTGACTTTTTTCGTTAGCACAGATCTTTGGACAGGTCTATTCTGTGAATTATAGTTTAAAAGTGTGCGTTTGAATTACCCCATATTTGAAAAGCATAGAAAGATGGTTGAAATGACTCATTGAAACGTCTACATGTACTTATATTGCTTACAATATGAAAACACTACTTGAATTTTTGTTCTTCAAAAACACCGGTCTCACTTTAATGCATAAGAAACTTTAAGAGAATTCAAAATAACACAGTTGAACTAATGGGTTTTCATTTTATGAATCCATTGAAAAAACTAAGAATCAAAAAAGAAACAAAATAAAATTAAAACAAAATAAAAATAAAAGTGACCCGTTGAAGAATGCAAATTCACAAGATTGAAATGAGTTTTTTATCATTATTTATGAACATACTGAAGTGACTTGTTGAATCAGGATGCATCACCAAAGCGTGAAGCAATTATCACTGATATTTATTGATTTATGTATTCATTTATGTATTAATAAATCATGCAAAACATCAAAGGAATGGTCAGATAAAGGTGAAGAAAAGTTCACGGTACTTCGCATTTGTTTGTTTGTTTGTTTATTTATTTATTTGTGACATTCGCAGTCACCTTAACTTCAATAAACAATGAAACGTCATTTGTTGTTATTTTGCTATGATTGTTGATGATTTTAGTTCCTATGGCAACTAAAGAGTTGTCATATCTGATGGTTTAGCTTGTACTCTGTTATGGCTGTTGTAAAGTTATGGTCCTATGGCAACAAAAAGGTATCATATTGAAAACAAACATACCGGTTCATATTGAAACCGCAGACCAAAAAAGCAAAGTAAAAACTCTGAAAACTGGCAAAGTGAGAAGTGAGACCGGGTCTTCCTGAAAGGAAAAGCTCCATGTCGAACCCTTATATGTAGTAACTACGCTATATGTAGTAACGCCGTTATATGTAGTAAAAATCTCCGCCATATGTAGTAAGGACACGTTATATGTAGTAACATTTTTGTACGTTATATGTAGTAACTGCTAGGTCACGTTATATGTAGCAACATTTTTGTACGCTATATGTAGTAACTTAATAAATGTCCCTTAAATGTTCAAAATGTTAATAGATTGGACTTTGCCAGAAAATTGAAAAAGAAAATTTGGTTGGGTGAATTGATAAACCGACAGACAGACGGCAGACGGACATTCAGGCCCAATAATAAATACATGTAGTTATCTAATTGTTGATATTTTTTCATGCCTGACCACTTAATTGACTTCAAACATCATAGGCGCCGCAATTTTTGCGTCGTCAGGGGAGTATGGTGTCATAATAATAATAATCTCTATTTATTATTTTTCGCAACGCATTTTAAACAAAAACAACATTGTACACCTGAAGAATTTAGGACGGGCGACGTCAAAGTGGTTTCCGGATGATAACTTTAACTGTTACAGAGATTTTTCAAAATGACTTTGCATGTTACAAGATCCAGGTTGGGATTCCTTTTAGGTCTGTGACAAATTCTGATGTTATATGTGTCTTCTCTGGGGTCTTAAGTCCATATTTTGAAGTTATTCTGATGTGGAATGTTTCAGCACCAGTTTTCTCAATGTTTAAATTTTAATGAATAGAAAGTAGCATGTAATGAAATATGGGTATGACTCTAAAATTAATGTGTCGAAGCGTTATGGAATATGCATATGGGTGCATGGATTATAGTCCACCCTGAGTCTATAGGCTCTCCAGGCTAGTGTTTAATCCTGCTTTCAATGGCTTGAATGCGTATGGGAGTACAATGTTCTATTTGGATTGGGTGTTAACATCAGTATACATTCATGTGCAGCTAGATAGAGTCGAACAATGTGACATTATAAAGGCATAACACACAGTTATACTGAGACGCGAACCCACCTAACCATTTATCCAAGTGTCTCCACATACATGTGCGATGTACTTGTGGTGATTTTGTTTAAATAAACTCCAGTAGTGAACCCAGAATTTGATGTCATACTGCCGGTGACAAAACAGTTTAAATTGAAAATACAGAGCCCTAGAATACATGTATTGGGGGTGTATTTATTTTTTTTTTGTAGAAAACAACTGACATTGAACGTGTAAACGGCCATATATATTCCAGACAGCCATTTTGTTTGTTTTTTTTTTTATCTGGAGAAAATGTACACAGTATCCTCTAGTCATAAGTAAAACACCTTCTTTCATAGATTCAAAACATTTGTTCCAAACCTGTAGACGGGGTTCGATCCACAAGTACATGCATATGTGTTCCGGGGACCTGTATCATAATTGAAATTGTTCTGTCGTGATGACCCTACTGTTGACCAACGGGCCCTATGAGTAACCCTAACCAATATCTTGAAACAATGTATCTACATGCAAAGTTTTTCCGGAAACTACTTTGACGTCCCCCACTCGCCGACTTTAGGTAACCCAAGAGTTTAGATTCTTCAAGTGTTTCATATTATATTTTGTTTAAAATGTGTTGCGAAAAATAATAAATAAGAATTATTATTATTATTATTATGACAGCATACTCTGCTGACGGCGCAAACGTTTGCAGCTCCTACGACATTAGTGTCAATTCAGTCAATCCGGTATGAAGAAAAGCATCAACAATTAGACAATTATATATTATTGGGCCTGAATGTTCGTCTGCCGTCTGTCTGTCGGTTTATCAATTTACCCAACCAAATTTTCTTTTTCAATTTTCTGGCAAAGTCCAATCTATTAACATTTTGAACATTTAAGGGGCATTTATTAAGTTACTACATATAGCGTACAAAAATGTTGCTACATATAACGTGACCTAGCACTCACTACATATAACGTACAAAAATGTTACTACATATAACGTGTCCTTACTACATATGACGGAGATTTTTACTACATATAACGTGTCCTTACTACATTTGACGTACATTTCTTACTACATATAACGGCGTTACTACATATAGCGTAGTTACTACATATAAGGGTTCGACAGCTCCACATATCTGATGGCCGAGCTGAAACTCTTGTTTATGATCCAATGTGTTAAGTCTCATTTTGTTAATTACTGTACATGAACATATTTCATGAAATTATATAGTATATATATGAAACGTCAAATATTTCCATGATCAAGAACACTGTTTTTGAAACAAGTTGGTTTTTTATTTTCCATGTATTGCTTTGCCCCAGTAAAGTTCTGTTACATCATTTCATGCTTTTATTTTGGCTTGCAATTTGTTCTTGTTTGTTCTGTTTATTTAAAAAAAAGTAATTGTTGTTAGTCATGGTATAAATTTCAATACTGGAAATGGTTTTAATTTTCAAAGACTAAGCCCTACATAATTACTACAAGTCAGGTGCAACAAATACGGTTTGTAGTTAGCTTCATACCAATACAGCTGAATCATCAAGAACGAAACAAGGAAATCTAATTTTGGAGTCTGCAAGTGCGGAAAATCATTCAAGAAGAACAAAAACAGTTTAATCACATTCCCAAGTTGTTACATAACTTAAGTGATTTTATCACGCAAATGGTTATGTAATTTACAAAAGTAATTATTTGTTTAACAGACGATGTTGATTAAATTATTGAACAAAAAGTAATTGACTGTTAATCTTTGAACTTTATATTCTGACAAAAATGACATAATCACTGTTGTTCAATTAGTAAGGTTATATGCTGCTTAGGATTGGTCATGCAGTACTGACCTGTCGAAAGTTTGACAATGCGCTAACGAAAACGAGTCAAAGTTCGGCTGCCGAGTGGCTGGAAAAGCTTCCAGGAGATAGATAGCGGCTGCCAATAATCTGTCGAGATGTACTAACGCCGGGTCGAGAAGAGCTGCCGATTCGTTAGCTCTGTGTTAAACTTTCGACAGGCCTGTACTGTATTATTCAATTTTTTAACATGGGTAATTTTTCATGTTTCAAAACATGTATTGTTTTCATGCTTTTGCAATTATAAAATTCTACACTTTTAGGTTAATGTTGATTAAGTAATACTTCTATATTTTTATCTGAATCGATATACAGAATACCATTGGAGTTGTAACCAATAATTGTAGAATAAACTCACCCCTTAAAAGTACTTTAAAGAATAACATTATTTGTTACAAAATCCATCCATGTTTGAGATGTAATCGGAATGATATGCCCCTCAAAAAAGTACTAAGCATACGTCTATTTGGTTCAGTGTTATCCACAGTTGGTACCTTTATAATCAGTGATTTCAATATTGTGTTGTACGAAGTAACAAAGACATTTAGATAGTTTTATGGGGTGTTCATACAATGCAAAGTCTTAAACCAAAAAATAACGCACTAACAGCGGTCAACCAATTAAATGAACCAATGCATCAAAAGTGAAAACAGTAACTGTGTAAAATATTCATTACATGTTATGTAAAATAGTATGGCTTTGTTTTCCGTAGTAATGCAAGTTACAAATTGTCACACTTAATGAGTATTGTTAAAAAGATGATGATGATGATGATGATGATGATGATGATGATGATGATGATGATGATGATGAATTTAAATATAAAATAATAATATAATAATTCCTTTTCATAAACACATAAAAAGAAAATTGGCTTGTTTAACGTTAAATTGTTTGCCTACGTGATTAAAAAAAGAGATTTCCAGAAAAACAAAGGCGTAGAGAGGACAAAAATCTTTAGAGCAAAAAGGTTAAGATCTAGGTCATAAAGGCATTACATATATACACTGAATACGTAATGGATTAATCAAGGGAAGAATATGTCTATAAAACTTCATTATTCCTTTGTGTATGTATAGACAGTACATTCTAGTCGAAAGATTAACACTAAGCTAACGGATTAACACAGAGTCGACAGATCATCTTCGCTCCCTTGTTTAAACTGTTTTCTGGAAACTGCTATTTATCTCCCGTAAGCTTTCTATATCTAGGTCCTTCGGCAGTCGAATTTTTACTCCTTTTTCGTTAGCTCGCGATCGGTGTTAAACTTATGACAAGCCTGTACCGTCCTTACGCATATGGTTTTGTTGAAACTACAAAGTACGGTGTAATCAACCACCAAATTACTGTTTTAATTATATAATATCTAAGTACTGTTTTAATAAACCATTCACTACTATATAATACCAATCACTGTTGTTTCTCCAAGGTAAATCAAAGACCCCATGTGAAAGCATGGATTATTTGTTATGCATTTTTCTAAATTTTTGATTTATGTATTATTCATGTAGAAACATTTGCTTTATGCCTTTCTGTATCAAAAAATCGTAAGAGGAAATAGGTTTTATTAAAAAAAATGAATAAATGAATAATAAATTTTCCTGAAAACAGAAAGGTCAATTAAAGAACATTTGCTTCATGTCTTTCTACATCTAAAGATAAGGAAATATTCAAGAAAAACATAAAGATAAATAAATAATTAATGAAAAGTTTCCAAGTACACAAAGGTCAATAAATTGAACATTTGTTCCATACCTTTCTGCATCTAATTATAGGAAATGGGTTTTAGAAAAAAATAGAAAATTAAGATTTGAAGTAACCTTTGATCCATGCCTTTCTAATTCAAAAGATAGAGAAAGATTTCTACAAAAACATAAAAATAAAATTAAAATAAAAGAAAATCAGAAATGTTCTCTGAGAACGATAGGTCAATAAAAAGGCCGTACTTGGACTGGACATGTTTGCTTTGAATACGTAACAGACAAGTCAAGCATAGAACATTATTTCCTATAAGATAATTAACGTAAATCGTCCCAAATAGGTGTTGATACATTTTATAGATACAATCAAACTTACGTTTGAGTCATTGATTGCTTTTTTACATATTATTGAAATGGAATTGATTAGACAAGTTGTTTAGACGTTGTATTGTCTTGAGTAGACACCCTATAAATGTTTATTGTTAAATAACCTTTAGATCAATATTGTCCAGTGTGACAGGCATTTAAAGGTCAACACGTTCAAACCGAACTCCTGACACATGTTACGTACAAACGTCGTAATCACGCAATACTATTGTTATATAAATTGACATGTTTACTGAGAAATACTACATGTCTTTGATAACTTACTAATGTCATTATTGATTTCAGATCAAGATTCGGATCATTCTCGGAAAACATGATGTATATGTTGTATCCGAATCAATCTGGAAGGCTTGTTTTTTTCGTGGAACTATTGTATCTCTCATTATACAATGTTGCAATATGATTTGGATAGGATTCCATTTGTGCCCCCCCCCCCCCAAAATAAAACTCTAGTGTAAATTTTGAAACAATATTTTTATTTCAACCGAAATATTCAAAATGGTTGATTCCTTTTTTGAAGGCTTTTTCAGTAAAAAAAAATTGCTGGAAGGTGCAAATTGAAGTCCTTCCATGACTTGAATATTAGTAATATTGCGTGCATTTTACACGGTTCATATTTTGTTAGTTACGTCACCGAGACGATTTAAAATTAGAACGAATAGCAGACATTCCATTTACTAGTTTCACAAAGGGTTTCATTATGTATGCTTATGTGTTTTTGTGAGTTGTACGTTAAGAGACACTGATGACTGTAAAGCTTGATTATTTTAGCAATAACTTTGTATTTTATGAACAAAGCCACATATAAGGATTTCATCATTGCTAAAACTGCTAGAAATTCTCGTGTATCAAATGGTTATGTGAGTTAAAGGAGACAAGAAAAGTTTAGGATGTCAACACAAGCATATTACAATGACTTAACCACATATAGGGATTTCACAATTGTTTGAACGGCTAAGAAATTCTCGTGTATCAAATGACTGCAAGTTAAAGCATTGGAGATTTAGGACATCAACGCTAGCATATTACAATGACTTAGTCACATATAGGAATTCCACCATTCTTTTGTATCAAATGAATATGCGAGATAAAACTTAGGAAAGCTTGGGATGTTAACGCCAGGGTATTATAAATGCAAAACAAAATATGGATTCGTCTAGAAACTCCCATGTACCAAATGACTACGTTAAAGCTTCGGATGTTAACACC
This sequence comes from Anadara kagoshimensis, assembly GCA_021292105.1. NCBI lineage: Eukaryota > Metazoa > Mollusca > Bivalvia > Arcoida > Arcidae > Anadara > Anadara kagoshimensis. Next base: position 51,601,527 of record CM037858.1, read on the forward strand.
AGGGTATTATATATAAATGTTAAACCGCTACTATAGGGATTCTGTCATTGTTTAAACTTCTAGAAATTCTCATGTATCAAATGACTATGTAAGATAAAGCAGGGAAGAAAAAGTTTTGGACGTCAACACTACCATATTACTAAGTCACAAATAGGGATTACATCATTGTTTAAACGTTTAGGATCTCTCGTGTATCAAATGTCTTTGTAAGTTAAAACTTAGTCAGGGTATTATAAATGCTAAGTCACCAATAGAGATTCCATCATTGTCTAGAAACTCTCGTATATCAAATGTCTATGGAAGAGTAGCTTAGGATAGTTAACACTAACGTATCATAGTGCAAAGCCACATATAGGGATTCGATTATTATTTAAACATCTAGAAATGTTCGTGTATCAAATGACAATGTGAGTTAAAGCAGTGAAGGGTGGTTTAGGATAGTATTTATTTAAACAATCAATGTGTTCAAACACTGTCTGGGGACGTATTATACTTGTCTACAATTGATCGGTACACTTAACCACCCACAAAATACACAGTAATATTAATATCTATTGTGCAAATATATGTTCAATTTTTATATTTATATTATATTTGATAACAAACTTTTAAGTCCATGTACACAAATCGGTGCTATATGAAGTGACGGAAAGACACCAACTAATCGAAAATGCTCTTACTAATATAGAACGTCTAGGACGGCAATGAAGTATAATAGACCTAGATTACAGACACCAGACTAGTGTACTGGTGACAGTGGAGACAAATGAAAGTTAAAAGAATGGAAATAAGAATAGCTTTACCAAAGCTGAATATAAATACATGTATATGTACATAAGGCACAATAAGGATTAAATACTAATTTTGAAAGAGAAACAAAACTTTGCCCACAATTGCATTCAGAGTTTCTGTATCAATGCTTTAGTGATACTGAAAGTTAGACAATTACGTCACTGCTGTTGCATTAGTATAGGAATAGGTAAAATAGCATAGTCTTTCACCGAAAAAAATCCAGTATAGCATCTTTTGAGCAAATTTTAAGTTCGACTACTTCTTAGACATATTTCCGTCTGTTGGGCCCGATTTATGGCCACTGTGAATGTTATAAAGGTGGTAAAGTATTGGATTCAATATAGTTAAAATATCCCAAAACATAAAGAAAAATGTTGGTGTAACTAATACAGCGTCCATAAATCAGACAAAATCGTACATGGTAATGCGAAAAAAAACACGGGACACGTGTGTGGTGTCCATTGAATATTAAGTATCGTGTGCAAAAACAATTGTAGCAAAGTTGTTGTACTTTTTAATACTTTTTAATATAAAAGAAAATCACAAGTGGAGAGTGTAGCTTGATATAACTTAACTGGAGTAGCTTTCCTTCCTGTCTCAATCCCTTTGAAGAAAGTAGTTTGACTAATTTGTTAGTTTTCAAAGTTTTTTACTCTGATTTTAGAATTGAGATTTGAATATGGATCGGTATTCTAGTGTTTGACTTAATGGAATTTATTGCAAAGATTTTAACTTATTATTCTTCGAGAACAATGTGAAGAAAATGGTTTAATTTAAATCTATAAGTCTAATCGATACTGATGCTAAATAAAATGCACTTGTATTTGCAATTGCTTGAGTCATCGAATAAAGTAGGAGACGAATATAACTACAAAGTTTGGGCTATTGGTGTGGTTGAAGGGAACCTTTAAGGCCCTAGTCATGAGGAAGTCATTGGTTTCTAAGCAAAATAAGTTGTACAAAAACAATAATTTATTTCACGAATCCATTGCAATACAGTTTTGGGGGGTAAAGAGACAAAAGGCTTGAGTTTAAATTCTATAAAAAGTGAATAAAATATGGCTTTTCGTCCAAGTCAAAAGTTTTTTTTACTATATAATACACTACAGACTTGTCAAAGGTCTTGTCATATACCATTTTTTTAATTTAATCATAAAATACATTCAAAAAATGGTATATGACAATATACCATTTTTTGAATGTATTTTATGATTAAATTCAAAAAATGGTATATGACAGTCTCACCCTAAGCTAACGGAAAGGATGCTGAGAAGCTCAGTTGCTAACTGGTCGTTACTATGGACACCTAGTGGCCAAAAGCTGATGAGAGATAAAGAGCAGCTGTTGAGATTACCTAGCTTACAGCCGAGATGAGACGCCGTGTCAGCATTAATTCGGTAGCTTAGTGTTAAGCTTTTGACAGGCCTGTACTGTATATCTGCTCCAGTGAGAATTTTAAAACACACCAAGACAAAGTGAATGGATTTCATCTCAAAAGTGAATGCTGTCAAAAAGAGAAAAAAAAAACATTTATATTTTAAATATCTCAACGAGGGCCTATGACGTACAACCATACATTAAACGGTCCCCAACTGCCGGCGGTGATTTGACGTCCATTGTGTATGTGTACAAATAATAATGAAAACCAAACCATTTCAAATTAACAATAGTGTCTTGAACTATTTCAATTTTAAAACATGCGAATATATTATTAATATGAATGACATAATTTCAGGGGTTTTGATAAAAAATCTTGTATTGTTATGTTTATTGAATAAAATCGCGGTTAATTGAAATTTAAAATGGATCATCTTTACTTTTTGTTGTTTAAAATATATGAAATTGATTTAAATACGTTTTGAAATATATCTCGGCCCTCATGCTAGTAATGGATACGGTTTTAAACATGCGTATGTAAAGTTATTTCACATATAAAAATTCATAGATTCATATTGGTAATTTAACCCTTGCGTGATCCAGAATATTTAGTGAAAATGCATGCACAAATAAAAATAGTGAATAAATAATGTTTTAAATATTGAATTGATCCGGTATTAAATATTTAATTCTACACTGAAAATCGATTATATTAATGATTATTTTTGAATACAAACATGTAGTGGTTAAATCTATGTATGGGGTAAATGTCGGTGCTCTAATGTACCTTCTCAATTCAAAGGCTAATTAAAGGGATCACCAAACGAACAATGCTTATTTATATACTACAAAGGTTGTATGAAGATGTTGCAAGTTGTCCATATATATTTGTCAAATTAAATCTGCAGCTTCACAACTCCCCCAAACTAATGTTTTGTATAATTCTATATCTAACTTTTCATTTTGTTGATGATGATGATGGTGGTGGTGATGATGATGATGATGATGATGATGATGATGATGATGATGATGATGGTGATGATGATGATGATGATGATGATGATGATGATGATGATGATGATGATGATGATGATGATGATGATGATGATGGTGGTGGTGGTGGTGGTGGTGGTGATAGTAGTTGTGGGTGAATTTGTTACATAAGTTGTCCTGTAGTGGATGTAAATTTGTAATTTTTGCACAAGAGCTCTTTCAGAGTTGGAGTTTAAGAAAAATGTGCTTTCCGATGACGACGGCCACGATGACGATGATAGTGATGATGGTGATGATGATGATGATGATGATGATGATGATGATGATGGTGGTGGTGGTGGTTGTGGTGGTGGTGGTGGTGGTGGTGACAAGGATTACTGAGTAGTGCCATTAGGACTAGCAACAGCATTTCCAAAACGGGCGGTTTTATGTCGAAGTGACTGGCATCTATATCTACATGTATATTCTAAACGTGTTTAAAAGAAAAATATTCTTATTAGTGAAGATTTTGGTAACGTATCGCATAGTTTTTGTGGAGTGTACCACAATGGAACAATGGAAGTTCTACCCACTTATTTCAATGTAAATTATAAAAAAAAAATTTTTACAAAAGATTTCAAAATAGCTTAATCCCGTTGTTGTTAGGTTGTTCAGTTTTTGTGGAAGGTGCCAACTGAAGTCATTCCATTTACCTCTTACATAAGGCGCCTCTCAAAAGAATGTTGATAAGTAACACTTTGGTGTTTCAGACATACACTTGTCTCAACCGTTCATAGAGTACATGCACTTCTTAAGGAATAAATCATATTCGTTACTACAATACAATAATCCTGATTAATCCAACAGTGGTATAACCCGCTTAGGATTAAGCTGCAAATCTTCAAATCTCATTTGTTGGGCTGAAGAGTTGAATATTTTATTAGTAGCAAGTTGTAAACACTGTATTCATTCTCAAACAGTTCTAAAGTCTTTTGTTAATCGATCGGTTAATATGCATTGTTCGAAGTTATTTTAATCCGGTCTGTCCAAGTTACCACTCACCGTCGGAGATTTGTCTGGTAACCAAGCAACAGTTTGAGATTTAGTTTCACTTGGATCAATTTGTTAAATAATTTCTTCACATACTTCTGACATAATTCATTAACTTTATTTAAAACTTTACCTGCTGGTATTGACATTAAAATTTTTGCTTTTGTTAGAGTTTAAATGAAAATGATAAATTATAATTATAAAAGTACAATAAAGAATGAAAAAGTGATAATGCAATACGGGCTACATCAGAGGAAGTGTAACACAGGCGTCGATGTCCAAAATACAATCCAAAAAGCCAAGTAAAAACCGGCATTAAGTTAAACAAGTGGATTTCCACAAGGGATGTCGGGAACCAAGTGCTTCGAAAGGGTAGCCCGTGACTTGTCTAGCTACATGAAGCTATAACCCGTCACTTGTGATATCAAAAATAAAATGAACATGGAGCTAAAGGAACGTCAAATATATCAATAGTAATTTTGGATACGCAGACATTTTTTACGATATTGTAATGACTACCATTCATAAAAGAATGGATTACAACAAGACACTGCTAAAGCCAGCTGTGGTTTTAACACCCAAAACAGTTTAAAAAGGACGTTATTGTGATATTCTCTACTTTTCCCTAATTATCAATATGAAGCCTGATTATAATAAGGTTTACCGATTTGGACAAACATTCTTTCGTCAATTCGACGTCTTTTCTTCTAATTTTGCTTTTTATACTAGTATATCGTATTGCGTTTCCTTAATTGGGTGTATTGTTTGGCCCTTTATGCAAAGAGCATGCGTTTTATGCCCATAATTGAGTGTACTATTTAACCATTTATTAGAAATATGTACTATAATATACAACTCCACCATATGCCTATTTTAGCTATGTCTGAAAAAAAGTTTTCCTACATTGCAAAACTGGAATCATATTCATGTAACTACTAGTACGATTTCAACGTTCAGTGCAATTAATGTCTTCCTTTTGTACCCACTGTCCATCAATTTTAATACAATCTTTCACAGAATTGTTCATATTGGTAAATGGCTTGATTCAGTCATTTTAAGGGCTTTTTCAGTCAAAATTACAATTTTAGTGGACGGCAAAAATGCAAGCCCTTCTCAATTCAAACCTAAAACAACGTACATTTTAGAAATGCATTTGTATCCGACAGTCAAGACATGCAAAATGCGCGTGTGGTATGCATAATGAAGTAAATTACTTAACAACAATAATATGTCTGGTAAACAATTGTATTAATTCACATGATCGCATTAGCTGACTTTTTCTTAATCGTTTGTTTTTCTCTATTATCGTCATCGATTAATGATTTAGAAGAGGGATCGGTTTGTTTTACATGACAGAAACAAATGACTGTATAGACCTGTCGAAAGTTTAACACTAAGCTAACGAATTATTACCAAATAGACAGTTTATCTCGACTTTTCTGTGTTACCTAAATCTCGAGGACTTTTAGGCAGATGTATTCTATACTTCAGCAGCTTTACGGTCACTAGCTATCCATATAGAGGCTACTCGGCGACACCTTTTCGGTAGTTAGCTCAGTGTTAAATTTTCGACAGGTCTGTATTGTACATGTAAAACTGTATGACACACGAACCATGAAATATAAAAAATAAAAATTTAATGCAGGTACCTCCGGTTAGGATTGTCAACAAAAAGCTTTATATATATACAATTTTAATACATACAATGGGATCGTTATGACCTAAAACTTTCTTTGTTTTATTTATTTATTTTATTTTTGTTTTTCATAATTTATACACATCATCCTGGGATCATTTTCATGGTTCATATTTTTGTAGGTTTTTTAAGACTTCGGATACCTATCCATCAAAAGCTTACCTATCTTACAACAGTGGAAGATGTATACCTATTTATGACAAGTCATTTTATAAATTATAAATTTTCTGAATGAAATATTCTAAAGTTTCCATATTATATACAATTCAGAAAAAAAACAAAAATTTATAATTTGACATAACGAACACTCGAGTGCTTCATTGAAGAGATTATTTTGAAAAAAAAACCAACGTTTTATGGCATCACAATATTATTAAGTCTGATGTCCCTGTATCCAAAATTACCCTCGATTTCGCGTTCCATAGTTACTCGTTTCCTAAATTCTCATTTTTGATTTGACGGGTCTAGCTAGCTAAAAAGGGAATGCTTACTCTTCCAAAGCACTCGGCCTCCCTGCCCTGTCGGAAGTTCTTGTGTTGAAATTAATTTGTCAGTTTTTGCTTTGTTTTTGTGATGTTGATTAAGACATTGATTTGTATGTTTGTTTTTTATTATGACTAACGAAGAATAAATGTTATATTTCATTTTAAAAATGGTTATTCTACCTACTCTGGTGAATTTTCAGATCATTTTACGTTTAACTAAATTATTAAATAACCCAGAATGTCAAATATCAGCTAATGGCTAGCATATAGTAAAAGCATAATACGAACAAAATAAATGTTTAATGCCTAAATTTCTGTCAAACCACAGAGAAGCTTTGTGGGGGTCTTCTAACTTCAAATCTCAAGGTGCTAATAAATAATAAGTTTCTAGAGAAGTCTTTATCATAAGTAATAAAGGTATTTAATCAAATAAACATGGATCTGACTACGGGATTAAGAGATGTTTTAATATTTCATATATCGCATGGAATTACGTAACACACGGGTATGCGAGAACGATCATATTTATATTGCAAAAACATGAAGAATTGTTTTAACAAAATTCCTGGGAGATTTTTAAATTCTAAAATTTTAAAAATTTTATTCCCTAGTAACTTTTAATTTGACACCTTCATGTATAAGTAAACTGTTACTATTGAACCATAGACTTTAGGATGGTATATAAAATTTATGTATATTATTTTTCAAAACCCCAGTCCCAGTTTCACAATCATTTAAGATTTAACTTAACTTAACCTTGGCAAATTTGAAACCGAAATAATTTTATCATTTGCTAAGATATTTAGGAATTTAGGTACCACTCTAAAGATTTCATTAATTTATGAATTCCGTTTTAATTTTGACAAAATTGATTATTCCTAGTACCCCAAAAAACGTTCGTTAAAATATGGAAAATCTTATTTAAAGAATGATTTTGAAACTAGGGCCAGACAATTAACAAAACCTGCAAAAGGCATATAACATAATATAACGCAATCCAAAAACTGGGAAAACCCACAACTTTGGACGTGCACTGACTTTAAGAAGATGTCAACTCCACATATTTAACCGTTAACTAAAAACGTAAAGATGTAAAACATTTATTCTGGCTTTAACAAAATCAGGTTATTGAATTTTAAGTTTAATATTTCAAAATTAAAAAATAATTATAAAAAAAGAAAATTGGATAATTTTTTTCAATTCACAAAAAATTAAACTATGTCAAAATAAAATGAAATATATAAAGTAAAAAAATGTAAAAACTTACCTTTAAAAAGTAAAATCCAAAATTGGAACTTTTTCACATTTTATCGTCTTTTCCAAAATCTTTGAAAACTTTTCCTTTCCTTGTTAAACTGAAATTTTATAAAAAGCAGTTTTTAAAATCCCTATTACTAATTTTGCTTTGATTTAAGAGTAGATTTAAAAATCCGTTTTTCCAAATACTGTTTTGTTTTCCTTATACGAGTGAAGTACTAGTATATGATGTGTAGTACTGGGTAAGTCAAAACACAATGTACGTATACAGATAAAGCGTCACAACATTTAAGGAATAAAGTGACTTGGGTAAATACGATCACCTTATGAAGCTTAACAGGCAGTAATAAACCGTATTGATTTCATTCTTATAAATAAATAAGGTACACGCAATGGACTATTTATCCCAACGGAGAAATTATGTGATTATGTCAGTGGGGGTTGGTTTATACGAGGTACAGGTGGGGTGGCTATGTTATGGCTAATTAAAGATAGAATGGTAGGTGGGTAGTTTTAATTGGTATGTGTACGTGGACTAGGGACTATATATAGGCCCGGATTAAGAAAATGACAAGGGACTGGCATAATTATCTAAAATTAACATTGGTTTAATATGTAATATCTAAGATTCCGATACCGAAATCCATTGGATATCACTGTATGACCAGCGCCTGTCCAAAGTCATGTCAAGAAGCCGGGTAGAATGGTAGGTGGGTGAGTAGTTTCAATTAAAACCTATAATTTATGTATATAAGCCCATATTAACCTGGCATAATTATCTAAGTTATCTAGGACTTCGATACCCAAATCCACTGGATACCGCTGTATGTCAGGCGACTGTATAAAATTATGTCGGAGCACAAGGTAGAATGGTATGTAAATGAGTAGTTTCAAGTGGTACTAGTATGTTGACTGAAGTATGTTTAGGCCAGGATTAACAAAATGACAGTAGACTGGTAGAATTATCTCAGATATATCTAAGATTCTTATACTAGTACTATGTACATGTATTTCAAAGCATCCACTGTATGCCCGGCGTCTGTCCGAAGTCATGTCACAAGTGTTTATGTTACTTCCCGTCTCCTTTTCGTTTATTTAGCGTTTGTTTTGACGTGTTCTTTGTATTTCTTACACGAACAGTCATAATCATTCAGAAATCTCATGTGGGATACCCAAGGGAGATATTTTTGTACTACACCAGAAAAGAAAATCTTACATTTTACCTGGTTATTGTCTTGGACAAAGGTTTAATTACATTTGGGTAAGACGACTTCGCAATATTACTTCGGCAAATAAAGAAGGGTCGTCATTGGTAAAAACATCGTTCTTTTTGCGTAGTTTTTGGTTATCTTTAACAATAATAGCTTTACAAAACAGATATATTAAATATGGGAGAAAAAGAATCAGTTCCTGTTTTGTAGTCGGGATATAGAAATCTCAACCTTCAGGTTGAAATTCTTTATCAGGAGCCTCGCCCCCCCCCCCCTCCCCCACCTCCATCCCCCGTTTGAGATTTCTATGTTCAAACTACAAAACAGGAGTAGATTCTATTGCTGTTGTATGACCTGTGATTGCAAAGTGGAACCAGAACATTTCTCTGCTTTGTCCATTACACATGAGTGTGACGGCATAATAAAAAACAACCTATAAACACCATCTGGCGGTGAAATTACGCCCGTTTGTGGAAAGGAAACTATTTTCAATACTTGAGCTTTAGAATGAAGAATACTTTTTTACATGCTGCATACAATTTGTATCTTGTCAAGAAATCTTTCAATTGAAACTCCAATGTATCACTGTAAAATCAAGTAGTTATAAAGTCATGTGTATAGCATTGTCTTATTGTTTCCATAAGGCCACTAGTGATTCTTTAGGAGAAATAAATGGGCTTTATCTTCTCCCAAAATCCCAGAGATTTAAAACATTTTCTTTAAGCGTTGAAGTATCTTGAAAAAAACTAGTTTGCGTATTACAAAAGGAACTCCAACTGGAACTCTTTACACAAAGTTTCCACAAAAAATCCAATTGAAATTACTTATTTTTCGAGTGAAATTGTTATACATGTATATAGTACAGACTTGCCGAAAGTTAAATACTATGTGCTAATTAGTTCCGAATTGACAGCGCATCTCAAGCCATCGTTACCAATATCTGGATAGCTACTATATATCTCTTACCAGTTTTTCAGTCACTAATTATCCCTATCACGACAGTCGAACTTACGGCTTTAGATCAGTGTTAAACTTTCGACAGACCTGCACTGTACGGCGCTATAATAATGTAAGCGAGAGTCCATGAATTATAAATTCATACAAAAAATATTTGGTTGGCCTGAGTTTACCAAAAAATCAAACTTCTTAGTTTTAATCCTATCTTTTACTTTAACTCAGTGTTAAACTTTTAACAGGGCTGTACTGTACAACGCTATAATAATATAATCTACGGTTCTTTATCAAAAACTTACGAAAAAATCAAATTACTAATCCTATACACACAAAACTTATAAAATTTACGTCTCCGTGTTATAATTTCTCTTAACAAAACATTTAATGTTATAAGTGATATTTAAAAAAGTACATTTTACGTGTGAAAAGGTCTCGACGTTTGTCAGACATGTTACCCATTTAAATGTTTTTCATACATTAAATTAATAAGCAGGTGTTACATTCAAATTATAACGGCGAACATGAAAAGAAAAATCAAAAGAATTTTTAAAAATCAAATACCCCCGTGTCATAAAATACATTGCATTAAATCAGATACTTAATTTGTACTTTGCATGTGAGATTATTATGTAATACATATGTACATGTATAATAATCGGTTTCGAGAGTATTTAATGATACCAGTGTTGCTTGGGTTTTACTTTTCAACATGGACATTTTAAAACCTTTTATAAAGCAATTTGTTCGATAACTTTAAAATTCTATAAGTATTTCACCAAAAGTGTCACTAAATCTAGATATAGAACTTTTTCCGCCAGCATTTTTGACACGGTAAAGATGTCAGGGTTAATGACTGTTTAGTTTAATAGTCGACTTTTATTGTGTACTGGAGAACTGACTTCGTAATAATAATGTTCCATGCCAGAATGACCCGTTCAGGTCTTAAAATCATCGGCAAAGCAAACCCAATGACTCTGACTTTCAGTTCATGTTGTATTTAACAGTCTATGGGACGTAGGTATCTAGGGACCAATGTATGTTAAATCAAACACACACAAACACCAAACACAAAGTCAAAAACCACAATACCGGTCCATGTCCAAATCACAATCCCATAAGTCAAGCATGACGGTCCAACTTCAAATTAAAATTAAAAAAACACAAACATTTCCAAATGAAAGTTGCAAAAGCAAAGTAAAACCTTTATAAACTGGCAAAAAAGTGAACTTCCACTAAGAAAGTGAGGTAGGTGCAACGGAAGGGTAAGCATTGTGTATTTACCCTTGTGACTTGCCTTTTATATCAATGTGTTTATGTCTAAAAACGTTAATACGGTTAAACACAAAGTCCAAACTAAACAGGCTTGTGTTCAGGTATGTGGTCACTAGTGCTTGGTCCCAAACAGTCGTCTATAGAATTCATTACAGAACAGACAATTTGATGTGTTACAAAATTTCAATTGGCAATCCTAGCCAAGGAAACCACACACACACACACACACACACACACACACATCAATACCGCCGCAACCATCACCACCAACACCACCAACACCACCACCAAAGACGACGACTGTTAACAACAAACTAAAACATTATAAACCAGGTAAATGCACCTGACAAAATGAAAATTGAAAATTTGCAAATATAATCAAGGCAACTACTAGTAAATGCACACAACAGAGAACCAAGAGACACAATAAAAACATATTGATAACACTGATTCTAAAACTGCCGACATTGAACCTCACTGGATGAAATAACATAATATATTCGCATTTGGAGGACTTTAACCATCCCATTTATATTACATTACAATCAGCAGAATTATAGCTTGATTTTAAGTTAATAAAAAACACAAATACTTATAATGATATGATAAATCCTGATTAACATACATAGTTGCTTCTTTCTCTTATAACGCATTATGATAACTGATTTTATATCAACCGAAATGGAACGTTTGAACACAGGAAAGTTGGTCGATAAGTATTTGAGTTGTTTTCTGAATTTATCATTGTACAGTTACAGACAATTTAACAATTACAAAAATGCCTACAGCATGTATTAAAATAAACAAATGGTTTGTGGAATCATTTTTCAGGTTCACAAACAGTGAGTGTCCATCGATAATCATAAACAAGGGCCGCGGGAAATGCGTGTTTATTGTGATTCTTACTAGGAACATGGCGCCGTCATTAAAACTTTTCAAAACAAACCGTTCAAAAACTTCAAGGTTGGATAGACTTTTACGGGGTAGAATCATTTTCAAAGATTCAAAGAATACTAGTATCTGGTATATTTGTACTGTTCATTATAATTGGAGCGCTGTCATTTGCAGAAGTTTGAATTGTTACTCCAAAAATATTCAAAATTCTGCGCATTACCATAAGAGAAATTCAAAATTCTGTACAAGGCAATTTGTCTTTACATGAATGTTTGCCATGTGTATAATTTTGAACATTTCTTTTGGTCAAAATTCAAATTTCTCCACATGGAACTGCCTTAAAAGTCTTCAAGATAAGTGCCTTGAAGGAAGTCTAAGGCCATTGAACTTTAACCATTCACTATTCTATTTTACTATATCCAATACTATTCTAATTTGACAGTGGTTGAAAGCTTATTACCCTTATGATACAATGGTTTACACATAAATTGTCTCTTTCAGAAGATTGAAATTTAAAAAAAATGATATAATATTGAAATAGTAACAATGTTAATAACCTTATAGACTTCAAAAGCCCCGGATATAAAACTGCATCAAGTGAATGTTTGTATACACCGGAGCTAAAATAAACAAAACATGTGATGCGATTACACGGATGATTATTGCTAGTCTAATAAGCCAATGTGTTTATCCTCATTGCGTACAGATAGCAGGATATTGTAGAACAAAATCCAAAATTACAAACCAATTTATAAATATAACGACATATGCATCATTAAGTATGTACCCCGTAAACCTATTTATAATGACATTTTGATCATTAATATGAAGTTTAATATCGATTTTAATATGTATTTGGACACAATTAACTGGCATGTCTAATATGTCGTGGTGACCTCATTTTTCAATTTGTAAAGCTTTTGCGTTTAAAATTTCATGAATTGAGAAAAACGGTCAGTGATAAATTGCTCTGTTTGGACACGTATCCCTTTCTATTTTTTGTTTATTGTGAAATTAGAAGCAGTGATAAAAATGCTTTGTTTGGACACTTGAATCTTTCTTTCTTGGAAGCTAATGATATTTTTGTTTAAATAAGAATTTCAGCTACAAAATGCTCTGGTTGGACAGGTACAGATGCATCTTCCTTTCTGGGAAGTTAAGATACTTTTGTTTATTGTGAGATAAAAATCTCGGTGACTAAATGCTGTTTGGACACTTACATCTTTCGTTCTAGGAAGTAAAGATAATTATAATTTTGTTTATCATAAAATAAGAATCTCGGTGACTAAATGCTGCTTGGACACTTACATATTTTGTTCTAGGAAGTAAAGATAATTATAATTTTGTTTATCATAAAATAAGAATCTCGGTGACTAAATGCTGCTTGGACACGTACATCTTTTGTTCTAGGAAGTAAAGATAATTATAATTTTGTTTATCATAAAATAAGAATCTCGGTGACTAAATTCTGCTTGGACACTTACATCTTTTGTTCTAGGAAGTAAAGATAATTATAATTTTGTTTATCATAAAATAAGAATCTCGGTGACTAAATGCTGCTTGGACACGTACATCTTTTGTTCTAGGAAGTAAAGATAATTATAATTTTGTTTATTATGAAATAAGAATTTCGGTCACAAAACGCTTTGTTTGGGCATGCGCATCTTTCTTTCTTGGAGACTAAAGATATTTGTTTGTTTTGAAATCAAAATTAATTTTCATGGAACAAAACACAATTACTTATATAATCCAAAACATTGCAATATGCCATTTTAAATACAGATGGATTTTTTCGTTATAAAAATCGTTAACACTACTATTCGTCATAGTATATGTCTGGTATCAACTCGTAAATCTGTTATAATTAAAGCTTAGCTACATTGAAGTAATACACATACAATATATATGCATGAGTTTACTTTTCAGTGCTAGTCTTTAAGATGAAATTTCCCTTTGTTGTTATTTATTGAATTTTGTAGGTAGTTATTGTTCATGTTATGTTGTGGTCAGTATAGGTCATCAGTACTGCTATGTGCTGCCATGTCCATTTTCACAATAATGACCAACTTGGTGCCTAATCACCTTTGGGACTTATGACTATATACCAACGTAGCGATGAAGTATATTCCATGTTTACTACTATCTCATGTACTAATAAGTAGTGCCACCTAGCTAGACAAAACAGTAGAGCGCTCGCTTTACAAATAGTCGATATGGGTTCCTAATCTCGGCATCGAGGGTCTGGGGAGAGATGCTATTTACTTTACGCCATCGGTAGCTGGAGATGACGCTAAGAAATATTCATTGGATCTGCATATTTAAAATGTTGGTTGTCTTGTTAGAGTACGAGATTGCAAGGTTAGACGAACACAAATCTAATAACGAAATTCAACAGCCTACCACCTAACATTTGTATGGAAAAAATAAAGAAAACGCTTTTGCAGAAAATACCCGGAATAAGGCAGGCTTACAGGAAAACATCAAATAAGGAGTCCGGGAATTTTTTTATCTACTTGTCTTAACCTGTCTGTGCTTATTTAATATATAATACGCATGTTTTATTGTCAATTCCAGATTCCTGGAACAAACTACGAGGGGAAGTCAAATAGTTCATAGAACAGCTTATTCAGCCAAGCGTAACACACATTTTCTTTACTTATTTAGACAACACAACATTCCGCCATTTTAAACATATCAAGTTTATTTGCCACAACATATTTTTGTAATTCTCAAAAGCATTCAAAGTTGGTGACCATCAAGAAATGAAGGAAAACCAAAATGTTGAGTTTAGGGCAGTAATAAAGTTCCTCACAGTAGAGGAATCAAATGCCAAAGAAATTCACCGGCGAATGGCCGAGGTGTACGGTGACAGTGGTCCTGCCTATTCTACAGTGGCAAAATGGTCAGCTGAATTAAAACGTGGGCGCACCTCACTGAAGGAAGACTCACGGTCAGGTCGGCCAGCTGATGCCATCACAAAGGAAATTGTCACGCCTGTGGAGACCCTCATCATGAATGATCGTCGAATTAGGATTGGTGACATAGCTGGGGAGTGTGAAATTAAACATGGAAGTGTATACACGGTTATCCACGAGCATCTTGGGATGTCAAAAGTATGCGCAAGATGGGTTCCCGAAAACCTTAATGTGCAGGATCGCTTCCAAAGACTCAAGTCAAGTCGGGAGCTACTTGGCATTTATAATGATAACCCGGAGAGCTTCCATTTACGTTTAGTAACTGGTGATAAAACATGGATTCATCATTGGGACCCAGAAACCAAAAAAGAGTCCATGCAATGGAAGCACCCTGGCTCATCCCCCCCCCCCCCCAAAAAAAAATATCAAAACCCAACCATCGGCTGGCAAAGTCATGGCCACTGTGTTTTGGGATTCTAAGGGTGTTCTGTTAATCAATTATAAACCTGCTGGAATCTCTATCACTGGGGCTTACTATGCTGATCTAATGAAGCAGATTAAAGCTGCTATTAAATTAAAAAGGAGGGGAAAGTTTACCCGAGGGGTATTGCTTCTTCACGACAATGCTCCTGTGCACAAGTCAAGGATTGCACAAGCAGCGATTCGTGAATGCATGTCCGACCAACTTAATCACCCACCCTACGTCCCGATTTGGCAGCCAGTGATTATTTCCTATTTAGAAATTTGAAATCCTATTTACGGGGAATCAGATTTTCTGATGATGATGGACTTAAGGCTGCCACAGAGGCATGGTTTCAGGACCAAACCGAAGACTTCAATTTCAAAGGTATAGACAGTCTGAAAGAAAAGGGGGCTAAGTGCATTGGGGTAACTGGGGACTATATTGAAAAATAATAATAAAATGCATGGTTTGTTGCGGCAATATATACCCCGTTCTATGAACTTTTTGACCTCCCCTCGTATATGGAGTATTACATGGTACGCTGGTGTGGCGGGCCGGACACGATAGGTGATCATCGTGGCCATATAGCTCAGTGAGTAGAGCGTCCGCTAGAATTGGGAAGGTCCCGGGTTCGAGTGCCGGTTTGGCAGCAGCATTTTGTCCCTTTCCTGTTACATTTGGGGCTCGTCCAAACCTGGGAAGTGGCCGACCAACAAGTTTGAACCAGAGTGAAACCTGGTGGTTTCGATTCAAGGGAGTTGGATAGAAAAAGGAAGGGAGGAATGTGTCGGGCCGGACTCGATATGTGGCCGGGTAGCTCAGTGAGTAGAGCGTCGCGAGTATTGGGAAGGTCCCAATTTGATCGCTGTATTTTTTCCCTTTCCTTTTACACTGGTGAACCCTGTTACTAGTAGACTTTTTATTGGTTTATTATAAAGAAAAAACTTTCTTCTGTTATATTAAAATATTTGTATACATTGTATGTTTACACATATTTCATATTTCTTTAATGTTTATTTCAAGTAAGTGAGTTATGTACAAGGACAAGACACGAATCAGAACATACGGAACAGACCTGTCGAAAGTTGAACACTAGGCTAACAAAAGGAAGTCAAAGCTCTGCTGTCTAGAGCCGAAAAATGGATAGCCAGTGACCGAAAAGCTTTCGAATCATTGATAGAAGCTGCCGAGATAAAACTATCGAGGGGCCTAGATGAGTTGCCGATTCGGCACTAAGTCGTTAGCTTCATGTTAATAAACTTTCGACAGACTGTACTATATGTGTATTTAAATTACGTAATATCAAAGAAATAAACAGATCATGAAGCGTACTCATTTCAAATATAAATATGTATAAAAGAACGAAGTCGTGTTGTCATTTTTTAAAGATTCCGAATTACTTTCTAAAACTCGGCCAGGTATTCTCGGCACCACAATTTGGCCTCGAATTCACAAATTGTTGAAAAGATTTCTGAGTCAATAAGAATGTACATAAATTGTTGGATATACATTAACCTTTAAATAACATTATATATTTAACATGATAAATTTTGCCTTGGTTTTTTAAAGTCTTGCCATATAGTTCTGTCGAAAGTCTAAGTTAATGACAAGCTCGAGAACGAGTCGAAAGCTCGGTTTTCGAGTGTCGAGATATGGATAGCTAGTGGCCGAGAGATAGATAGTACATTGTTGCTGTTGAAAAGCAGTCAGGATTTAGCTAACAAGGGCTCGATTTGCATTTTTTGTACGATCGATTCGTCACTAATTCGTTGGTTTAGTGTTAAACTTTTGACAGTCCTACACTCTACAGTACAGGCCTGTCGAAAGTTTAACACTAAGCTAAGGAAAAAGAGTCGTAGTTGATCTGCCGAGTGGCTGAGGTATGGATAGCTACATGTAGTGACCGAAAAGCTGCTGTCGAGAGATAGATAACAGGTGCCGAAAGGCTGTCGAGAGATAGATAACAGGTGCCGAAAGGCTGTCGAGAGATAGATAACAGGTGCCAAAAGGCTGTCGAGAGATAGATAATAGGTGCCGAAAGGCTGTCGAGAGATAGATAACAGGTGCCGAAAGGCTGTCGAGAGATAGATAACAGGTGCCGAAAGGCTGTCGAGAGATAGATAGCAGGTGCCGAAAGGCTGTCGAGAGATAGATAACAGGTGCCGAAAGGTTGTCGAGAGATAGATAGCAGGTGCCGAAAGGCTGTCGAGAGATAGACAACAGGTGCCGAAAGGCTGTCGAGAGATAGATAACAGGTGCCGAAAGGCTGTCGAGAGATAGATAGCAGCTGCCGAAAGGCTGTCGAGAGATAGATAGCAGGTGCCGAAAGGCTGTCGAGAGATAGACAACAGGTGCCGAAAGGCTATCGAGAGATAGATAACAGGTGCCGAAAGGTTGTCGAGAGATAGATAACAGGTGCCGAAAGGCTGTCGAGAGATAGACAACAGGTGCCGAAAGGCTGTCGAGAGATAGATAACAGGTGCCGAAAGGCTGTCGAGAGATAGATAACAGCTGCCGAAAGGCTGTCGAGAGATAGATAACAGGTGCCGAAAGGCTGTCGAGAGATAGATAACAGCTGCCGAAAGGCTGTCGAGAGATAGATAGCAGGTGCCGAAAGGCTGTCGAGAGATAGACAACAGGTGCCGAAAGGCTGTCGAGAGATAGATAACAGGTGCCGAAAGGTTGTCGAGAGATGGATAGCAGGTGCCGAAAGGCTGTCGAGAGATAGATAACAGGTGCCGAAAGGCTGTCGAGAGATAGATAGCAGGTGCCGAAAGGCTGTCGAGAGATAGATAACAAGTGCCGAAAGGCTGTCGAGAGATAGACAACAGGTGCCGAAAGGCTGTCGAGAGATAGATAGCAGGTGCCGAAAGGTTGTCGAGATAGACAACAGGTGCCGAAAGGCTGTCGAGAGATAGATAACAGGTGCCGAAAGGTTGTCGAGAAAGGGCAAATAGTTGTCGATTCGGTACTAATTCGTTTGCTCGGTGTTAAACTTTCGACAGCCCTGCAATCTACTTCTAATGTAAATGAAACTAATGCTAATTTAAACAACAGATTAACACCTCTATTTGCACATTTGCAATTTCTCGAACTTTTATTCTCATTGAATGAGTGTTTTGATTTCGTCATTTCTGGCTGTTTTAACAACTACTTAAGACGTTGCCGTAAAAATACCCCAGACATTTTTTGCCATTAAGCGTCTTCTTTACTAGTGCCACCGACAAGAGAATTTGATATTGTAACGCAGCTCATATACAGTACAGACCTGTCGAAGGTTTAACACTAAGCTTTCGAATTAGTCTCGAATCGACAGCTTATCTCGTTATCTCGTCTATTTCTCGACAGCTGCTATATGTCTTGACAAACAGCTATTCTGTCACTAGCGATCCATATTTCGACAACTCGAAAGCCTAGCTTCTACTCCGTTCGTTAGCTCGACAGGTCTGAACTGTATTTACATAAGAACAAAATTAAATTTGTTGTTGGCATTTTGCCAAAAAATAGATTTACTTCTAAAATATAAAGATTAAGTGGCTTGAAAATCATTAAATGCAAAATTTAACGTGTCATTTAAAATCACAAAGAGGGGGGTATTTACTTCACACACAATTTGTTACATGTGACACCCACCTGTTAAGAAATAAAATAAAGAAATTTGTAAAAGTGAACCGTGCGCATAACTACAAGGCTTAATATGCCACATGTATAGTTACAACATTAAAAGCAGTTTCGTGTATGACTGAAATATCATGTTAATGAAATAAAATAATGCGCAACGACGATAAAATTTAAAATGATTAATAACCCGAGACGCATATAAAGTGAAAGTCACAAAGGAATCAGTCCTACAGCACAGACCCGTCGAAAGCTTAACTCTTAGCTAACAAAAATGAGTCATACCTGGGCTGAGACATGGATGTAGAGTAACCGAAATGCTGCTGAATAATATATTGGATAGCTGTCGAAACGCTTTCGAGATACATGATAGCTAACGAAGTGTCGAGATGAGTTGCCAAGTCGACACTAACTCGTTAGATTTGTGTTAAACTTTCGACAGGCCTGTGCTGTACCTCCCCAATATACTTTTATAATTTTCATTGATGCTCGTGTCCATCAATCACAAACCCCAATATCAATTCAGTGATTCAAATTCTAACACACACACGCGCTTATCAATCATTTTGTTTAATCACAAACACAAATATCAACTCGGTGATTTGAACCTTAACACATAAAATATTATAAAACATAATAATAAATGTCCCTTTCCAATATTAATTTCATCAAAAATTTTGAAACTGGAATTTAATTAATATGCCTCAGCCCAGCTCAGTTCTGTTATCTGAAGTTCACGTGCTTAGCTTAATTTGCCAGTTTTCACTATACCTTGGGATTATAATTTGGACATGCATTGGTATGTTTGTTTGTGATTGATAGTATTCCCTTTAACTAAAATGAAATGTTACTTTTATCCAGAAATTTTGATTTTGATTTTAGCTTTTTAGACCTTAAATCCTTATAAATAATATATTGACGCTAGCTGAACAGAAAGTGCTTACCCTTCAGGAACACATTGCTTCACTTCAATGGCGGAAGTTCATGTATTTAACGTAATTTGCTATATTTCATTGTTTTTACTTTGGAAATGTGATTTAAACATGGACCGGCATGTTTATATTTTGCTTTCTTTAAACAGGAAATGTTTTTATATATATTTTTTATTTATTATTTGGACTTGAAATCTTTATATAATATTTAAATGTCATACTTTGACTTTAAAATTGTTACCATGGTGACGCCATTTTTGGCACCTCTCTGAAGGCTATAGACTACAAACATACATGTTTTTGTTAAATATTGACCGAATTTATGCCTAGAATAATCTGTGCAACTTCAAAGACTATAAGTCCGAATTACTTTAAATAACCCTGGTTACCTCAGGGTCCAAGTTTAGATGTTTCTAAAACATGTAAAATGGTTGGTTAGGTTCGACCACGCCATCGGATACCATTTTCTCCTTATCTCCATTCATTCATTCATTCAAATTTTAGTTTCTCCATAAGAGTATGCGCTGCAAAGATAATAACTATTTTAAAATATCTTCATAGTGAGTCTTGGCTGCGGTGGCCTAATGGATAAGACGTCAGTCTATAAATCCAGGGTCTCTCACCGCTGTGAGTTCGAGTCCCGCTCAGACCACATGTGGGAAGGTGAATTTTCCTTTCCGTTGGCCTTAACTGGTTCACCTGGTATCAGTATAATGAACTGGGGGAGTTGTACGCTTGCCTGCGGTGTACTGACTCGGTGAGCTGAGCTATCACTCTAAAGTCGCCTTGAGTTCACGCTACACACTCGCACTTCACATGCATACACTAACTTGTTCATAGATTAATCCATAGAGATTAATAAAATAGTTCTCGTCGTGAATAGCTGGAAAATCGCTGATGCGACGTTAAGCAAGATTCTTGAAACCAAACCAACTAAATTGTTTATCAATTTATCGTGTTGTGTTCTTGGTTGTTTCGTCCATTCATATGCATCAGCAATAATTTAATTGTTACTGATGCCTATGGACTTAAATGATCATATATACAGTAATTGAATTCTAGTCTACTGTGAATGTCAATAAACATATTGGCATGTCTGTTAACATTCAAAAGCTTATTGACCGTGCTTAATGAGGGACAGATAAAATAGGCAACAGGAACAAAGCATATTGGACAAAATAAGGATAATATTTTCATTGTGTCGTCAGTTGAAAATTATAAAAATCATGATAACACATGTAATATAAATAAGATTCTTTTTATATATCATCACGATTCAGTGTGTATTGATAATCTGGAGTATGATCGATCAGTTTTTTATTTAACCAACATAATAGGGATATTTTTCTTTCTGGCAAAGTTTATGTTTATCTAATCTCCGTATTCAAATACAATTACAATTGAAAAAAATGTATATTCGAGAAACCAAAGTTTGAAATCTCCCAAAAGCAGGACGCATCCAACACAAAGATTTTGGTCACCTAATTTCAACAAAGCATTTTCAAGAAAAACAATTCGGAACTTCCATCGTGATGTACCGTTAGTCTATTCTTGTTTTCACCCATGTTCTAATAAAGATACTGTATTGAAATATCCTTACATTAAACCATTTAGGAATTGATAAATTTCTATGAAAAATCGTTTGCGCTGCACCTATTTGAACCTTATTTGTGTCAATAAGATTCAGACAATACTATTTCATTCTCTAGCAAATAAAAACAGGATATGTCAAATCATGTTAATATCCTC
Organism: Anadara kagoshimensis; assembly: GCA_021292105.1. Classification (NCBI taxonomy): domain Eukaryota; kingdom Metazoa; phylum Mollusca; class Bivalvia; order Arcoida; family Arcidae; genus Anadara; species Anadara kagoshimensis. The sequence continues at coordinate 51,623,164 of CM037858.1, forward strand.
TAAAATACAAAACAGGATGCTGCGATTAGTCATTCCGAGATTGTTGGTAAACAGGTACAATATATTAACCCTGGAACTATACACATCATTGACCACACCTCACGCACAACGCCAACACAGTGCACATGTCGTTGACCACGCATCATAAAACCGAAACAGCTCCAAGACAATAAGAATAATAGTAAGGTAATACATGTAGTGGGTTTTTGCTAGGAATATATTTGTTAGTGGTTGATAATTATTATCAACCACAAACATACTGGTCTGTGTTCAAACAACACCAAATTTAAAAGCAAAAGTAAAACACGTAAATTTCCACCAGGGAAGGGAGGTCGGAAAGCTCCGGAAGGGTAAGCACTTCCTGTTTAACCAGCCACAACCGCCAGTAGTGAAATCAACATTGGGAATGAAAGGGAATTAGAACCATGAAATGTCAATTATGTGATACCTGAAAACACCGTGCAATTGACAATAAACCATGGCATTGAGAACAAACTGCAATATGTTTAAGAACAAACTCAGTGCTAACATTATACATACACGTATTTAGTCAACAAGCGAACATGCACTAGAAGGGGGTTTTACCGGAATAATTGCGAAAATCCGGAATAATCAGACCAAATCCGGAATAAACCAAATAAATCCGGAATAATCAGGAAAAATCCGGAATAAACCGATAAAATCCGGAATAATCAGGCAAAATCTGGAATAATCAGGCAAAATCCGGAATAATTGGACTATTTTGTTACGGTAAGTTTTCAGTAATCTAAAAATTACGGTAAGTGTCTGATTATTTCGGAAAATGACTGATTATTACGGTAAACGTCTAATTATTCCGGCAAATATCCAATTATTACGGGAAATTTTCTGAAAAATAATAATTTTTTTCAAAATTTTTACCGGAATAATTGGACATTTGCCGGAATAATTAGATTTTTACCGTAATAATCAGACACTTACCGGAATTTTTAGAATCTGTAAAGTTTACCGTAAAAATATTCTAATTATTCCGGATTTTGACCAATTATTCCGGATTTTGTCTGATTATTTTGGATTTGGTCTAGAAATTTCGGATTTGATCTAAATATTCCGGATTTTCGCAAAGATTACGGAAAGTGTCTACATATTCCGGAATTTCGCAATTATTCCGGTAAAACCCCCTTCTAGTGATGTGTCACAATAACCATACTTTCGGAGATTTTGAAATATACCTGTACGTCACTAAATATGTGGGAAATTCTTAAAATACAAACATAAACAAAGCGAAAACTATAAAATATATTGCCCAATATGAACGATGCATCATTTGAAGCCAATGCATGTTTTTTACAAATATTTCCATTTTAAAAGCACAACATTAAAATACTTCCCGTTATGAAATGTGTTAAATAAATTTGACCTATTGATACGAATTTCATAAATAGTTCTAAAGGAAACATGTTATTTATAATTATTGATTAACAAGTACATTACGTTATTTTATGTTGCATGAAAACTATTTCCTTAACTAAGTTTTTATACAAACTAAGGTCCGCTTTTGTTTTAAGAAAAAATCCAATAAACATGTACTTATTTTAAAGTTATTTGTAATTCTCCCGTAGTGGTATTACATAACCACATAAGGGGAATAAGAAACTAAACATGACTCGTGGAGTCTATGTTGCGTTTACCAAGATATTTCAATTGTTAAGTTACTGTGAACATCTCTTAAGCTGCATAAAACTACTGCGGTAGCTCAGTCGGTAGAGTGCTCGCCCCACAAGTTGGAGATTGTGGGTTCGATCCCCCACCGGGTCTGTCCCAAGACTTGAATGAGGGTAGTGGTTGTTCTTTCGCCAAGCACTCAGCATTACGAAATGAAAGCCACGGTTCTTTCGAATTAGAACTTGTTATTTACTATATTTAAGAAAGAACAACTTAAAATAAGAGATAAAGAGAGGGTTCTCTAAATGAAGTTAACAGCATTTGCCCCAAAAATATTGACAAAACACCTTCAGCTCATAGAATAAAAGAGCACCGTTTAAGACTAAAAAGTGTATAAAAATTGTTGCTGGTGTACTATAGTCTTTAATATTATCCGTGCATTTACTTTATCATAGGACTCACTGGTTGTTCCTGATGCGTGGAGTGCAGTATTTGCCCAATCAATTTTCTTTCACTTATATTGAGATGGTCAGTTTTGGAAAAGTGGAGAAAATCGGAGTTCCGGGAGAAAGCACCTTTTATAAGTGAACTGGCAAACTGCCCAAGCGGGACTCAAACCTAGGCGGTAAGAGATACTGTGATCTATAAGGGCGCTGTTTAGACCTTGCACCGATGCCTGTATTGTTCTCGAGAAGTGAAGTTGAGTAATGAAGTTTTACACTCTAGACAAGATTATTTTACTTATATTGGGAAGGTCAGTTCTGAGATTGTGAAAGAAACCGGGATACCTGGAAAAAGTCACCCACCTTCCCAAACGGGATTCTTACTTAGGCGTCAGTTCGTAAATTGTGATTCGCAAGCACATGCTTTAGACCACACGTCCTAGGGGGCCTTGTTGTTTCAAAGGAGAACGAATTACTAGCATGCTAAATAAATAATGATTTATACTACTTCTAGGAACACTCTATGTGGCATGTCCTAAATTAACTTTCTAGAAGTGCGACTAATGGACAGTTTCAAAAAATGTCCCTAATTATATTCAACCAGCACCGTGTGTGGGAAGAATTACCAAAAAACAATTACGAAATATTTATCCCCGATGACATAACTAAGATATTTTCATGCAAATTCACGTAGTAGGGATGTATACACAGGTATATATAAATATAAATGTTCGGTTGAAATGCATCGCACTTTTTAACATTATCCATGTAATATTATTATGTAATATACGTCTACAGATGTTCAAGTTATGTAACTGGTATACTGACTGAAAAAAATCTTCAGATAGAAAATAGGCTTTATATTTTGTTTGTGAGACGTACAATCACAAGTCATTTCATGGTTCAACCAATCAAATTGCCCCCTGTCAAAATAAGAGGTAATAACTTCAGTTAGTAATTCATTTAGGTGATATAGTTGTATTTCGTCGAAGTTAAGGGTTTTGAGTAAAATGCGTGATTTTGCATTTGATATATAATGTAAGTAAAAAAGAGTAGCTTCGGCCCCCGATACATTTTTGTCATTTTATCCGGAACCAGTCCAATGTAAGGATAATACAATCAGTGGTCTTGACTTTTATTTTCTTGTTTTTTTCACATTATCGACTTTGCGTTTGATCAATAGTTGCGCATGCGCTAATTTTTCCGGTTACTTTCGACCTGAAGCTAACAAAGAATTATGAAGGATTGAAATTTATTTCTTAAATAAAATATTGAAAGATCAAAGATATCAAATTATTCCTGTTATCATTAAAAAGTAGAAAATGAGAGGAATTTTATGGTATTTTTTAATCTGAAATATTTTAAGAAATTTTTGGGGCTTTTTTAGTTTGAAATTTAAGAACTTTACAATATAGATAAAGAAGGAAATATGTTGACGTGGTTGCTTAAAACAGTCATATCAATAATTTTACTTTCATTTTCGAAAAAGTTCCTGTTATAGCTAAAAAGAAGACATTTTGACGGTTCCAATGGTGTATAACACGAGAAAATAAATAAATAAACAATTGGGGCTTTTTTAACTTTAATATAAAAATAGGCACTATTTTTGACCAACTATAGCAGTCATCTTAACCCGTCACCGTATATATACAGGTGATGTATAATGGTTTATATAGGGAAAACATGCACCCGGTTTAATAATTTACTTATTTTGACTTTAATGTGGATATTTCTTAAAACTTTCAAATTATTTCATATTCTACAATTTTTTCTGCATCTTACTATATTTTTTCATAATTTTATGATAATAGAAAATTACTTCAAAATTACTTTGAAAATAACCCATATATTCGTATGGTCTTATATAGAGTGATATAGTAAAAAGGTGATAATTTACATAAATAGGCTTACTTTGAGTGACAAAAACTCTAAAAATTTAAGGAAAAGTCTAACACTTTCAAATCGTTCCACATTCTACAATTTTTTCTGCATCTTAAGACATGTTTTTTTTTAAATGTACAGTAATGGCAAATTACTTCAAAATTACTTTAAAAGTTTGTATGATTTTACGGATAACGATATTTTTCGCATAGATTTACATGGTAAATATGTGAAAATTTGCACAGGGATGCTTGTTTTAATCTTCAAATACATTTTTTAATATAGAAAATGTATCACTTTCACATCGTTTCATATATTTTACATTTTTCTCAAATTAAGATTTTTTTTAATAATTTTCCGACAATGGCAAATTACTTCCACATTCTTTTGAAAATTATTAAAGCGGTATATATTTGTTTCATACCTCAGTTTAATATCAACTATTAAATAAATAAATAAATGTTTCGAAAGGTCTTTTTGTCTGCATCTCTGGTGACTGCGAGACTATTTCTTTTTCCTTTTTCCCACGCGGACTGTCATTGTTTTTTTTTTTAGTAATTTTTGTTAGAAAAGGACCAGTTACGGATTTATCGTTAACCAGGTGATATTTCTGAATTTAACTAATGCCTCGCTTGTACATTCAGATGCGGGACATTCCCCATTAATGGAAAATCACCTTCATACTAATCCCTTTGCATATTAGAAGTGTATCCCGCTACCGATCCTGTCTCAAAGAGGATAGATTTTGTGCATCTTATCTATGTCAATTAATCAACTATAAACCGGATATCGCTAATTAACTCTACCCATTAATGTAGCTGTCCAGTACTCTATCTGAAAAACAGCTTCATTATTGTGTACTACAGATTAAAATTTGTGTCAGTCATAATACATAACATCACAGATGCAGTCTCTCTCTCTCTCTCTCTCTCTCTCTCTCTCTCTCTCTCTCTCTCTCTCTCATCACATAAAAGTACAAAAAAAATTTAAAAAATAAAATAAATAAATAAATAATAATAATAATTTAATTTCTCTGACTTCCCCCACATTTATTTGTTGTACCAGCAGACTATTAAGCTAATGTGATAACTGCATGTAAAAAAGAAAAAAAGGAGTTAGTAAAAAACAAAGAATTCTAAGAGAAATCAAACAGACCAACGAAAATTATTTGGAAAATAATAAACCTATAAATGAGGAAATAGAAAACTTGAATGAATATGCAATAAAAGAAAAACTATCGCAATTGGGAATAAAAACAAGAGCGAGGGAAAAGGACAAACTAGTTGAAGTATTAAGAGATGCGTTGAGAAGTACTGAATAATTCTGCGGTGACTGGTAACTGTGTGCACATATTTTAAGAAAATTTTAGATGATGAAATATGTATAATTAATGAGGAACTGATAAGCCCATGTCATACGATTTATTTATTTATTTATTTATTTATTTATTTATTTATTTATTTATTTATTTATTTATTTTATTTATGAATGTTTGATGATCAATAAACCATGTGAATGAAGTTTTGCCTTCACGTGTCTTGTGTGCAAGTGTCTGTTGGGGGTGATTGATTGATCAAGTTGAATCAAGTCCCGGATTCAATATGAAGGAATTCAAAACCAACGATTGACAGCTGAGTAATCCTTGCCGCAAAACGTACGCGAAACATACAGAATAAAAACTAACTTATTGGAATGAATATATATTATCTGATTAATTCAATTTATCTTGAAAGCGGAGAAAAATACTATTCATACGATATAAATATAGGTATATATCACGCGCGCGTGTGTGTTTAATACAGAACTGTTCATAAAGTGAAAGCTATTTTTTTTATTAATCTTACACATACGCATGTATGACTCAAGTTGGTCAATTTTTATCAGTTATGGTTGAACTTTTGATAATTATGAAACAATATTTAATTAAAAAAAATTAACAAACAGTTAAAAAAATAATCAAATAAAATCGGAAATATTTTGATAATTATGAAACAATATTTAATTAAAAAAAATTAACAGTTAAAAAAATAATCAAATAAATCGGAAATATTTTAATATAAGTTAAAATAAAAGTTTTACATGTACATATAATGTATAGGAAAAAAAAAATTATCTTTAACTTTTGAACAGCTCTAGTGAATATCTATCCTCTCGATTAAGACACGATCTTACCTATAAAGTACGAGTTAAGTCCCTTGATTTACCGAACGATAAGTTCATAACGATATTTTTCTCGTTTGTTGTGGCTTGTTCACGCCGGTTGCTTTAGTAACCTAAACATATTTTTCAAAGTTCTGTTTTGTTTTCGTCACACTGGCTGCAATGCATGCTTTCAATGAATTATTTCAAACGTATGGTGTTCACATTTACTACGCTTCATTGCCACATTAATTATACATCTAGGGATTGCCAATTAAGATGTGCATTTCACTTGGTTCTCAATAACCAGAGTTTGCGCATTTGTAAATTTCACTTGGTTCTAAAAAACCAGGGTTTGTGTATTTGTACAATTTAGTTGGTCTTATTCAATCATTGTTAGCGTACTACTTGTTGGTTTTACATTTTAATTGGCCTTATACAACCAGGGTTGGAGTGTCGAGTTGTATATTTCACTTGGTCTTTTACAAGAGATTGCACTTTTGAGCTGTATATTTTAAGTGGCCATTTATAACAAGGGTCTGTGCACGAAATTAACATTTCACTTGGTCCTTTACAACCAGTATCGATCGGTGTAATACTTGACTTATGGGTTGTACATTTCACTTGGTCCTTTACAACCAGTATCGATCGGTGTAATACTTGACTTATGGTTGTACATTTCACTTGGTCCTTTACAACCAGTATCGATCGGTGTAATACTTGACTTATGGGTTGTACATTTCACTTGGTCCTTTACAACCAGTATCGATCGGTGTAATACTTGACTTATGGGTTGTACATTTCACTTGGTCCTTTACAACCAGTATCGATCGGTGTAATACTTGACTTATGGGTTGTACATTTCACTTGGTCCTATACAAACAGTGTCAGTGTACTACTTGTTGGCTGTGCATTCCACTTGGTCCTTAACAAACAATGTTAGCGTACTGCTCGTGAGTTGTACATTACAAGTGGTCCTTTACACCCATGGTTCGCGTAGAGAGTTATACACATTCACTTTAGTCTTTTACAAACAGCCTTGGCGTAGTTACTTATTGAAGCGTTTCTTGTCTGCAAATAATTTTCAGCTTCAATTCTACTTAACTTTTGAAGTGTGTGAACTAGCAATGGACTGCACTTTTGTGCATAGTACATTCCATCTTGACCAACTAAATGGGTATTTCCAATCAAATAAGACACAGAAAGCTATTTTATTTACATTACTTATTGTTGTTACATTGGAGAAAATGCATATCACCATATATAACACTATCAAAACAAACATACTAATCCATGTCCAAATCACAATCCAGAAGCAAAGTAAAAACTTCGGAACTGACATGTCAGGTTAGAAACGTAAACTTTTACCAGGGAAGTGAGGCCGGATGCTCCAGAAGAGTAAGCACCTCCTGTTTAGCTAGCTACACCCGTAGCCACGTGTGTAATCAAAATTGTGTGGAATTATTAAAAACTTGCTGCTGTCGATGAAGTAAAGGGAAAACAAATTTAATGTGAAATGTTTTGGAAAATGGCGTTGAAATGTCAAGAATTCGAATTCTGATAACGAACCCCAGATATAAACACGCAAATCAGACCAAGAATGCCTCATATAAATCGATTATTAACCCAGTATTTATGTTAATTAAATTTTCATACTTTTCTATTTTATGATATAGAACGATTTTCAATTAGATAATGTCAAGACATTAATGTTTTATACATTATTTCCAAAAAAAAATTAAAATTGAATAAGATCTTATAACCAGATCATTCAACTGTGAAATAGTTTGAGTTTTAAAAAGTATATTTTTTTACATTTTGATTAAGGAAGTCTACCATTTAAATTTAACGTCACAAACTCTATTATATCATATATATTTTTTAAAATGTCATTACATCGTGAAAGAGTTTAAGCTTTAAAAATTATAAATTTTAATTCTAATTAGGGAATTTTACCTTTATAAGATTAAAAAAAATGAATAACTTACCTTTGTAGCTGAGATATATGATTCCATTGGTTTATCCTTTAAAGATTATAAATTTCAATTCTAATCAGGGAAATTTTACCTTCATAATTTAAAAAAATATGGTTAAAAACTTACCTTCGTAGCCGAGAAATATAGTTTCATAAGTTTACGTTTTAATAAATTATAAATTTCAATTCTAATCAGGAAAATTTTACCATCGTGATTTTTTTAAAAATGATAAAATGATAAAAATGAAGAAAAAAATTACCTTGCTTATAGTCGAGATGTATAATTCCATTATTTGATAGACAGCATGTCGATTTCAGAAATCAATTTCATATACCGGTTGTCCGTTACCTGGCGTACAGTTTACCTCTATACAATTTATATGACTTTTTCACACATTTAATGGTTTGTTGCTAATGAAAATAATGGATTTCATTGTGTACGTGATATACACTAGTCTAGTCCTGAATTTGATTTCAATTTCCTAGATAAGGCCACCAGTGGATATGTAACAATACTATATACAACAACCATATATATGAAAAATCTTTATAGTACATCCAATTTTATACGTTCCATTAACTTTAAATAATTGAAAAAATATTCATTTCTTTTCGATTTCCCATTAATGTTTCTTTCCTCATTTTAACATTGAAAAAATTAATAAAAAGAAAATAAATACATACATATATATATATATAAACATGTATACATCATTATGTGGGAAAACATTATAATATTTTTTAATAATTATAACGAAAGATAAAATTGATTTTAGATGGATTTTTACGATTAGCATTTTGCAATGTTTCTTTTTTAACAGTCTGAGTAAGTGAATAACCGATGCCATCAAGACATGTAAATTGATTTAATAAGTTTTCAAATCGAAGCAAATGCGACCAGAAGTAGACAAAACCTTTTAGAACATGCAAAATATATTAATAATACATTATTATCATCAATATCATTATTATAAGTAGTAGTAGTAGTAGGAATGACAACCTATACACACAATCATGTTTCCCATGGTGTAGACGAAATAAACACATTTGTTCGCCATACTATAGGGTTATTGAACTGATATTGTGAAATATTGTCCCTCGTTGACTCGAGTCAACGAGGGACAATATTTCACAATATCAGTTCAATAACCCTTTTATTATATAGCAAAATAAATTTCGTTTACTTCCGTCAAGTATTTCATCTAAAATACCATTTTTTCGTACAGTACATAAATATTACACTAGTTCTTGTAAATAGATATAAGACCTAGTGCAATATTACAACAACACAGTGATGACGTCGACAACAATCGTATGACGTCATAAATGACAACGTCATGTGACAAAGCGTGCAATATGAAAAAATGATTCGGGAAACCTCGGACTGGAACAAAGTTAGCGTGCAAATATTGGTATTTATTGCACGCTAACACCTCGGGATTTATCGTTTAATTTCTTTGCAAGGCATATATTGCTATATAATAAATGCATTTACTAGTCCATACTAAATATTTACATGAAAGGTCAGGCGAACAGGTCAAATTTGACTACCTCTATATGTTTAAATCAGTTATACGATCTTGACTTTGCACGGTCAACTGATATAATGCAAGTAGAGCAGTACCGTATTAGAAACAAAACCTGTATGAAGCTTTTCAGAACAATGTGGTTTGCATAGGACGAAGCTCCAGTTTCACAATCGTTTCTGCAAATTTTCAAATTCTCTTCAGGTCTTCATTTTGAACTTTCACTGGACATTGACAAAACTAAACACAGATGTTACAAGCTTGTTACAAAATTGTTGACAAATAACATAATAATGATGATTTCAAATTTGCCAGATTTAAGTTAAGGAAAATCTTAGTTAACGAATGATTTTGAAACAGGGGCCTGGTGAAATAGACGAATGAAGTGTGAATATGAAAGTGTTTAGAACTAGAAGTAATTTGAACTTAACCGACATTGTAAACAGTATATGTACATACTCAATCTTTATGACCTGAAGCTTAACTATATGGGCAACTGACATAATTCAAACAAAACAATATCGTAACCAAAATAAGTCTTGAAGCTTTTCAGAACAACACCGTTTGCAATAGGACCAAGTGAAATGGACAAATGAAGTATTAATGTGGAAATGGATGGACCTAGAAGAACCTAGAAGTATTCTGAACTTAACTGACATTGCAAAATTACACACTCAATTTCAAGATTAACTATATGGGCAACTGCATAATTCAAGTGAAATTGAAGGATGAAGTATAAATGTGAAAATGGATGGACCTAGAAGAACCTAGAAGTAATCTGAACTTAACTGACATTGCAAAAATTACACACTCAATCTTTATGACCTCAAACTTAACTATATGTTTTATTAGGTAATATTACAGTACGATGCGAAGATATCCCCACTTAAAAACGTTTTTCTTCAAATAATGATATAGGGTTTAATTAGCATATATACTACACGTAGGCACACAACCCACACGTTTTAACATTTCCATATTTAAACAATTTTAGGAAGGTTTTAGTATAACATAAATATATATAACCTTCCCAGAGATATATTTGAGGTTTCTCTCATACAAACCAAAAGGTTTCAATTTGTTATTTTTTTACTGACGCAAAACATTGACATAAAATGTCATTGTTTGTCCAAACTTTTCACACACACACACACACACACACACACACACACACACACACACCATATCATTTACACGTTCTATTATTCTTATTATATTCTTTACAGTGTGTGGGTGGATGTCTGTGTGTTTCTGTGGAATATACAATGAGGTCTCTGGCAGCATGTTATAAAGGCCAGAATCAGAACACATTTACTATCTCCTGTATTTGTCCTTGTTACTATACATCATGCATTGCTTTAATTCAAAAGCTCTTCTTTAAATTGTCATTTGTTTCGTCTGATTGTCTGAGCTGAAGCAAGCTCTCCAACAATGTATACGTAATCTTAAGCTACTACGCGGATAACTACAAGCGTAGAAATGCGCATACATCAGTGTGTAAACTTGTTGCTAAACGGAAATCAACTACCATTTGTTTATCTAGGACTTTTGATATAGTGCGACCTTAAACGACACTTTTTGAAGGACTTTTATCATTTCTCAGATAACAGATATATTCTTGAATTTCGACGTATCGTCGTTACAATATCAGATAATTCTATCTAATCACTTGTACATTTACAATCGAATCCACTCCAACGTCATTGTAGAGACGATCTGATCCATCGTTGTGTCATATACCTCTTTTTAAATTTCATTATAAAATACATTCAAATACATGTAGTTGTATGACAATATTGTCACATACCACTTTTGAATGTATTTTATGATTAAATTCAAAAAGTGGTATTTATGACAGTTGCTATAATATACGATCGTGATTTAACTTTTTGATGAGATAGTGTTGAAGACAGATTTCATAACATTGTATAAATAATATATTTAAATAAAGGGATGTACAGAAATCGAGGTCCGACCGTTAACCATTGATGCGTTTAAGACGATGGTAACATCACCTGTATTAAGTCACCTGTGCGATCGCCAGCCCGTTAAGTTACAATGGGAACTAGATATACCCGATTTTCAAATTTAAATTTCACCAATAACAATATTATTTTCTAAAAATGTCTGGTTCTCAGTGAAAAATACATACTGTCACGAATATTCAAATATAAAAATGATTAAAATATCTTGAAAAAAATCCATTCCACTTTTTGATTTAAAATATGGTGACATTTTACTTAATTTCCCTATGAAACTCATTCGAAAGTGCACAGCACTGTTTTTATAAACAGCTTTTTTCTTATTAAAGATATAGAAAAGTGAAAATGTCTGGTTTTCATGATAAAGTTCACATCGTGATGAAAATTCAGTTATAAAAATCTGTGTGGTACCTTTAAAAAAACCCATTCCACTTTTAATTTGAAATTTAGGTTGTACAATATTTGTATCAATATTTCAGTCAGTGGATAAGAGCCTATATGATAGACTACCGGTATGTATATACTATGGATATGTATAGACTATCATGGTCAAATACTAGCCTACTGGACCTAATACAACATTGTGCCTTTTCTATTTAAAATATTATTAAAGAATTAAATCAAGTTAGAAAAAATAAGAAGTAATGAAATATGCACATTTTTATTTTCCATTTATCATAATTCTTATTTATTTAAATAATAGAGTATGAGACTTTAAACTAGCAAAAGTTCAGAAATTTATTTAATAAGACAAAATATGCACATTTTTATTTATTATATTTCTTATTTATTAAACTACTACTACTACTACTACTACTACTACTACTACTAATAATAATAATAATAATAATAATAATATCTATTTTATTAAAGTTTCAAAAGTAATCAATGCCATAAAATATTTAACCCTAAATGTATTACAACATGATTATTCCCAGCCATGTTGACTTGATACACTAAAATTGAAGGAAATAACATTGAAGATGACTGAGTTAAAATTAACAATTACATTTAAATAATCGTCTATTGAACGGATTTAAACAAAACAGAGTGACGAAAAATAAATTTATAACTAATATTAATTAAATTTTCAAACGGTTCGTGATAAAGTTATCATTCAAATACATCATATTTAATAATAATATTATTATTATTATAATAGTTAATAATATAATAATAATAATAATAATAATAATAATAATAACTAGAGATTGTAACTGGGATACCAGTTACGTATGATTCCCCACCATCCATAAATTATCTGGTGAAAATACCCTAGCAGGGTTAGCGCTGGGTTGTAAAAGTCTGTCGTCAAGGAAATCGCCAGTTGTAAAATTTTGTTGCCAATTTCATTACTGTGTCGCCAAAAAGGGTAAATCTTGTGATTTTCACGTCACATGCGTTTTTAATGTTGTGTATATATTGCCTTGATGAACAATTACATTTTAAAGGCAGATGTGTATAAAGAACATTTGAACCGCGCCGACCTGGTATACTGAAAAAAATGATACCTTGATTGTTTTTTAAAATTTCTTTGAAAGTTAAAGTAGATTTGAATTAAAGTTTTCGGTTGAGAAAAATCGTACATTGGAAGGACTTCTCGGTATAGGAAGTGACGTTTTCAATGAATTTTATTGAATAAGAAAACTCGTAGAACCCCTCTCAGGCCTCTGATTTGGCATCGCCACGTGTTACAATGAATGAACACGTATGGGAGGGTTTGCGCTGGGCATCGCTTACTGCGATTTTTTTCTTTAACTAGCGACAAAACACGGCGCTTCGCGATTTTTCTGGCCACAAGTTTTCAAAGTTCACCGGTATCTTGGTCACCAGTAATTAACAGGTGGATACACATTGAAGCCAGTGACGGATTGGCGAGTGTCACTGAATAAACACAGTAATTAACGACTGAGTTAAGATCATTGTCTTAGGTCCGAATGTAAGACCTTCTAATGATGGGCAGGTAGATCCAAGTAATATTGGAGCGTGTCGACACTGCCTGAGGATATATCCAGGTGCCCTCCCGATGTCGTCAGCCATGGACTCGGAATTATTGTAAAATCCAAAATAAAATATAATAAAAGTTACCCTTTGTGATGTTTATTTAATATTTTTTCTAAAAAGTTTATTGATTAATAATTGTGATTCAATGCGCAATACACATCATAGGAGGCCATATGTTTGTATTTTAATTACGCGACTTATATCGGTTATTCCTATATGTTTGAGGTTCATGATCATAACGATACATCTACTCAGTCAAAATAGTAAAAGACGGACATTTTTATATGAAGCATGCATGTTCACTCTTGTGTATAGTGTGTTGAAATAGATCGACGCTGTATATATAGTCCAATTTAAAAGACCCCCTCTATTGAAAAAAAAAACGTACTTTTCAACACGTTGAGGTACATATTAGTTTAGGTGTATTATACGGAATAAATCTCATATTGTTATTTCCAGCATCTAAAAGACTCAGATCTTCATTGCTCTATAGATTATTTAGGTGTTTTTGATGCAAAAGAAATAAAGTCGATTCTCGTTAATTCGAAATCGGTTGAATCGAAATTTCGCTTAAATCGAAATGATACAAATGGTCCCGTAAGATCGCTATGTATTTCTATGTAAATTTGTTAGTTAATTCGATATGCCGAATTTGAAGCAAACTTTCAGTCCAAATTACGAAATATTACGAAAATTCCCATGTTTAAATCGAAGTGAACTTTCAGTCCAAATTACGAAAATTCCAATGTTTAAATTGAATAAAAAAGACACAAAAAACTTAAACTTGAACAATACCTGAAATAATTGTCCATCTCTTATTTGAAAAGTGTTAATAGTAACAGAGTGGCGGCTTACTCGGAAGATTCATTTCCGACTATAACTACAAATTTTTGTACTCGACATACCGGTCATTAGGAAAGTGTCAGTCAGTAAAAGGAGACATTTCAATGGTGTAAACTTAAAAAAGTGGGCAGTCTTCTACTTCCACAGTCAGTGATTAACAGAAAACCCCAAGCCATTTGATCTATCAAGGCAAATTGTATACACCATTCATCTCATTGTGTAAGGTTTTACGTACAGGCGTGTGACGTGACAAGCTGTGGTTTTAAAAATCGCCAAGTTTTTAACGGTCACTAATCGGATTAACTCATAGGTGAAAGCATTGGCTTTGTATAATTAAGGTGTCGTAATTAGCTTATGTCCATTCAGAATTGGTTTCCCCCGGTATTTAACTACGTATTGAGTTACACCCACCCACCCACCTTCAAGATAACGAAAATGAACGCGTCTTGATTATCTACACAGACAACAGATTATTGGTAGCAAATTTCATCTAAATCCATCAAGCCGTTACCGAGATATGCTGCAGCATATGGTCTTGAGAAGAAGAATAATAAGAATAATAAAAATAATAATAAGAAGAAGAAACAGAACGAAAACAATATGATTCCCCACCTTCGGTGGTGGGGAATCATAATAATAATACCACGCAGTTACTACCTCTAAAGTAAATAAATCTGTGATGTTAATTGCCTGTCATGCCACAAATAACATGATCTAGGTAAAGTGATGAGGTGGGTTCGATTTTTTGTTGATTGGGAAATTACCGGTAATTGATTATTGAAACAAGTAGGTAAACCGTCACGCTTGAGCCCCTACTGTTCAATAGGAACGTTATGTTCTGATTTTTTAAGTTCTCAAGTTCTCATGAACTTTTAGAATACATGTATTATATTGCATTTTGACCATGTCCCTGTCATGTCCTGATTGTTAAAATAAAAAGTAATATTATTGTATATTGATCATATTTATTGAACAATATTTGTGACTTGAGAGTGATAATTCTCTCTCTCTCTCTCTCTCTCTCTCTCTTTCTCTCTCTCTCTCCAAAACGTTACACATGGCTTTGTCCTTACCAGTGCCAGGTTTATGTTGCATTCTTTTCACAGTTCAGGTCGATGAATAAAATAAAATAAAATATTAACTATTCAGCATTGGATTGGTCGATTCAATTAGATGAATATCAAATCATCTAGTTATGAAAAATAAACATAAGAAAAATCATAGTACTTATTTATTTATTTATTTATTTATTTATTGAGTATAAAATAAAGCTAAAATGAAATGTTTTAAAAAATGAAGATTTATTATTTAAATCTCTGCTAGATTGCATTGTTGATGCCGAGAAAATATCTTAAACCATTATTATGATTTTTATTTATTTATTTATTTATTTATTTATTTATTCAGTATTTATGTAAAACATTAATATAGCTAGAATGGAATATTTAAAAACGCTGATTTAATTTTTATTTAAACTTGGAGTAAGCATTATAAGACCCCGACAAAACGTATTTAAAACAAATAACTTGAAACATTCATAAAATGATGATTTCGTGCAAATTTTCAATAAGCTGGTACATATGCATGTTAACTTTTTTCATCATTTTATTACGAGATGCATTCAAGTCATTAGTGTCTAAATACTGATTATGATTCGTCTGCGTTTAGCCAGAGACATATAAAACCCCGATATCTAACAGGTCACGCTCGACTGAACAAAACTACCATCTTTATAACTGTAAAGTATATCACACCTGTATCCGTATATAAAGATGGTCAGTATAGGATGGCTTCTAATGTAGGGGCAGATAACCCTTCAGATCGGGCCTCGATTTCTGCGTATGGAGTGATATGTATGAAAAATCTTTATAGTACATCCAATTTTATACGTTCCATTAACTTTAAATAATTGAAAAAATATTCATTTCTTTTCGATTTCCCATTAATGTTTCTTTCCTCATTTTAACATTGAAAAATTAATAAAAAGAAAATAAATACATACATATATATATATAAACATGTATACATCATTATGTGGGAAAACATTATAATATTTTTTAATAATTATAACGAAAGATAAAATTGATTTTAGATGGATTTTTACGATTAGCATTTTGCAATGTTTCTTTTTTAACAGTCTGAGTAAGTGAATAACCGATGCCATCAAGACATGTAAATTGATTTAATAAGTTTTCAAATCGAAGCAAATGCGACCAGAAGTAGACAAAACCTTTTAGAACATGCAAAATATATTAATAATACATTATTATCATCAATATCATTATTATAAGTAGTAGTAGTAGTAGGAATGACAACCTATACACACAATCATGTTTCCCATGGTGTAGACGAAATAAACACATTTGTTCGCCATACTATAGGGTTATTGAACTGATATTGTGAAATATTGTCCCTCGTTGACTCGAGTCAACGAGGGACAATATTTCACAATATCAGTTTAATAACCCTTTTATTATATAGCAAAATAAATTTCGTTTACTTCCGTCAAGTATTTCATCTAAAATACCATTTTTTCGTACAGTACATAAATATTACACTAGTTCTTGTAAATAGATATAAGACCTAGTGCAATATTACAACAACACAGTGATGACGTCGACAACAATCGTATGACGTCATAAATGACAACGTCATGTGACAAAGCGTGCAATATGAAAAAATGATTCGGGAAACCTCGGACTGGAACAAAGTTAGCGTGCAAATATTGGTATTTATTGCACGCTAACACCTCGGGATTTATCGTTTAATTTCTTTGCAAGGCATATATTGCTATATAATAAATGCATTTACTAGTCCATACTAAATATTTACATGAAAGGTCAGGCGAACAGGTCAAATTTGACTACCTCTATATGTTTAAATCAGTTATACGATCTTGACTTTGCACGGTCAACTGATATAATGCAAGTAGAGCAGTACCGTATTAGAAACAAAACCTGTATGAAGCTTTTCAGAACAATGTGGTTTGCATAGGACGAAGCTCCAGTTTCACAATCGTTTCTGCAAATTTTCAAATTCTCTTCAGGTCTTCATTTTGAACTTTCACTGGACATTGACAAAACTAAACACAGATGTTACAAGCTTGTTACAAAATTGTTGACAAATAAATAATATGATGATTTCAAATTTGCCAGATAAGTTAAGGAAAATCTTAGTTAACGAATGATTTTGAAACAGGGCCTGGTGAAATAGACGAATGAAGTGTGAATATGAAAGTGTTTAGAACTAGAAGTAAGAAACCGACATTGTAAACAGTATATGTACATACTCAATCTTTATGACCTGAAGCTTAACTATATGGGCAACTGACATAATTCAAACAAAACAATATCGTAACCAAAATAAGTCTTGAAGCTTTTCAGAACAACACCGTTTGCAATAGGACCAAGTGAAATGGACAAAGAAGTATTAATGTGAAAATGGATGGACCTAGAAGAACCTAGAAGTATTCTGAACTTAACTGACATTGCAAAATTACACACTCAATTTCAAGATTAACTATATGGGCAACTGCATAATTCAAGTGAAATTGAAGGATGAAGTATAAATGTGAAAATGGATGGACCTAGAAGAACTAGAAGTAATCTGAACTTAACTGACATTGCAAAAATTACACACTCAATCTTTATGACCTCAAACTTAACTATATGTTTTATTAGGTAATATTACAGTACGATGCGAAGATATCCCCACTTAAAAACGTTTTTCTTCAAATAATGATATAGGTTTAATTAGCATATATACTACACGTAGGCACACAACCCACACGTTTTAACATTTCCATATTTAAACAATTTTAGGAAGGTTTTAGTATAACATAAATATATATAACCTTCCCAGAGATATATTTGAGGTTTCTCTCATACAAACCAAAAGGTTTCAATTTGTTATTTTTTTACTGACGCAAAACATTGACATAAAATGTCATTGTTTGTCCAAACTTTTCACACACACACACACACACACACACACACACACACACACACCATATCATTTACACGTTCTATTATTCTTATTATATTCTTTACAGTGTGTGGGTGGATGTCTGTGTGTTTCTGTGGAATATACAATGAGGTCTCTGGCAGCATGTTATAAAGGCCAGAATCAGAACACATTTACTATCTCCTGTATTTGTCCTTGTTACTATACATCATGCTTTGCTTTAATTCAAAAGCTCTTCTTTAAATTGTCATTTGTTTCGTCTGATTGTCTGAGCTGAAGCAAGCTCTCCAACAATGTATACGTAATCTTAAGCTACTACGCGGATAACTACAAGCGTAGAAATGCGCATACATCAGTGTGTAAACTTGTTGCTAAACGGAAATCAACTACCATTTGTTTATCTAAGACTTTTGATATAGTGCGACCTTAAACGACACTTTTTGAAGGACTTTTATCATTTCTCAGATAACAGATATATTCTTGAATTTCGACGTATCGTCGTTACAATATCAGATAATTCTATCTAATCACTTGTACATTTACAATCGAATCCACAACCGACGATCTGATCCATCGTTGTGTCATATACCTCTTTTTAAATTTCATTATAAAATACATTCAAATACATGTAGTTGTATGACAATATTGTCACATACCACTTTTGAATGTATTTTATGATTAAATTCAAAAAGTGGTATTTATGACAGTTGCTATAATATACGATCGTGATTTAACTTTTTGATGAGATAGTGTTGAAGACAGATTTCATAACATTGTATAAATAATATATTTAAATAAAGGGATTTAACTGTTTTTGCAAACTTAAAAAAATAAATAGTGAATAGTTTTGTAAATGATTTTAGCTGCCACTTCGATTATGCAAAGTAGCAAATTTGCCAGGAGAAACGACAGTAATTAAAAAACCGACACTTTAATGAAAAATACTAGATTGCGTTACTAATTATAAGTCACCATAAACTTGTTTGAGGGGCACAATGAACAAAGCAAACCCTGCTATGGTTGTCCAAATTTACAGTACAGTAAAATATTGCTACGTTTTCTCTTAAATAAGCATATTCCATATCCCATCATCTTTTTTCGGTTTTGAAAACACTACATTGTAACTGAAATTGCATAAATTGCAAACATAAACTGCAATGCTTTACAGCTTCCTGCAATTATGATCTTGCTCCTCTAGAAATGTTTGGTCTGTTGATTACCTGTCATTTTATCTCAGTTGATTCCATACGTGACGGGTGTTGATAGCAAACAGGAGGTGCATGTCCTTCTCTTCCGGAGCACCCGGCCTCACTTCCCTGGTAGTTCACGTATTTACCTAATTCGTCAATTTTTGCTTTGCTTCTAGATTTTGATTTAAACATGAATTAGTACGTTTGTTTATGATTGTAACTAAATTTTGTTCACTTATCCTCATATAGATAAAAATATTGTCAGACTAGCAAACTATCGTCTACTCTAAATTTTGGACGTGTTCGTTTATATAATGCTTTGGATTGCCAAATCCAATTAATTGATCTCAATTTTATAAATTGTAAAACTTTTGGCATTATTTTTTAACATTACATGTACTTTATAAGCAGTTATATTCACACTAACATATTGATCGAGCCGTTTGCTCTGTGAGAAATTACTCAAGCTCTTCTCAACTTTACAACTGGTGACCTTAACTGGTATCTTATCAACCACTTACCCTCTGATCCAGTAACGATAAGATATGTTGGTCTCTAGACAATATTATCACATCTATATAAGGAGTTCAACACATAGATGTTACGAGGTTATCATACATTCAAACTGAGACGAAAAGAAACTACCGGGTATGCCAATAAACTATGAAAACGTTTCAGTTTAAGATGCAATGAAACTTATTATTTTAGATGAGTAGAAAAGAAACTACTGGATATGACCACAAAACTATGAAAAATGTCGTTCTTTAATGTTTTACGGTGTTTCCATGACAGAGATCAAGTTAACCTATGTTGCCCCGTATGTATATATTTAAAGAAAAAAAGAAACTGCTGCGTATGAAAACTTTCAGTTCAATAAGCCGTGTTTTAGAGTGTTTCGGATACTTTCGTCAATCCATATAATTTTGAAAAAATAACATTTTTTAAAGATCAAGGAAAAGTGCAATTGAATCCATTTGATTTTAGATTTGAAAAAATGACGACCGGTTGCTCCATGGCAGGGATCGAGTTAACCTATGTTTTCCCGACACTAGCAAATGATTACTTGAAAACCGGAATAGATCAGATCTATGTTGTTATCCTTTGTAATTGATTGCAAAGCGTGCTTGAAGTTTGAACAATTTCTTCTGCAACTTTCTTTAATACATCAATGATATTAAGGTTCATGATCAAATAAAACTGAAAACATGTTCGTATATTCGATTCATTGTATTTTCGTAGATGTGTGAGAAATAGTACTCTTCTTGTCACTGATTCTATTTTGTTTATATCACGTATATGTATATATATGTTAATTTCAATGTGTTGTGATAAGAATAAATAATAAAGAAAATTATTAAAATGTATATATACCTGATTTTGCTTGACCTTTCTTCGTAGGTATAAGGTAGATTTAGTTTTATATTTAAGTAGAAACAACACTTTCGTTCCATAATGACATCTCTCTCTCTCTCTCTCCTCTCTCTCTCGCGCGCGCGCGCGCGCGCGCACCCGAACGAGTGTGTGTTTGTGTGTCTGTGTGTGTGTTCAGTTTCGAAATCGGCAACTGGCTTCAAATTGGATTCTGTTAGATTAAATGATAAAAATTATTACATACCTGTCATTGGACAAATTAGAAGACTATCTTCAGCTGTTGGATACCCTTATATCGTAATACGTAATTTTCACTAGCTCATGCTTTACCGTAAACAAATCCTATTTGTGAATGAACATATGTACGGGTATTGCACATGCGCATATTATTCCTACAAACAAACAAAGCTTTCCAGTCGGTTAGCTATGATTGATTATACGTATCATACTAGTAAATGCTTTAACGGAAAGCATACCGAACCAATTATATCGCAGATTAAAGTTGTTACGTAAATATTACCAGTTTTTCTTTAAAAATCAATATAAGACAAATTGGAAATTGGAAGGTAACTTAATCATTTAGTCAGTTTTAAAAATAAAAATCAACAAGGGCAGATTAATCACTTTGAAAGAAGTGTTTGTCTGACCTAAAGTACAGGCCTGTCGAAAGTTTTACATTGAATGAATGAAAAATGTTCGTAGTTTGTTTGCCTAGCGAAGGTAATGACCAAAGAACTACATAGAAACAGCAAGAAGCTACCAAAAAAAGCTGCCGAGATGGACCGATATGAGCTGTGGATTTGGCTGTAATGTGTTACCTTACTGTTAAACTTTTGACGGGTCTGTGCCGTATCTATTTTATATGTGTACATAATAGGGTGATACATCAATATGATGAAGTTGAAGTTATAGTTTAAGTGATTTACGAGATAAAACAAGTTACGTGTTTTAAAGAACAAAGTCAATTTAGGATAAGTTACCCAGGTAATACAGTACTGGATTTAGAGCGTGTAGAGAATAGTTGAGTCCATCCAACATTGTTGTCAAAATTGAACATAAAAACCTTAATTGCAAAGAGTTTACACGCATTTTTTCCATACCCCTATAATATGATGTCTATCCATCAACGGCGTGTGTCATATACCATTTATTTTAATTTTGTCATTAAATACATTCTTAAAGTAGTACATATTGGGAGAATACGTAACTGCCGGTTTTTCCGTCCGTTCTTTCGACCGTTCGTTTGTTCGTCCGTTATAATTTTGTCTGAAGCATAACGCAAAATACTGTTAGAGATATCATGAAACTTTATTGCAGGGTAAAAGTGCAGTGTACAAGAACCATAACTCTATTTTCCATAATTTAGGAGTTATTGCCCTTTCTTATTATCCATACTTAAAATTTTGCCCAAAGCATAACACAAAAACCGTATGAGGTATCAATGTGAAATTTTATTTCCAGGTAGATCTTGATAAGTGCAGTGTACAAGAACATGGGCAGCCACGACACTTGTATAAAATAACGGTTTGTGAATTTGTAAAAGTGATTGTGGCTTTACTAAAAGCATACATGTTAATATTAAAATACTAAGCTAATGGCATCTTGATGAATAAAGAAGGAAATCGTAAAACAGAGTACAAAAAGTGCGGTAGACACGAGGGCAGCCACGACATATGCATAAAATAACGGTTAAAGAATGTAAAATCATACTGCATTTGCTCTTTAAGATATCTGAGATAAGAAATTCGATATGTTACATAATATGTAAAAAGATTATCTATATAACCGATCTGAGTAATTATATCCCCATTGTACGACTTCTACAATGTCAAAACAAATTTATATATATTTAAATATTGAAATATTAATGCAAGTGTTTCATTGTTTCATTATAGGACAAAGTCCGTCGTTATTATTTCGCACATGTTAAGAGATGTATATAAGCATTCAAATACAGGAACATATTTAATTGAGGTTATATGCATGTTCATTGTATTCGACAATTAAGAGTTCTGTGACATTCATCATTTATATAAATTGACTGCCGTTATGCAGTTCAGACCTGTCCAAAGTTTGAACACCAAGCTAACAAATTAGTGCCGAATCGACAGCGCATCTAGACCCGTCATTAGCTATATCTCTACAGTTACTATCTATCTCTTGGACAGCTGTTTGGTCACTAGTTATCTATATCTCGGCCATTCGGCAGCCGGGCTTCGATTCCTATCGTTAGCTCAGTGTTAAACTACCAACAAGCCTGTACTGTATGCATATATTTGACAATTAAGAGTTCTATGACATTCATCATTTATATGAATTCACTGCCGATATATGTAAATACGAGTGTATATCATTTCTTTTCATACTTCTGTACAGACACTTCATTTGGCATAGAAAGGATTTATTAAGAAAACATTTAACTTTTATTTAATGATTAATCGAGAAATTAAGCAGAAAGATCACAGACGACCATAAATTTAGTCGCTTTCTTCTTCACTGTTGATTCAAATTACAGACCAGCAGAAAGTTTAACACTGAGCTAACGATAAGGGATCGAAGCCCGGCTGCCGAATGGCCGAGATATGGATAGCTAGTGGACGAAAATCTGAAGAGATATAGACAACAGCTGTCGAAATGAAGTTAACCATTGGACTGAGATGAGCTAACAATTTGGCACCAATTCGTCAGCTTAGTGTTAAATTTTCGACAGGCCTGTACTTTTTGTGTTAATAACTGAATATTAATATATCTGTATAAGCATCAAGAGTATTCGAATCAAACACAACATGGCATAGCGGTTCAAGTTGCAATTTCAATCCCAAAAAGAAAGTAAAAACCTTGAAAACTGACGAACTAAGATAAATACATGAACGGATGAAGTGATGCCGGATGTTCTGGAAGGGTAAGCACATCCGTTTCCTCTAGCTACACCCACAACATATGAAATCAATCGACAATGATTAGAACATAGAACTATGGGACGTCAAATATGCAGGATACAGAGATTCCATACTTATTAACATGTTAACAGTAACATGTGTGGCATCGTATGACGGCCACTTCAATATTGTTCGTACAGAATCGGTACCTCAACCCCCACCCCTCGTTGGCAATATCTCGACAGACATTTTTGGGAGCTGATTATAACTCTCAACAGCTTTTCAACCATCAGCTATCCACATATTTCAGCAACTCGACAGTCAAGCTTCGACTCCCTTTTTCTAGCTCAGTGTTTAACTTTCGACAGGTCTGTACTATAGCTTTTCCTGTGTTCTTATTTTTAATATTCTTTACTTTTAGATGTTTTGCTGTAAAAACTCGAGAAAATCAAAATATTTCAACCAAGAATTTGAAACTACTTAATAGTAACGTTTTATAGTGATACCAATTAAATTCCCTTTCCTAGTTACTAAATTGGTTAATCCAGATTATCAGAAAGATTTTGGCCTTTGAAAAGTTTGACCGAGTAACCTAAGAATGCACGGGGCCGTATTCAGATTTACTATTTAAGGTACCACTGTACAATGGTTTGTAGAGTTAATCCTACGACTGATCCTATTTTGGCTGATAGAATTATGAATAACCTCTATTGTACCTTTAATTTTTTTACGTAGTTAAGTCTATTTTAATTAGAGTGGAATGTCAGTTTTTTATCATTTTAATTTTTTTTTTCCAAAATTTCATTGGTTAGTTTAAAGTAATACACAATGAAAACTGGCGGTCAAGTTGAAGTTACACAACAAAATGTTATAATTGTTTTGCATGGCGTTACATTGGGTTGTGCTTTGTTGTGTTGCATTAAATATTGAGTATTAAAGGTTAATAGTGCTTTATGTTTTATTAAAATATTGAGACATTCAGGATGACAGGAGACTCCCTGCTGAAAAATGTTTGACATTTAAACGATGAAATTAATATAGGGAATCCATGATTACAATTCAGTTTATGATAGAATTATCTGCTTTAAATTTTAAAATGCATTGAAAACATTATGTCCAAAATTGCTGATGTGAACTCAAAGGAACGTTTTGTGCCATTATAAAAACATGAAATATACATTTTAAATTTCAAAAAACCATTGTTCCAAGTGCGAACGATATATAAAAACCTCATTATATTTTTATAAGACTCGTTCGTTTTATCGCCAATGAACAATCAGTTGGCAGATGTCACAACACCAGAATCTCGGTTATGCTCTTTGTTAAATGAAACATTAAAATTTATAATTAATAAGTAAAATGAATCGTGTTTTTGTCACATAATAATTTAATACAACGGGAATACAATTGCGTTGCTTCAACGTGATTCAAAACATCAATTTAATTTTGTCAGCAGTTTTGCAAAAGAATGGATTGTTGCTTTTCATCCAGGTTTGAAATTGAAATTGAAATACCCTAAAGTAAAATTATCTAACATCGGGAGCTTTATACCAGGAAGCAAGCTGCTTTCAAATGAATTGTTGACTCGGGGATTTTGTAAGCCTAGGCATATCAAGGTCTTTAAAAAAAATTTGCTCTCGTCACAAGATTGTCCTGGATACACAGTTTATTTTATGCCACATAGTTCCATGCTCCTTTTATTCTTTCTCCGTTTTGATTTCACATGTGGCGAGTGTAGCTAGCTAGACAGGAGGTGCTTACCCTTCCAAAGCACGTGCCCTCACTCCCATTTTGTACGTTTTTGTACTTAGCCTAATTGGCCAGTTTCAAAGTTTTGTGAGTTGGACATGGATTGGTTGGTATGTTTGAAGAAATTCGTTTAAACAGCATCTGTAAACATTGTGATTTATAACCATTGTGTTCTCGTTTGTTTGTGTGTATCATCGTGAAAAAGTTCTGGTCCATCAAATAATATTGAAAACAATCCCAAATATATCTTTTATTTCCTATTGTTAAAAAAGAAAGGCAACGAGATCAATTTCAAAATATAAGTAAAGATTGTTTTCGTTGTGGTATATTGCTTTATATCACAAATAATTTTGTTATAAGAAAAAAACTCTGAATTAAATCTATTTCCATCTCTTTGATGTTTTGTGTTATTTTTATTTAGAAGTTTATTTTTGTCCAAAATGCCCCATATCACGCAATAGGTATCTGTTATGAGGCGAGATACACACAAACATACTCTTTTGTCACCCTTCAAAGAAATTTCTCGTATGGCGATTGGTTAACTTGCCGGGGTACATGGAACGATGTTCGGAAATCTGCCGGGGTACATGAGAGCACGCGACGTTTAGCGGTAAAAGGGGAGTAACTCGTACATCTCTGACGTCTAGTTACGGTAAACAAACATGGCGACAAGTCACAGAAAATACAAAATGGAAGTTAAAAAGATCCAACTGGTAACGCTTTGAAGGGCGACAAAAACGTTATACAGGTCTTTGGCAGGTTACACGGCCCCATGTATCCCGTCAAAGATGAATGTACCCTTCGCCTGCGGCTCAGGGTACATGAACCTTTGACGGGGTACATGGGACCGTGTAACCTGCCAAAGCCCTGTATAACTTATATTGTCACCCTTCAAAGAAATTTCTCGCATAGCGATTGGTTAACTTGCCGGGGTACATGGAACAATGTTCGGAAATCTGCCGGGGTACATGGACGCACGCGACATTTAGCGGTAAAAGGGAAGTAACTCGTACAACGCTGACGTCTAGTTACAGTAAACAAACATGGCGACAGCGTATGCAAGTCACACAAAATACGAAATGGAAGTTAAAAAGATCCAACTGGTAACGCTTTGAAGGGTGACAAAAACGTTATACAGGGTTTTGGCAGGTTACACGGCCCCATGTACCCCGTCAAAGATGAATGTACCCTTCGCCTGCGGCTCAGGGTACATAAATCTTTGACGGGGTACATGGGGCCGTGTAACCTGCCAAAGCCCTGTATAACTTATAATGTATAAAATAGTATATGTAACGTGTAAATCAAATCACGTTGCATCAGGACATACATGGGGGTATTCTACCTTTCATCAATACTTTCTAATAGTTCCAGTAATAGTTTTTGTTGGTTTTCTAGGTTAAATCTTTTTCTCTACATAATACTATAACATCTGTGGTAATCTGGGTCATATTTTTTGGCAGGTAACAATAGCTAATATTGACATTAAAATAAGCGTTCAGATTTATCAAGGATTTTCCCCATGCCAATATTTATAGAAATCATATTGATTTGCGAAAATGCATCATCATGTTATGGAACCAGACTGAATGGATTTTTTTACAAAAACAATTTTAACAACTGATCCCTCTAACACTAACCTAAATTCAATGCAATCATCTAAAAATTTTATTATATTGTTTTGAAATAAATATCGAAATTGTCATTTCCAAACCAATAGCAAAAAAATAATGCATACGTTGCAGTTTTTTTAATCCAACACTAACAAACCGATCGATCCATGTTCAACCCGCAATAACTAAAGCAAAGTATAAATTTTGAAAACTGACAAGTTAAGTATAATATGTAAACTTCCAACCGGGAAGTGTGACCGGGTGTTCCGCGAGGGCGGGAACCTCCCATCAAGCTAGCTACTATCGCCACTTGTGACATCAAAACTGAGAAAGAAACATTGAACTATGGGATGTTAATGTATTCGTCTTTACCCGGTTCATTCACGGTTACTGGGCGGTCACTTAGAGACCGATATTGTGTACAAATTCTTATTTTTCTTCTTGTCAGCAGTTTATTTTACGGCTGTATTCAGAAAGCATTAAAAGCATGGGGAATTATATAATATCCGACACAATACCGCTTAAACCGCAGCGCTAGGGGTGTCTGGTCACTTGTTTTGAAAAAAACCATTCAATATTGAAGATTTCATTGTGACTGACTAGATGAACATCTCCAATCAAACTAAAGGTGATAAAGGTTTTAATCGATATTTATTTGTACCTTCTGTTCAGAATCTCTCTTGTTCCTCTTTTAATAAATGGCTTAAGTGTTTGAATAACATTCCGATTTCCATCTGATTTGTTCCTTTGTATAATTTTTAAAATTCTGATGACAGCTTGTATGGAACAATGTTATACATAACCAATCTTCGAAAAAGTGGACGTTTTCAGTCATTATTCAAATGTCAATGTCTGTTGTGATTTTAATTTAACGGGGTTTCGAAATTTTAATGCTTTAAGAAACTCAACCCGAGGTTTTTTCCATATGCTATATAAAAATCAAGGGCACAATTTTTATGACAGTTAACAGGGCACTATTTTATAGCAGTTAACAGGGCACTATGTTTATAGCAGTTAACAGGGCACTATGTTTATAGCAGTTAACAGGGCACTTTATTATGCGAGTTGACAGTTGCTTATTCAAATGGCGGTTATTGCCCCGTACCTTTTGCCATTTCACTTAACATCACCATTATCGATGACTATATTAAAGTACTTATCCGTGGTACCATATAACTTTTATGACCGTCCTGGTACATACATATTTGATAACTTTGTCTAACTAAGCCATATAAGATCTTTATGTGTATCAGTATATTACATTTAAGCACGAACTAGGTACCACTTTCTATGAATTTAAGATTATTCTGCATAACAATAAAATCACCTTCGATGTCTTTTTTTCTCATTTAATTTGCATGTTAAAAGGATTACATAAAATGTATATAATTTTATTACAGAATAATGTCAACGAAGGCTAAAATTTTACACTTTTTATTCTGTTAAAAATGGAGTTTTACTTTGATCAAGGAACAGTGAAAGTACTAATGCACCCGTAAAATCTTCTGGTTGTCGCATTTGTGGGTCAATGTAACAAAATGTACAATACTGACCTGTCGAAAGTTCAACGTAAAGCTAACGAAGAGGAATCGAAGTTCAGCTTCTGAAAGGGCCGAGGTATCCCGAATAGCTAGTGGCTACCTAAAGCTGCCGAGCTAACTCGGCTCATTGTTAAACTTTCGACATGTAGGTCTTTGCACCATAAGGTAGATAAATTAATGTTATAATTCATATTTATAAAACTCAACAGTACATAAAAATAATAATGCCTTAATAAGAAATGAAGTAGAGTAATTTGGGGTTTACGCCCCAGGACAGATTCTTTCACTTATGTCGAGACAGTCAGTTCAAGGATGATGGAGTAAACCTGAGTGCCAGGAGAAATATACACACCTTCAGCAGTCGTCTATATTCTTCATATACATTGAACCATATTTATGAACATATGAAACAACCATCGAAATGAATTAAAACATATGGTTAGACTAATTTCCAGTTACAATAGTTGGTTAATTTTTGCGATTCAGTCAAAATATTTACCTACTTTCATTTAAGCGTCGAATGCAAGTGAAATATTTATGTCAAGATACTCAAAATCAAATATTACCCCAGGGCTTTATTTTCGCTTGTTTTAACTCTCTCGAATTCTCGCAAAAATAAAATCAGATGGGTAGTGCAAATGCAAGTGAAAATATCAAATAAAATATTCGCTAAAGTTTTATTTTCGCGTATTGTTGCTTTTGGGAATTCGCGCAGAACAAAAATAAATACGCAAAAATTTCAGATATACAGTATCCCATGGATAGTGCACCATAAATGCCATATACCATTTTAAAATTTTATTATTCAATACATTTTCTTTTAAAAATGGCATATCAATATCAATTACCGGGGTTGGTTTTTTTTAGGTATTGATGATAAATTTAAAAAACCAGTATATGACATAAGGAACAATGTCGTAAAAATTTTAATTGGTGAAAATCTGGCCCCAAGTTTCGTATACTATTATAAGAACTAAGGTAATTCGTGTAAGAATTGCCCACACAATGAAATAAAATATATGCTGACTAAATTAAAGTGTATATGTTAATTTATATTACCTGTGATCAATTCAAAATATAAGTTAAAAGTCGTAAAAGTTACGAAAACGGCCATAAACCCACAGTAAAATAAAATTGAAATATACATTTTATATTGTAACGTATGTTTTTAACATAATAAATATTTAATGGTTTAATAGTTCCCCATTTGGCAGTAACATGGAAAGTACCCGATTGCGCATTCAATTAGCATACACGGAATTTAAAACATATTTTTTTAAAGAAAGCGTGATCAACAAGGCTTATTTACATAAAAAATATACTTTGCAATCTCTAACGATATCGAAAATATGTGCATTTATGTGTATCAATACCAATAAATATAGCCATTTAAATTAAAAATAGCCCATATTGTTATTTCACAATTAAACTTCATTAGGCCATGCAGTTAATAAAACATGCTTAACCCCTTGTAACACATCATAAAGTTCCCTTTTTTATGAGGCGTGAACGACAAAAACTGCCTGCTATAAGCATATTATAGAAGCAAAATCGATGGTTCGTGGAGTCTCAATATAAATGAAATTCTAAAGAATAAAAGTTCATACTTTAAAAACGGTCAATCAACCATTGACTTGCAGCTGATATGTTTGACACCCAATTATTAATTTGTCTTTGGCGAAGTATGTTCTAGATATTTCAACCTTAACCCTTTTCATATCAAGAACACTTTGAATTTGAATAGAAATCGTGAAATTTTTGTGTTGATTTTATTTTCGTGAGGGTATGCAAGAGTAACAAAGTGCGAAAATAAACCTTTCGCCAATATTTAATTTGGATATATTTCATTTGGATATATTTCATTGGCATTTGCACTTTCCATCATCTGACGACACGAAACTAAAAGTACATTTTCGCGCAGAAAAAAACTGACGTGGAAATTTCTAAATTTAGATTAGCTGGCGATTTTGACATACTATCGAATACTGGAAGCAGTTCCATGTTTACATTAAGAGGTTTTGTGTAAAAATTATCCACGATTCAAATAAAATGTCCATTAAATAAACAGGTAAAATAGATAAACAAAGGAGTTTTTACCTTAAACTCGTAAAGTGTTAATCTATATTACGTGTAATCAACCCAAAAGGCAAGTTGAAAGTTGTAAAACTTACGAAAAAGGTAATAAAAGATAAGTTAAAAGTTATAAAAGTTACGAAAACGGCCATAAAATTGATAATAAAATAAAATTAAAAGATCAATTTTATTTTGTAAGGCGCTAGAACGAATAGATAAAATTCTAATTCAATTAAATTTTAACGGTTTCATTATGCAATTACTTTTCTATGGTAAATTAGTATAAAAGTTTAAAACACGTGATCGACAAGGCGCATAACTATTCATAATGCAGTCAAACCTGCTTCAGCAACCTCTCTAAAACGCTCCACCTGCTTTTAAATATTTTCATAAAAAATTATCTGTTATTAACAATTTATGCAAGTTCATCAAAATAATTAATAAAAGAGTCAGTCATCCGGGTTAAATTATATATTCTTCTATTTGCATTTATATATTTTTATATTTGTATGTTATTTTCTTTGTATTTACATGTATATATAATCTACAATTAGAGCAATAAAGAAACTCGAAAGACCAGTGGTAAGTTGTTCGAACCCATATTAGTTTAACCAATTAAAAAAAATTAGCATAATTTCAGTTTAACTTTAAATTTGTTAACTTAATATTGAAATGTTGAAAATGAAAAAATTCTATCAGGCTAAAGAAAATTGTAATAAAACTATCGATTACCTAAAGATATTTTTTTAAATTTATTCATGTTTTAAATTTCTGCTATAATCATTAGCTTCGAACAACTGGGTCATGTAAAGCTCTTTATTTCTGTTATTGGAACATGTATGTATAAGAGTTATCTCCCCACAAAGGCCACTTTTACCGTTTCCTTAGTGTGTCCTTTATAGACAGATTTGACTCAATGTTTTGTAATGACTAACACTGTTGTATATTTAATTTTTAAAAATGAAATTGACACTTTAACAAGTAGGTTAGTAGGTTAGGATATCTGAATTAAAAATCGATCAGATTTTATTACATATTAAAACTCATTAGCCCGTGCAGTATAATAAAGCCGGCTTAAACCCTGTGACTTTTAGGATTGTTTTCTTTTTTCTCACAGGTCCATAATAACAAATCTCCCAATAAAATTAACACTTACAGTTTGTCTCAACATGATTTAAATTTTTGATAATAATAATAATAAAGAAGCAATGATTTAACCCTGATGAATGAATCAATCTTTCATTCTGCGGGTGATGAGATATGTAAGAGTTGATTCTAAAGGCATCTAATGACAGATATCATTTATCTACATTGTAAAAAGAAAATAACTAGAAAAGGGGAGGTATCTGATATTGACATTACTTTGTTTGATGGATCAGAACCATAAACGTGTTTAATTAAAAAAGCTCCAAATAAATTATTAAATGCAATTTGATTGGAGATCTTCGTTGAGCTAGTAGGTCACAATGAAATGACATGCAGCAAACATGAAAAAGGCAGAAAAATTCAAATATTTGAATCTCGTGCTCTTGGTTCACGATACAACTTCTTATGTTGTGGTCACTTATACCAAGTTTCGTTAAAATCCATTGAGAATCTGTAGAACACATAGAGTGGATACGAAAAATACAGAAATTCTAAGATTTTAGTTTCTAACTAGGTGACCTTGACCTTTGACCCACATAACTAAACATGATTCATTACATCATCTTATGCTTGGGCGCACTTGTACCAAGTTTCATTAAAATCTATCGAGAAATATAAGAGACAGGGAATGGACGCAAACAAAAAACAATACAGCATTTCTAATATTCGACTCTCATGACCTTGACCTTTGATCCACATAACAAAACATGACCCATGGAACATTGTCTTATACTGCTACACATTATTAAGAACTCCCGCTAATTAATTCCTCTGCGAAATATAGGCGATACAGTGCGGACAAAGTTGTGTCATACAGGCAATACAAATATAATATACCCCAATTTTATTTTTTCGGGGCATAAAAATATTTGATGATCCAATATTTGTTTTAATATTCATTCACTTGCACATGTTAATAAGCCTTTATTCTGACCCCGTACAAATGTACTTTGAGGAAGTTTGTTTATTAAGATCATAAACAACCCACCTTTATCTCCCACCACTCCAGGAGTTCGGGGTTTACATCAGGTGATCACAGTTAAGGGTTTGATTACGTCTTTTAGGCATTTGACACTTAAATATTTAAAAGTTAGAATAAAGTTTAAGTGATTTTTTACTATTATATTTGCTCATCGATTTAAATCCACTCAAAAAATATCCAGGGGTGAAAATGAAGAACAAAGTGATATGTGTAAATAAAAAATCCACTTTATATAATGCTTTTCAAGTCTTTTATTATTTCAAATTTTTACATTTAAAAAGTAAAATGTAGTAAATATTGGTTCAATTTAAAATTTTTATGAAAGGGGGTGAACTTGTAACTCGTTTGTCATTTTATGTTTTGATGTGCATTTATTGGCAAGAGAAATATGATTAATTATTTTTAATGGTTTTTCTTATAAGTCATAATTATCATATTTGGGGAGCTTTGGGTATATTTTGCATGTTTCCTAACTAACTCCCGCCTCTTTTCTCTAGTCTGTTATTAAACGTACTGCTAAAGTATATTTGAACCCATTTAGTAACAACATACAGATACAGTACAGATCTGTCCAAAGTTTTACATTGTGCTAAAGGCTGTGAGTTCGAGCCTCGCTCAGACCACATGTGGGAAAATAATTTTCCTTGCCATTGGCCTTTACTGGTTCACCAGGTGTCAGTGACTGGGGGAGTGGCACGCTTGTCTGCAGCGTACTGACTTTGTGAGCTAGCACGTTAAAGTCGCCCTGAGTGCGCGCTAGTACAAGGCAGACCATAAAACACACTCACACTTCACATGCATACTCAAACTTATTTATAGATTAATCTTAGAGATTAATAAAAT
Organism: Anadara kagoshimensis; assembly: GCA_021292105.1. Lineage (NCBI taxonomy): Eukaryota > Metazoa > Mollusca > Bivalvia > Arcoida > Arcidae > Anadara > Anadara kagoshimensis. Next base: position 51,656,948 of record CM037858.1, read on the forward strand.
TCTTCTCGTCGCGAATAGCTAAAAAATTGCTGATGCGACGTTAAGCAACATTTAACAAACAACCAAACAACGAAAAGGTGTCGAAACTGGATTGTCGAGTAGCTGATACATGTAGCTAATGGCCAAAAAAAAAAAGCAAAAAAAAAAAAGCCTAGAAATAGATATAAACGGGATGCTAAGATATAGTCCGACTATAGCCTACAAAACTCCCATTTTAATTTTTGACTTGTTGGGTTAACCCCACAAAATCCCCATTTTATTTTTTTACTTGTTGGGTTAACCCCACAAAATCCCCATTTTATTTTTTTACTTGTTGGGTTAACCCCACAAAATCGCCATTTTAATTTTTAACTTGTTGGGTTAACCCCACTTAATCCCCATTTTAATTTTTGACTGGTTGGGTTAACCCCACTAAACCCCCATTTTAATTTTTGACGTGTTAGGTTAACCCCATTAAGTCAAAAATTAAAATGAGGGTTTAGGTGAGTCGGACCTAACAGGAGGCGCGACAATCATGACCTGCCGATTGGACACTAATCCCCTAGGTTAGTGTTAAACTTTCGACAGTTCTGTATCGTATTTGATGATTTGTTAAAAAGCACAAATCTGCTTCAAAAGGAAAATTTTCAATAATTAATATTTCTCCTTCATAAAATCAAATAATTTTGTTAGTCATTATGCATTTTGCTTTATTCATTAAATAATGAGGAAAAGAATGTTATGAAAAATGTTTACTTGATTAGAACTACAGATTATAATGTAAATCTCGAAGGTATTTAGACCAAATGTGTAGTGATAGAAGGATTTTTGTAAATTCATTGAATAATTTTTAATAAATAATCATTTAATTTCGATGATCGATGAAACTCTAATATGTTCTTTGGCCTTGTTAATACATCAAAATGCCTACCGTGTACATGGCGGGTGTCAAATATTTACTGAACAATATAGTATTCGACTTCTAAAGTTCACCACAAAGAATTAGGAAGAAAATGTGCCATGCTTTTTTCAGTAACTAAAATAGTTGTTGTAATTACTTCCTTTGAAGATATTGTTAAATGTACTACTAATGCCTAATCATATATCATTTGTTATAATGTCCATTGTTTGTCTGAAGTAGAAAGTCTTGTGTCTTGTTTGTCATTCCAAAGTCGCCTTTCGTGGGTATCATAATTTAGGTATTAGTTTAATATGAACCAGAACTTCAAGAACCATTCATATCTTATATTTCACGATCACTGACATGGATGACGCTCTCGTCGTCTTCAGAGATAGAATTTGGAATGACAAAAATGACCAAATTATGCTATTTGTTTGTAAGTATCCGTGTTTTTGCTTCCTTGTTGGCTGATTCGTGACGTTTTTATTACATAATTAGTTTCTAACTTTAATTACTATTACGTAATTACAAAGTACATTCCAATCGTCTTATTACATAATTCTTATTAAATTCTGCTATTTTTGCCATGGAAGGTTCGTGTTTGGAAATTATTAGACATCCGATCTGTTGTTTTAGTAATTCGAAATAATATATTATACATAGAACAAATAAAACCAATTGTATTGCACAAAAACGCTAGATATGTACCGCAAAATCAATTGCTATCTAAATAGAGAAAAAATCTGTTGTTCGTTCATTTATTAAATATTTAAGGCACTTTTCTGACTTTTACAACAAAAAAGCTCTCCAACCCGGATTTATTGGTTGTAGTTAATAATTGTAATTGAATTATTTTCATTTCACGAAATCAATCAAGCACAAACACCCAATCATAAGCCCAAAAGTAAAAACCACAAACTTCCAATCATAAGCCCCAACAGTCAAACACAAACATACCTATCCATGTTCCAATCATAAGCCCCAAAGTCAAACAAAAACATATCGGTCCATGTTCCAATCATAAGCCCCAAAGTCAAACACAAACATATCGGTCCATGTTCCAATCATAAGCCCCAAAGTCAAACAAAAACATATCGGTCCATGTTCCAACCATAAGTCCAAAAGTCAAACACAAACATATCGGTCCATGTTCCAATCATAAGCCCCAAAGTCAAACACAAACATATCGGTCCATGTTCCAATCATAAGCCCCAAAGTCAAACACAAACATACCTATCCATGTTCCAATCATAAGTCCAAAAGTCAAACACAAACATATCGGTCCATGTTTCGATCATAAGCCCCAAAGTCAAACAAAAACATATCGGTCTATGTTCCAATCATAAGTCCAAAAGTCAAACACAAACATATCGGTCCATGTTCCAATCATAAGTCCAAAAGTCAAACACAAACATATCGGTCCATGTTCCAATCATAAGTCCAAAAGTCAAACACAAACATATCGGTCCATGTTCCAATCATAAGTCCAAAAGTCAAACACAAACATATCGGTCCATGTTCCAATCATAAGTCCAAAAGTCAAACACAAACATACCTATCCATGTTCCAATCATAAGCCCAAAAGTGAAACACAAACATATCGGTCCATGTTCCAATCATAAGCCCCAAAGTCAAACAAAAACATATCGGTCCATGTTCCAATCATAAGTCCAAAAGTCAAACACAAACATATCGGTCCATGTTCCGATCATAAGCCCCAAAGTCAAACACAAACATATCGGTCCATGTTCCAATCATAAGCCCCAAAGTCAAACACAAACATACCTATCCATGTTCCAATCATAAGTCCAAAAGTCAAACACAAACATATCGGTCCATGTTCCAATCATAAGTCCAAAAGTCAAACACAAACATATCGGTCCATGTTCCAATCATAAGCCCCAAAGTCAAACACAAACATACCTATCCATGTTCCAATCATAAGTCCAAAAGTCAAACACAAACATATCGGTCCATGTTCCAATCATAAGTCCAAAAGTCAAACACAAACATACCTATCCATGTTCCAATCATAAGTCCAAAAGTCAAACACAAACATATCGGTCCATGTTCCAATCATAAGTCCAAAAGTCAAACACAAACATACCTATCCATGTTCCAATCATAAGTCCAAAAGTCAAACACAAACATATCGGTCCATGTTCCAATCATAAGTCCAAAAGTCAAACACAAACATATCGGTCCATGTTCCAATCATAAGTCCAAAAGTCAAACACAAACATATCGATCCATGTTCCAATCATAAGCCCCAAAGTCAAACACAAACATATCGGTCCATGTTCCAATCATAAGTCCAAAAGTCAAACACAAACATACCTATCCATGTTCCAATCATAAGCCCAAAAGTGAAACACAAACATATCGGTCCATGTTCCAATCATAAGCCCCAAAGTCAAACAAAAACATATCGGTCCATGTTCCAATCATAAGTCCAAAAGTCAAACACAAACATATCGGTCCATGTTCCGATCATAAGCCCCAAAGTCAAACACAAACATATCGGTCCATGTTCCAGTCATAAGCCCCAAAGTCAAACACAAACATACCTATCCATGTTCCAAACATAAGTCCAAAAGTCAAACACAAACATATCGGACCATGTTCCAATCATAAGCCCCAAAGTTTAACATAAACATACCCATCCATATTCAAATCACAATACCAAAAGCAAAATAAAAAATTTGAAAAGCGACAAATTAGGTTAAAGTACAAATGACGCCGGGTGTTCTGGAGGGACAAGCACGCTACAACCGCCACGATTTGAAAACAATAGTCTTATGAAAGTATATAAATTAAAGTTTATGTCTGCAAGCCTTTCTGAACATTCAATTCCGTTCAATGTATTGAAAACAAGACATAATATAAAATTATTGCTGAACAAGAAACATTGGTCGTATTAGGCTACATGTATGTGAAATTAAGTACTGCATTTATCTGTGTTTTATAAGAAATCGCCTATGATTACCTTGTAAGAAAATCGATTCTTAGGAGGAAAAGGGTACTTTGGTACATTTTTTATCTTGACTATAATCAAGAAAAATAATTATCTGAAAATCAATGCATTGACTTGATTACTATGAAAATTTCCAGCATTGAAATAAACAGATCGAAGTTTATGAATGAGTCTACTGCGCGCAGTTGACAGCTGCACTTGACGTGGGGTAGTTGTATGTTTCAACCGCAGGAACACATGTTAATTACAAGGGTTCGTTTTTATGTTTCTAGAATTAAGCGTATATTTACGAAAGCCTATTCTGCTCATGAATTAAAAAATAACAGGCATGATAACGCGAAATAAAGGTGTTATAACGCTATAATGCCTTTATTTTGCGTTATAACACCTTTATTTTGCGTTATTACGCTTTTTATTTTTTATATTCATGAGTCTAATAGGCTTTCGTAAATATTATAGCACAAATTTAAAATACCAATATAATGACCTGTATTGATTCGTGGGATATATTTTGCTGTGTTTTTTTTCCGACATTTTTATTGCATCACCTTTAACTCCGTTAAGAGACAGATAAAAACACCAGTCACAACAAGTCAAGAGATGTGCATGAATTTCACAAAGATTGTTCTATGTGATGATCATCTTTTTAAATATGGTGAAGTCAAGAGACCATGTCTAGAAGAACCCCCAATAATTGTCATCTTTGTAAATGTGGTGAACCAAACAAAGGCTCTAACCTTCGCATCCTGTATTCCCTTTTTGTAGTCTGGGTCAAATAAACAATAGGCCCATGGGCCTTAACGCTCACCTGTGACCTTGACCTTTGAACCCATGAACTTCATTCATATATTAAAATGGTAAATAGACCAATATTCTAATATACATCATGCCTATCCAAAAAGTTTATAGTTATAAAGATAAATTGCAGTACTTGTTTGTATCTGTGACCTTGACCTTTGAACCTATGCTGTTCATTCATATATCAAAATGGTCATTAGGCTCATACCTACAATATTCTAATACACATGCATATACAAAAAGTTAATAGTTTTCAAGATAATTAACCATTTAAGTTTTCATTTGCATCTGTGACCTTGACCTTTGAAACCATGACCTTCATTCATATCAAAATGACCATTGTGCCATTACCTACAATATTCTAATATACATGCCTATACAAAAAGTTCATAGTTTTGCAGATAATTAACTACTTTGGTATATTTGTACTTCTGTGACCTTGACCTTTGAACCCATGACCTTGATCTTGTATCAAAATGATGGCCATGTCAATACCTACAACTAACTGAAAATCCTATGCCATTATCACCAGAAATATTTAAAAAATAGCATTTTTATCAAAGGTCAAAAACTGGGGCATGACCTTGACCTTTGACCTTGACACCAATTGGAAGAAAATTGCAAGACAAGATCAACAGTGGAAACTCTATACAAATATCTTCAGCCGTTATGAAGTTATAACAATATATGTCTCAATCTAAAAATTACGTAATTTTACGCAAAAAACGCGTAACCTATTTTTCATCCAATTTTCATAAAAAACACAATTTTAATGGTCCTAGGCATCCTGAATCCAAATATCTAATCAAAATTTGTCTGCACCTTTTGGTTACAGAGAAGAAGATTTTTTTGTCTTTTGGCTATTTATAGTAACGGCAGCCATATTGTTGGGCGTGGTCAAACCCCGAACACAATTTTAAAAGCCTGTTACCCAGGCATGATAATCATCAAGTTTCATCAAATTTGGCTCAGTAGTTTTGGAGGAGAAGATTAAAATGTAAAGTTTACACACGACGGACGACGCACGACGGACGGTGATAGATTGCAATAGCTCAACTGAGCCTTTTGGCTCAGGTGAGCTAAAAAATTAATAAGAGAAAGACAAATCAAACAGAGCGAGAGACAGATAATATAATGGGAACAAGAGGCAGACATACATTAAACAAGGCAAGAGACAGACAAAGTAAGGCAAACTAGAGCGGTAAAAAGCTCATTACCAGAATAGACTTTCGGATGAAACTCAAAACCGAGTCCCCGTTTTAGTGCACGCCAAAATACACCTCTGTAGAGTTCATAAAAGAGTAGGCCACCTGTGGCCGCTACAGAGGACACTTACAACTATTGTTCGTCTTTTATACTTAGAGACAGTCATTAACTAAAATTGCTATATTATCATTTGGTGTCTCATAAAATAACCACAATATTTGTGTTTAAAAACAAAAAACAAAATAACAAAGGAAAATACATGAAAAATTGAAATAATTACATTTATTTCTGTATATAGAGAATAAATCAGCAATTTTCTAATATCATGATTAGGCTAAAACTAAGACACCCGTTTTGGACCCCATGTTCTAAAACATTGATATTCACGCCTGAATCACGCCTGTGTCATAGACTTAAAAAGTTTGTCCACTTTCAAATAATGTGATCCTAATGCTTTTTTACAAATCAAAACACTTCAAAATTACATACTTCACGTCATCAAAAATGGATATTTTGTGAAAGCTGATTCCAATAACAATATAATATATAAGTGATTTGCATTGTAATTGTTGACCTTAGTTGAACCTTTTAATATATGCATATGGGGTCACCAAGGGAACATCTTACAGTCGATTTTTAGTATAAATTGTAAAATTTCCTCTATGTAGGAGAATGACGGAAAAAGTAAAAATAAAAATAAAATTATTTTAGATGCGCTTTTTGTTTTCAAAATAAAATATCAACATGAGGTTTCAAAAATTTAAAAAGTATAAAAGTTATTTATGAAAACGACTGTCTCTAAACATTAAAGATGAACAATAGAAGCGATTGACACAGACTAAGCAATATAATTAATAAGATAAGATAAGGCAAGAGACAGACAAAACACTACAATAAACAGACATATAAACATCAAGAAAACAAACAAAAAATATTGACAACACTATGAAGCGTCTAAAGATACAATAACAAATCGGCATCTATGTAGATTCTAAACATCTTTGAAAGTACAAATTAATTATATATCACTCGTAAATCATATATGTATACATTACAATATAAGTTACTAATATTTAATGCCAATATAATTGTATGTTGAATGCCAAAATAATAATGAAAAAAGAAAAGAAATACATTTCGGAATACCATTGCTACAAACAGATTGTTTTTAACATGTTTTGACAAATCGAAATTGAAATTGTATGTCCGAAATTGTTTACAGCTTTACACCTGGCTTAAAGTACCCTTCCTACTATGTTTACTACCAAGAGGGCATCGGACAAACGGATCAAGGTGACGGATTTATGAATTATTAAATAAATAGATGTAATCTTGATTGGTCCTATGAATTACGACATTTTTATGTCCCTCTATATACGCACTGGTTAATGTACAGGTATGTCGAAAGTTTAACACCGCGCTTACGAAAAAGACGAAGTTCGGCTGTCCAGTGGTCGAGATATAGTTGGCTAGTAGTCGAGAGATAGAAATCACCTGCCGAGATGTAGGTTTACGAGGGGCAGAGATGAGCTACGAATTCGGCACCAATTTGTTAGCTTAGTGTTAAACTTTTGACAAGCCTGTACTATAAGCAGCAGGTGACTTTGGTGTGGCTAATGTACTATTTTGTACTGACTGACCATTTGAATCTAATTGGGGAAATTCCCATGAGACTCCTTGAAGCACTAATCAACATGGTTCCATTAAAATGGTCATAAAGTTTACATAAATTATTCTCTTAGATAGTTCAGTTGTACTCTCTTCTACCTGTCAAACTTGTAATTTCCAAGTAATCTAGTTATATTGATGTTGTTGTTGTTTACCTGGACATAATAGCATATGGTTTGCAATTTATAAAATATGATTCGATATCATTTGTAAACGCTGTTATAGCAACCAAAACCAAACAAACCAATCCATGTCCACTTCACAATCCTAAACCAGAGAAAACGTTTTGAAAAATGGCAATTAAAGTTGAATACGTGATCTTTCACCGGGGGATCCGGTAGTGAGAATCGGTGCTTCAGAAGAATAAGCACAACCTGTTGTTTAGCTAGATACATCCACCACGTGTGTAATTAAAACTGAGAATGAAAGGAACATAAAACTATAGCCATTAGGGTAATTTTTCAGTATACATGTATGACAATGTTGTTTTTCTCTTATTGTAATTTTACCACAGCACAGACTGGATTTCTTTTACTTAGCATTGAATTGATTACTGATTGTGAAATGAAAAATTGAAGCGTTAGATTTGGTCAGTCACTGCAATGACTTCATTGAGATAATTTTACAACACTCTGTCTTTACTGTTGTTTTAAGCTGGTGGTCAATGGGCCCTAGGAACTGGCAATTATGGACCACCAAAGGGAATTAGGGTGTGAAGTTTTTCACTTTAAAGGTTTTGGGTAACTCTAGAAAATCAGGGGAGAAACACAGAGGTCTGGCCGGTCGGTCACTTCAGATTGTAAAGCACTCGCTTATCGTGCGGAAGGTCCAGGATTCGATCCTAAATACAAAATTTATTTCCTTTTCTTGTTACAGTTCCAACAACCTTGATGGAAAATAGCAAGGGCACAGTGTAAAAAGGTACCAAGACAGGACACAGTAGACAGGAATTTGTGTTTGTGAATTTCTTGCCATTACACCCAACAGCGTTACTACTTTGAACAAAGGGTGTTAATGCATCTTTGAGGGGGAGAAGGACTTGTTATTGTCGAAATAATCGTGACCATGCGTCATGCCCTGTGCTTTTTAAGTTCACTCACTGTGTGTCATTGCGGTTTTTAGGGTTTGAATTACTTGAAGCTCAATCATTATAATTTTATTTAATTGGCACTTTTAATGTTTGTCTACGATACCTAAAACCATTTATTATATTTTAAAATACAGGATGTCTAAAAAAATGAAGTTCAAGTTTGGTAAAGAATATGTATTGTACAAATGACATTTGGCATAAACAGATCTCTTATGAAATATTTCGTAATTGCACTTTTAGCAAAGTTCGAATTCTGCCCTATATTCAAATTCCCTCGTGTTGGCATAATCCTGTTAATTTATTTCTTCTTTTCTTGCCATTTTATTTTAGAATAAAACGCAACATTTATATAAAAAGAATAACCATGTCTAATTAATGTTATCCAACACTTTATGGTTTATACAGACTCTATAACTTCTACAGGGTCTTTGGGTCATTTACATTTTCGCACCGATTGAAAATATTGGTAAATGGTAATATCCAAGAACCCATTCATAAAACTCGCCCTAAATTCCGTTATATCATGACCTAGATAAAGGACAAGGAAAAAATCAATTCGGTTATGTAAAGGATAACAATATTGACCTGTTTGTTTGACCTTTTATTACGAATACTGGTATCATATACGTATACGATTATCCACCTGGTACATGGGTAGTATTAGAATTCGCAGTTAATACATTTCCCATTATGTAGCCGAAAGAAAAACTGTGTTCCCTATTTATGAATGAACTGGTCTATTATTAATATTTAAAATAAGGTCGAGCCGACAAGTCAATGTTGTTTGCCTGTAGAACATGAGTTGAAACACTAGCAGGATTGTAGTTTTCCGTGACAACATACAATAATTATTCTATAAAACGATGTATTTTGAATATTTATGAAGAGTAAAAACGATTTCTTCCCTCTTTCATTAATCTAAACAGCTGATAATCTACATTAAATTCCTTTGTGGTTCAAATGCTATATTATCATTCAATTAAGTCCGATTTTTGTATTTTAGTACGGGCAAAAAACTAGAACCTTAACCACCTTGGGAAAAACTATTTCTCTAAATATGCATGTGGAATTGTTGAATAAAAGACTTCGATCGGAAATCGACATTTAATTTGATTAATATCAATGAATCTAAATAATTGCACATTTCAAAATCAATTTCAACATGTTCTCAAACTGATTTCATTGAGAAATCAAAGCTGGAAAAAGACCGTGTAGGCTATCTTGCATGGAGAGGTTCTTTGACAACTTTCTCTAACTAGGGTGCAATTACAAATTATATGTACCAGTTTTAATTTTACAGCACTAGACGGTCGCTGCGGAATACAATTCCTCATCAGTAGTGCTTGGACCAAAATTTTTAAACCAAAATTTTTCAAAGATGTTGAAAAGATACCTAAAGGAACAAAATATATTTCACCAAATATGAACTAAGGAAATACATTTCATTAGGGAGTATACCTTAGTTTTTGAGGAATTTTCGATTTCAACTAACAGCATTTTTTTACGATAATATATTTCCGACAATTATTGCTACTAATTTTGTGATGTCCTCGGAGAAGCATCCATCAGCAGAGGGTTTGAATTACATATTATACCAGTTTTGATTTTACAGCACTAGACTGCCGTTTCGGAATATAATTCCTCAACAGTAGTGCTTGGACCTAAATTGTGAAACCAATCTGCTTTTTTTCAAAGATGTTGAAAAAGATACTTTAAATGTCACTTTATCCTGTCACATTCCTACTTATGCCTAAACTCGTCCTGCGCAATGCTACTAGGTAGCTCAGTTAAAGAATGCTCGCTTCTTTTGAAGGTGGGAGGTCGGGTTCGAACCCCGGTGGCATTTGATCAAATGCAAGACTTGAAAACGGAAAGTGGTCGTTCTTTTGAAAAAAAATGGTATTAAGAAATTATTTAAGTCACGGAAGAGAGAGAAGACCTTTGTCGTGGTAGGCGTGACACGACGAAGAACACCTTCAGCGTATTGAGCTGAGCGTACTGCAAAGATAAAGATCTGCAATTTACCTATAACTGGCGACGTTTCGATATAGGTGAAATATTCTGGACTGGACGTAAAATTTGATTAATTAATGGAGAAGGCACTGTGATCCCAAGACAGCCTCGCCTTCCCCCTTCTGCATGGAAACATCTACCACAAACATTAAAACTATTGTATTATACAATAGTGCGTCAAGTTTGACCTGGTCGTTTGACCTTTAATATGAGTATTCAAACAGACATATCCATTGTGTAATTCAAGGGCGATATAACGTTGTAATATAAGAATAGATGATAGTAATACTGGGTACCGGGTGTTTATGGTAATGAAACATGCTGTCTAACCTAAATCACTTTAATATTCAAATTAAAGGTCAAACGACCAGGTCAAACTTGACTCATATACGTGATAAAACAACAAAATGTAAATACAATGCACAATAAAACACGTACACAAATTGAAATTCATATTGAACAAACAAACCATTTATATCTTAACGTTATGTATTAAAATTATTCAAACATTTGAAGTAGTAAAATTTATTTTGTGTGGCTATGAAAACGGAAAAAATATTGAAAGAAATTTAGTGGAAGTAATAATAATAATAATAAACTTTATTCCGAAAGTTTTACAACTTATAGGATATATAAATAATAATAATAATGAAATACATGAGTACATACAGATAGGCAGTGGTACAATAATAATAATAATAATAATAATAATAATAATAATAATAATAATAATAATACAGTGGTACAATAATAATACCGAATGATTAATACGCAAGTAGAAAAATAGAACAGGACTGTAGAAATATACGGAGAGATGTCCAAGAGATAAATTAAATGAGACATCATATAACAGCTCTTAACTTGGATGCATGAGACAAATATTTCCCTAAATTTGACAGTTGTTTGACGTTGTTAACACGTAATAATTCCATAAATTTAAACATGGAAGGCCTACGCCAGTAGTATGGTTTGATAAACTTATTTCTAAGACATACATATTTTTGACATATTAATACAAAGTGAAATTCATCTTCAACTTCATCAATACAAAAAGGACAACACCTGTTACTTCTTGATACATTATTATAACGACCTGTTTCAATTGCTAAGCAGTGCGAAGACAACCTGATTTTGCTGATATATTTTTTAAAACGAGTAATAATTGGTTTGGTTAAGTACAACTGTAGAGTAAAATGATCAATTAAATGTTTATATATAATGCATTTGGACGAATTATTTATTTCAGCTAGGAGAGACTGCTTACAGCAGTCTTGTAAACGTTGTCTGATGACAGACATATACATATCTGCACTAATGCTGTGTTGATTAAACCATAAAAAACTTAAACCTAAAGAGTCCAGCTCATGTTTGATAACATTTGAAAAAATTGACTTATTGTTTGGGTATTTGTCACACAATTGTAATAAATAAATATAAGCAGATTTCAAAATACAATTATTTGTCTGTAACAGTTTAAACCAATATGCAAACATTCTTATTTTACGAACTAAAACCAGTGGGTATCTACCAAGTTCAAAATAAATAACAGAATTTTTTGTAGTTGATTTAACACCCAGTATGGATTTACAAAAATTCAATATCATAGGCACTATGAGAGCCCCACACTTCACATGCATATAATAATATACTAGACACATAGGTATCAAATAAAGACAATAAAGTATGAGTATTTAAAAATAATGATTTAGTTTTGTACTTTAAATTATACATTGCTTTTCTACCCTGTGTAGCTAGTTGTTGTTGTGAAACATTAAATTTACCATTAAAGTTTAATACAAAACCAAGATAATTAAAACGATCAACAATTTCTAATATGTTATTACAATATGTCCAACTTTCAGAGTTGTTCACTTTACCACCATTTCTAAAAACCACAATTTTTGTTTTATTTATGTTAACGTTAAGATGCCATGTGTTGGAATAATCATGCAAAGCATGTAACAAATTCTGTAGACCTTCGACTGACTCTGAGAATAAAACCATGTCGTCAGCATACATTAATAAAAACAATGTAAGTTCGCACAATTCATAATGATCTACAGTTTTGGATATAAAATCCATTTCACAATCGTTTAAATAAAATGAAAATAGTAATGGTGAAAGTACTTCACCCTGCATCAAACCCATGTTACTACAGAAGTACTCGGAATTAAATCCGTTAAGTGAGACACATACTTTAACTTCGTCATACATTGATCTAATAATACTTAAAAGTTTGCCAGTTATACCACATTTTGCAAGTTTAAAAAATAAATATTTTCTGTCGACACTGTCAAACGCCTTGGTAAAGTCGACAAAACAACAATACAACCTTTTTTTATTCGTTAAAGATTTAACAATGATTGAGTGAAGAGCAAACTTTATTTTGTCTTTCTATGAAAACGAAAAAATATTAAAAGATAATTTATAAATGATTTTTTCAAACAGCGAAGTAGTAAAATTTATTTTGTGTGGCTATGAATACAGAAAAATATTAAACATAATTTATAAATGATTTTTCAAACAGTGGAAGCAGTTTTTTTGAAAACGAAAAACAAATTTCAAGATAATTTATAAATGGTTTAGTGAAATTTTAAAAATAACAATGATGTTATAAATGTGGTAACAAAAATGGCCCAATATTGATCACTTTAAAAACAAGATTTTACTCAACTCTGTGGGCTTAGCCATTTTGTCCTGATCAGAACTGTCATTATACTTTTAATTTTTGAAAACAATTTATGAAAACAAATGCATTCAAATTAACACAGAACAATTTTAATAATGCATTCATCAGTAGCACATGATAGACGTAGAGATGACACAACAAATACTAGTCCGACTAATCAGCCCACTACCCCCCCCCCCCCCTCCCTCATTTTAATTTTTTACTTGTTTGGGGTTCACAAATTAAAATGGGGGTTTAGTTGGCTGATTATTTGGACTACACAAATACTTGGACGGATGTCGTTTTTTTCCAAGAATGTTTTTAATTGTCTGTAAGTTCACCTACATTAAGTTATACACCTCTGGGACGTTGTCTCTAGATTTCAACTTACTTTCGCATACATTAACCAACTTTTGAATTAAACATTAACATCTGAAATTACATTGCCTGAAACACAGCCTCGGTCTATCGATTTGAAAGAGTTGATAGCTACATTTATTCATTCTATAGACTATACACATATAATTAGTAATAAAATATGCCGAAGGTCTAGGTGGCACAAACTCAAACCCATTGCAAGGTCCAATGTCATGAACAGAACAGTAAATTTGGTGAGACAAATTTGTTCTCAGATCTACATGTTAGGTTGCAAGTAAAGTGTTAATATATATTTCGCTATGCATTAAACATTTTCCTTCCTTCATAATAGACCTTAAAATCAATGGCGTGGTATGATAAACAAGCTTCCCTCTTTATTGCAATGTGCGCACTGCAAAGATGGTGTTAGTGACATCTCGATATAAGTTACACATTCTTGACTGAGGCACAAAACCATATTCAATCAATTTTTACTTTCATTTGTAATTGTGGTTTTTATAGAAAGTGTTAAAAGGGGAGCAGCAAGATTTGCCACCAGTCACTACAAACGCACCAGCAGCATAACAGAATACTGCAACAACTACAGTGGCAGACATTACGGGGAGATAGACGTCCCAGGTTGTGGTTTTCTATCGTGTAGTGCACTTGTTGAACATCCCTGCAAAGCACTATCTGACAGCAGATGTCCACAAGGACCAGAGACCAACGGTAGCTGGTACCACTATGATTCCCGAACGACAGCCTACCAGACATCGTTTTTACCAGCAAGTAGTGTTGTGGCAGACTCCCTAGACAGCTTCGCGATCTTACTGACTGAAAGGTGATGTTTTAGCGTTTTTAACCGCGCACCCGTACCTCGCTCTCACGCATATGCATCAACGTGTGATAATACTTAAGCGGTTTTGCAATGTAGTTGGAAGAAAAAAAACCATCAATATTTGTCTATAGTAAAACACTGCTTAACTTACGGGCTAGTTGTGTATGATGTGGATTGAAGATTTCATAGTGATCAACCAGAATTGGTGGCCAAGTGGTTAAGGCTTTATGAACCTTCAAGCCCAAAATGTCTCGATGCTATATGTTGCTTTATCAGAAATGTACAAAGGGAGATAAATCTTGTGATATAAAATGTTTCTCACATAATAATTTTAAGTTAAATATCCAAGGCTTAGCTGTTTAATCTAAAAGTGTTTTAATCTTAAAAGATATGTATTTTTAATCTTTACATATTTCCTAAAATGTTTTCATCTTTAAAAATACAAATGTACATGTACTTTCAACATTTTTACATAATTCTCAAAATTTCAAATCAAAAATAATAATAATAATAATAATAATAATAATGAAGAAAAAAAACTCAAGGAAAATAGCATTTTATGGGAAATATAAATGTATAAATTGTATAGTTTATTGTGGACAACAGTGTGTTATAATAGTACATAAATACTTGCATGCATCAGTGATGAGATATAAAATGAACCCTTGTTAACATAGAATAAATAAGAAAACTAAGTACATGTAGATTTATTTATTTGTTTGAATAATATTTCTGGTAAATATTTTGAACATGAAAAATACATGATAAATAAATGTTACAAAATCATTCATCAGCAATGCTATATACATGATCAAAACACTTTTTAATGGACAAACCTTTTCATATCTGCATAATTTTCTAACCTATATCAATCTTCAAACAATTCTAAAACGAAAAGAAAATTGTTTTGTTATCATTATTCTAACAAACTCCAGAAAAATTAATATTGGTCCCATTTTTGTTAGACCTATACCATGAAAAAAATCTGCAATTAAGTGGCAACTATAATCCTTTCACATGACAAAATTGTTAAATTTTTTGAAAATGGGCATGTTAATTTCCAAGCTAAATCAAGTTCTAACTGAACCATATTGCTGTTTAAATACTAACCGATTGTAAAATATCCAAAACAACAAGAAGCAAAAAATATAAATGCTCATCTCAGAAATATGCACTAACTTTAATAAAAGTTAAGGTAAACCAAAATTACAAACGTGTAACATAATTATGAAGTGTAAAACTTTTAACGCTATTTAAAATGTGAATGTTAATGTTGAAGATTGATATGTATATCTTCTTCAACCAGGTTCAAATTCTTGTCTACCAACTTCATACACTTGAAAAATTTTCATGCAATAATGATGCAGTATGCAAACTTTTTGAATATAAATTTACTAATGCAAAATTCAGTATTATATTTTTGTGAGTATTTATCAAAAATTAGCTAAAAATACAAACTACATGTACATGTATTAAACAAACTCCAAAAAATGTAGTAGTCTTACTCTTGGATGTCCTTCTCTTCAATAACTATTATAATACAGTCTAACCTGTCTCAAAGGCCACCTCTATAAAAGGGACACCTGCTTATAAAGACTGGTAGAATTGCTTTATTCGTATTTTTTGAACTTCTATATAAAGGCCACCTGCCCATAAAAGCCACTTTTCCTAGTTGCCTTTATAGACAGGTTTGACTGCAAAGTATAATGCATTTTATACCATTTAATGCCCCATAATATAATTTGTTGCATAGAATTTGCAATATTGTGACTATAGCACAAACTAATATAGATT
Organism: Anadara kagoshimensis; assembly: GCA_021292105.1. NCBI lineage: Eukaryota > Metazoa > Mollusca > Bivalvia > Arcoida > Arcidae > Anadara > Anadara kagoshimensis. The sequence continues at coordinate 51,673,234 of CM037858.1, forward strand.
GGTCCTTAATTGTTATGATCAAGCATCTTACAATCTTGGTAGCCAAAAAAATATTTACAGTACAGGCCTGTCAAAAGGTAAACACTAGGGTTTCTAATTGTTGTTGAAATGGCAGCTCAATTTGGACCTTCGTTACATATACCTCTACAGTTGCTACCTATATAACAGTATATCAGCTTTTTGGTCATTAGCTATCCATATCTTGGCCACTCTGTAGCCCAGTTTCGACTTTTTCTGTTTACTCAGTGTTAAACTTTCAACAGGTTTGTACTGTAATACAGTTGTTAAACTTAATTTTTTTTTTTTTTTTTTTTGATATTCAAAAATAAGTTTTTGTGAAACAAGGTATTACAAGTGATATACTTTCAAAAACAGTTATGTGTGTACCAAATTAATATAACAAGAGGCCCATGGGCCTTAACGCTCACCTGAGGAAGAGTACATATCTTATGCAGAGGTTCAATGGTCAATGACATTAATACAAAAGAATATCAAAATTTTCAGCAGTAAGGGCCAATAATATGCAAGTATTTTTGCAAATTAATTATAATAATTATTATATAAGTATGCTATATAAAACATATTTAAAGTCTAGCTACAATATATTATTTATAAATAGCTAAAACATCTGTATATTAAAATGTGCATTAGGCAAATACCTACAATATTCCCATATACATGCCTATACAAAAAGTTTATAGTTTTTGAGATAATTAACCATTTAAGTATTCGTTTGCATCTATGACCTTGACCTTTGAACCTATGACCTTTATTCATATATCAAAATGATTGTTGTGCAAATGCCTACAATATTCCAATATACATGCCTATACAAAAAGTTTATAGTTTTTGAGATAATTAACCATTTAAGTATTAGTTTGCAGCTATGACCTTGATCTTTGAACCTATGACCTTCAGTCATATATCAAAATGATCGTTAGGCTAATACCTACAATATTCCAATATACATGCCTATACAAAAAATTTATAGTTTTTGAGATAATTAACCATTTAAGTATTCGTTCAATTGTATAACCTTGACCTTTGAACCTATGAACTTCATTCATATATCAAAATGATCATTAGGCCAATACCTACAATATTCCAATATACATGCCTATACAAAAAGCTTATAGTTTTTGAGATAATTAACCATTTCAGTACTTTTTTAAATCTGTGACTTTGACCTTTGAACCCATGACCTTTATTTATATATCAAAATGACCATTGTGCCATTACCTACAATATTCTGATATACATGCCTATACAAAAAATTCATAGTTTTGCAGATAATTAACTATTTTGGTATTCTTGGACATCTGTGACCTTGACCTTTGAACCCATGACCCTGATCTATGTATCAAAATGATCGTCATGTCAATACCTACAAATAACTGAAAATCTTACGCCATTATCACAAGAAATGTTAAAAAAATACCAATTTTTATCAAAGGTCAAAAACTGGGACATGACCTTGACCTTCGACCTTGACATCAATTGGAAGAAAATTGCAAGACAAGATCAACAGTGAAAACTCCATACAAATATCTTCAGCTGTTATGAAGTTATAACAATAAATGTCTCATTTTAAAAATTACGTAATTTTACGCAAAAAACGCGTAACCTATTTTTCGTCTAATTTTCATGAAAAACACAATTTTAATGTTCCCAGGTATGCTGAATCCAAATATCCAATCAAAATTTGCCTGCACCTTTTGGTTTCAGAGAAGAAGATTTTTTTGTCTTTTTGCTATTTTTAGTAACAGCGGCCATCTTGTTGGGCGTGGCCAAACCCCGAACACAATTTTGAAAGGCTGTTACCCAGGCATGATATTCACCAAGTTTCATCAAATATGGCCCAGTAGTTTTGGAGGAGAAGATTAAAATGTAAAGTTTACACACGACGGACGACGCACGACGGACGACGCACGACGGACGACGGACGACGCACGGTGATAGATTGCAATAGCTCATCTGAGCCTTTGGCTCAGGTGAGCTAAAAAGGTACAAAACTGACTGAAAAATATCTTGGTAATATTCCATTATGTATTTTGCCTTGAGCAGTGTTCAAGTAAAATGATGTATAAGAGTATAGTTGAGACATAAAAATTTTACGTCTTAGTCAAAAAAATTTCACTTTTTTCACCTATATTGAGGCAGTCAGTTCTGAGGTGGTGGAGGAAACCAGAGTGCCCACACAAAACAACTATCCTTGACAAGCAAAGTGACAAAATTTCTCACAATAGGATCTTTCCAAAGTAGTATTTGAACTTAAGCAACGAGAGCTCTGTGATCTGTAACTACATATTTTAGACCACTTAAGCAACAAGTAAGAGATGACTTCTTTAGTTCAAGCACCACAAGTAAAAAAACAAAAGGTTAGCTTTATGAATTAATAATAAATACGTATTGTATAAAAATAAATAAAAAATTAAATAAATAAATAAATAAGCATATATTTTAACTACTGAGGGGGATATTAAATTCAAGTTTCTGTCCACTCTTTTTTCTGTCCGTCCAAAATTCTTGTCTGCACAAATTCTTCAATGAAGCACTTTTTCATGAACCTTGGTGCAAAGCATCAACATTGATAGTAGATGCGCATGTAGTTCTTTCTCTGGGAGTTATTGCCCTTTGAACAAATTACAAAAAAGAACCTGCTGAAGGGGGATCCTAATTCACTGAATTTACTTGTTTGACTTATATTGAGGCAAGAGAGCCTAAAACAAAACAGCCAATCTTGGACAGGCAAAGTGACATACTTTTTAACATTAGGACCTCTCCTGAGTGGGATTTGAACCTAGGCACCGAACAACACTGTGATCTGTAACCTCTTGTTTTAGACCACTTGGCCACCGAGTAAGAGACCACTTCATTAGTAAGCACCACAAGTACAAACAAAAAATTAGCTGCATGAATAAATAGTAAACACATATAAAAAATACAGTCCAATCTATCTTAAAGGCCACCTGCTTATAAAGGTCAGTAAAATTATATCCCAATTGGTCTTTATTTGTGTTATTTTAACCTGTATATAAAGACCACCTGCCCAATAAGGTCACTTGGGTGGCCTTCATTAACAGGTTTGACTAAATAAAAAAGTATTTTAACTACTGAGTATTTTATTCATTCAGGTATTGGTAAACATGTACTGTTTATTTAAAATCAATAGAAAGATTTCCATTTGTACTGTTCACAAAAAAATTGGCTGAATAAGTCCAAAAATGGTGGAATCAAGCCATTTTAATATATCTGTGATGTCATCATTTTTCAAAAAATTTGAATAGCATTTAAGAAAAGGGGCATTTTGGTTGGGGTGGAAGGGTGGGGGTGGGGGAGATGTTACAAAAAAAGTCAAAGCAACATAAACACATCAACAAAGTAACAACAGTTCATGTTCATGTATTCTTCATTCCTTTTCTTTTCTTTTCTTTAATCAGTGTTAGCAGAGCATCCTGGATATCAGAAGTTATTCCGAGACTTTTCAGCACTAGTTTGGGTTCAGGATGATGTTCTACCAAAAATGTTATTGCCTGTGAAAATAAGAAAATCAAGGTTCAGAATGCACAAGTATGTGTAGTATTCCAGGGTACTTTAACAACAAATGAAGATTTTGACTTACCATACAATAAAAATGTAAGGTAAAGAAGGGAAGTGGTGTGGAGTAATGGAGATTTACGCCCCAGTTAAGATATTTTCAGTTTCAGTTTGGGGATGGTGGAGGAAACTGGAGTGTCCAAAGAAAACCAACTACCTTCAGCAAGCCAAATGACAAACTTTCTCACACTAGCATCTGTCCCAAGTTGGGTTAGACCCTTTGTGGTGAGAGTTGCTGTGACCCGCAAACATGTTCTTTAGACCACTCGGCCACTAAGGTCCCTTAAGGAAAAGGAGTTACTAGTCGAGTTGACACTCCCATATACTCAATAATTGAACCTAGAAATGTTTTTTCCTATGAAGTTTTTTTGCTGTTTTGTATTCTATAGGCTTCCTAGAGTAAAATTAGGTTAGTTGCCCTGGAGGCAACATTGGGCAAATTGAATAATTTGCATATATCCAAGATGGCTGCCAGACACCATATTGAAAATCTATCTTTTGTAAGAATTGTTCTACAATAGCTAGTAATATGCCGTTTTATATGTTTTTAGGGATGAGGAACTCATTTCTGTTGTTGTTTTTAACATTTGGGACATTTTGAAAGTATATTTTACAATTTTGACCAGACAAGGGTTTTTTATAATTAGATGTAACTCAGCATATCACATTCAATGCTGTGTAACTTAACCATGCACCTTGATACGTTTTGATTAAAAGGTCATAAATGGGGCTCGAACAACTCCTTTTAATAAGAAATTACAAACATAATCTTTGGCAGCAGTGAATTGATTCGATTTTTACATAAACATTGCGTCATGTAATGAAGTATTATGGTTTCGGGAATCTGCAGCAAAATCTGTCCGTGATAATGCACAACCTTCCACAAATTGTTTAGTTGGAGTTGAACAGTGGAACTCAATTTTTTGGTTTTATGATAGTTTTGATATTTTCATTAACTATTTCCACTCCAAATGGCCGCCATGAGACACACGTTATGAATTCAGACTTCCATGTTCATCCTTGTGGTATAAGTGAAAAGGTAGTGCACAGTGAAGATTTGGCTTACTTCTGGTGTCTCAACTTACCTAAGTTACCATTAAGCAACATCTCGACATCTAGACCTGAAACTGCTGTTTCACATATAAATTATACTGGACTGCAGAAAATAATACATCTGCACTGTCTACCACAAAAACTGTTTGTATCCTGATTAACAAACCCAACAAATAATTTTATTGGATGCTGGACATGTACAATATGCTGGTAAACTTTCTCAGTGTCTGCTATAAACACATGCGTGTCCTGTCGAGGATCTTGCATGTCGGCACCATAGTGATTATTAGGATGCTGTCTTGGTTAACCAGTTTGGAGAAAAATGAGCCTTTAAAGGCATGACTCTCTAGCCTGATCATTTTAGTGGGTAGATTGTTGCTTCTCTGATCGATTGGAATGAATATATTCTGAGTGTGATACGGACCATAACTCAAAGAGTTCAATCCTCGATGTTTATTGGATATATATGACCGAATTGTGCATTGCTTATTCAAACTCCCTCTAAATAAAAACAGGTCATTAAGGCAATTGCTCTCAAAATTGCTTCAAATTTGTCAGTGTGATGGATTCAGTTGCAATGGATGTGAAGATGGAATAAGAGTACAATCCAGTCTACCTGATGAGCTTTATAATGCCACCATTAGCTATATAAAGTTGATTCGTTTCAAAGCAACACTGTCAAGATGCAAAAAACAAAGCCAGTTGCTAATCTTGGAAACATGTTTCTTTGGTTATCGTTGTTTGGACAGCAAGGGCAGTTTGAGCACAGCTTCTGCTTGCATTTGAAATCAGTTCTGTTCCTTTTTGACATTGGTTGAAAATAGTTGTCATTGAAACAGGCATGAAGTCAGCTCTAGTCAAATCGCTTTGTGGAGTTCGTTCACCCAAAACTCACAATCACAATGATTCACAGTTTTTCTACCACATTTCTTGATCACATGGCAATAACCCATCAGATTCCATTGCATCAATCCAAAAAAGGTCATATTGGTTACCAGGCACTTTAAAGAAAATCTTGTTTTTTTCCGCAACAAAAAAAATATTATCTCCATAATATTCTTAGAAACCAGGACAGAGGAAACACCACAGCAATATGTATACGATTGTGGATTCGGCCATGATGAATCCGGCGTAACTATGGTATCGTATGTTCTGCAGGCTGCACAAACAGGTCATGATATCATTTGTGTGCTGATTGACGACACAGATATTTTTGTTTTCCTAGTGTATTGGGTGTATAAGCATGAAAAAAACGTGATGTACAGATGGAGTAATAGGATAGAAGTTTTGAACATCAATGAAACTAACTATGGTCTTGATTAGAGATGTCTTTAACTGCCAGGCATGCATGCTGTAAGTGCCACGGTCTTGGTTTGAGATGTCTTGAACTGCCAGGCATGCATGCTGTTAGTGTCATGGTCTTGGTTTGAGATGTCTTAAACTGCCAGGCATGGACACTGTAAGTGTCATGGTCTTGGTTCGAGATGTCTTGAACTACCAGGCATGCATGCTGAAAGTGCCACGGTCTTGGTTTGAGATGTCTTGAACTGCCAGGCATGCATGCTGTTAGTGTCATGGTCTTGGTTCGAGATGTCTTGAACTACCAGACGTGCATGCTCTTAGGGACATGATCTTCGTTCGAGATGTCTTGAACTACCAGACGTGCATGCTCTTAGGGACATGATCTTCGTTCGAGATATCTTGAGCTGTTATGTATGCATGTTCTTAGTGGTTGTGATACAGCATCATAATTACAAACTCTTATTCTCCTCATTTAGCTGATGTTCTTGGTTAACAAAGATCACAAGTAACTTTATGGGGTCTGAACCATTCTTTGTTGTTCTGTATTGCCAGCCAGCAGGGAAAACTGTGTCGTTTCCTCAGGCTCTTCATAAAGAACACCAAAGTCATAGTTTTAACTTTGTATCAAACACCATTTTCTGTTGTCTCACCTTTAGTTAATGTTGTGAAAGGGTACCGACAGTCAAGATCCTCCTGAGCAGTATGAGATGATAACCGATTTCGGATTGAAATTCAAAGATCAATTCTCATTACATGTTATAGCGAAAAGATACCCGGTGCCCCAAGAACTTCTTTGTCATGTTATGTCAATGTAAGGCACAAAATCATAATTGCAACACACAAGGACATGCTTGCCTAAAAAATAATCCTGTACATAATTGTGTAACTGTTCTGGAGAAAGGGAGTGTTTAAATTTTTACACAAGGGTGAATAGTTATTTGACACATATGGTCGGTCATTATAGACATGATGGTGTTTAATGTAAAACTAATGCCAGAATTGAGTTGCCCCTGCCTAAATACCCCTGCAAAGATATATGACAATCTATTATAAATTTGTTTTTGTACAAAATCAATATTTCAAGATGGTGTCCGTCGGTCATCTTGTATTTATAGCTTATTGTGCTAGTTAAGTGTTCCGTATGTAAAAATTAACACCAGAAATGGGTTTCTCATGCCTGAAAACATCTAAAAGGATATATTACAACCTATTGGAAGATATTTTATATCGCATTATGTATTTCAAATTGACGTTTGGCGGCCATTTTGGATTTATGTATATTGTGCAAGTTGCCCAAATTTGCCCGAAGGGCAACTAAGTTAGTTTTGTTCAAGGACCCATAAGGAAAACAAAACAGCGAAAAAAGTTCATAGGAATGAACATTTCTAGGTTCGTAAAATGCCTACTCGACTATACACAACTATATTTTAAATCAAATTAAGAAACTACAATTGTAACAAAAGTACTGCTAAGCTAAGAAAGATATACCATTTACATATTTGCTATTTAACTTTTGGTTAAAATTGCAATTACATGATTAAAATTTTAAAGGACCACAACTTGGAAAAATTGCAGAGTTACCTCCAATACTGACACACAATTGCCTGCCACGCCCACAATATTCCGACAAAGACCTGACATGTTAAATTATGCACAAAAAGAATGTTAACTCGGCCTGAATTGCGTGATTTAATGACGTCACTGATACTAATACGTCATTAGTTGCAGCAATGCTGCTTTGATACCGTGATGGCGATCAGTGTCGGAACATAAAACGATGGCCAGTGATACATTAATTTCATATCCTGGTAATTATGTACATATTATGTATACAAACTTTAGTAAAAATATCTTCAATGATGTTGGAGAAGTAGGCTAGGCCAAACAGTTAAAGTATTATGAAAGAAAGGACAACTTTATTCTGGCATTATTCATTTGCATTTGTAATGACTGCCTTCTGACAACACAAAAATAATAGCATGACAATACAGTGGAGTTTACCTAAAACAAAGACAGATGTGAGGAATTTAGGCCTGACAAACTAAAACAAAATCCCCCAAAAATTGTCCTATGTAATCTATTGTAAACGAAATTAGTTATTACGAATTGACAACAATTCACTGAGGCATTTTTTTTCTGATTTGCGATAATACCTCAAGTTCCTCTTCACTTAGCGACTGTATGGCCTTAATAGCTGAATTCTGTAACTGTTGTTCTATGTATGCCTGAAATAAAATTGAATAGACAGTAAATTGAAGGTTCAGATCTCTCTCCCTCTCACTCTCTCTTTTTCTATCTCTCTTGGTCATGGTGGCAGGTGGCTAAATCAAAAGCTTTCTAAATCCAAAGCACCCTATACATGTATTGCTAAAGATTGGACCTCAGCTGATGGCATTTGAGAAAAAATTCATAGGCCTTATTAGTTGCCTTGGTTTTGGTATATTTACACCCTAGAATAGAATTTAAAATACAAAAAATAACAAAATCTATAATATTATTTTTAAATTAATCCTCACAGATACAATACAGTCTAGTTTGATCTCTGTGTACCTAACTAGGAAGTCAAAATAAAATGACACCTATTTGGGTTTGGACTGAATATTTGGCAACATTTATTTGCCACATTATGGACCAGATTTCAAGTAATTTTAACAATGTATAACAGGAGGGAGGAAACACCAGAAAAAATACTTCCTCACCGAGTGCTCCGGCTGAGAATCAAAGTCGGCCCTCCCGGGTGAAAAGCGAACATTTTACCACAAGACTAAAAGATCTGGACCAGAAAGTCTGGAAGTAAATCACTCTATCATATCTACTATATACAACACAACAAAACCACAACTAGCTCAGTCCTGCAACAAATGTTATAAGTATGTACTAAAAAGACCAGAAAAACACACACACACACACACACACACACACACACACACACACACACACACTGTAATTTATGAAAGATAACATATCTTGTTGCAAGTAGCTAAAGAATAGCTATTTGATATATTCTATATGCAACCATCCAACCAATCTCTCTCTCTCTCTCATACATATAATAACTATGTATGGTATAAACTCTTGCTACTAATTACCACTGCATAGATAAAACTCTCTCTCTCTCTCTCTCTCTCTCTCTCTCTCTCTCTCTCAATATATATATACCTTTTCCATTTCTTTTTTCTGTGTTTCAAGTAAAGTTAATCTCTCCTGGACTTTTGCAAGTTCTAATGATATATGAAAAAAGATGACACACAGTCATGTAGCAAGTTCTAATGATATATAAAAAAGATAACACACAGTCATGTATCTTTATATGAGAGTCACACACAGTCATGTATCTTTATATGAGAGTCATTATTAATATAGGAAGAAAATTGTTTTGAAAAATGTTTTAGAAAAGGAAACCATTCATCAGGGTTTGAATTTGGCACTGGCATACTGGCAAAATACCAGTGTTTTTCACAAAATGCAAGTTGAAAATCTACTTACATGCAAAAAATAGTGAGTGCTTTTTTTCATGAAAAAAATGCATCTCATTATCAAACAATTTTTCTTTGAATTTCAAATTCCAAAGCATCCTAGCCGATGTCGACAAGTATACATGACACGTGTTGTTCCTGTGTAAGGTATCAGCCATAAGTATATAAAAAAGAGTAAAGGGGAACAAAAAATAAGATTTTTCACATGTAGGTGTTTCAACAAATTTCTACATTACTTTTTCATTTTATGTCTGATCATCATGGTTTTGGTGTTATTTTGTCCCTAGATAAATATTCTATGAACTGACATTCAATTTTAAGACATAATTTCATTAAAATATTCACACAGTAAACACACAAAAACGTTGTAATTTTACCCAATTTATCTAAGCCTGTCCATATAAAAGTAGATTCAAATTCGCATTACGATCATGTTTTTCACTTTCAGCGTTGGTATCACCTACAAACGCTGAATTGGATCGAAGAACTAAATCAAAAGCAAGAAATTATATACACATATATATATTATATAATAACTGTAGAAAACATTTATAGTGTGAAAAATAAAATTGCCGGTTGAAAACTAAGAATGCCAGTAGAAATATTTTGTACTAGCAAACGTTTGCCAGTGGGGAGAAAATTTAAATTCTATATATATATAGCTACCCCTGATTCATATAATTAATTTCTTTCAAAAGCTGGCCACCTCGTATTTGAATATGGGAGATATTTCTTTTGTCATCAAAGTAGAAATCTTTAATTTACATACATATAATTGCATTCTATAGGAAAAAACTGGATACTCCTTACCATTGCAAATTCAACAGTACAGGGATGAAGCTTAACTATTTTCAGTTAGGGGCCACGCTCACTTCAGAAAAGAAGTTTTAATAGTAATAAATAACTAAAATATGTAAACATTTAGGGGGCCCAGACTAAGTTTTAGGAGCCATGGGATACTGAGCCCCTGCTTATCTTAAATTAATCTCTGCAGTATCATACAGAAATAAAAAATAAAATTTTGAAATGTCTTCTGAAAATAAAAAAATAGGTTAATTGTTATAAATTCCCAACTATTCGCCAAAGTGGGCAAGTGGTTTTGGATGACAATGCCTCTCATGGCCTGGCTTGGACTCAAAATTGGGACAGATCTTAGTGAAAGGAAGTTTATGAGTTCTCTTGCCAAAGGTTGACAATTTTCTCTGCAAGGGCACTCAGGTTTACTCCACATCCCTAAACTGACCATCTCAATATAAGTGAAAGAAATATCTTGACTAGTTTTCTCTGCCAAGGCACTCAGGTTTACTCCACATCCCTAAACTGACCATCTCAATATAAGTGAAAGAAATATCTTGACTAGTTTTCTCTGCCAAGGCACTCAGGTTTACTCCACATCCCTAAACTGACCATCTCAATATAAGTGAAAGAAATATCTTGACTAGTTTTCTCTGCCAAGGCACTCAGGTTTACTCCACATTCCTAAACTGACCATCTCAATATAAGTGAAAGAAAAATCTTGACTAGTTTTCTCTGCCAGGGCACTCAGGTTTACTCCAAATGACCATCTCAATATACTGGTAAGTGAAAGAAATATCTTGACTGGAGCATTAAACTCTTTCACTCAACTCCAACCTTAGGCTGCTACTTGAATTTACCTTAAGACTGTTGATCTCCTTTATATATTATATAATTCCTATTCTGTGATTATATGGATCCAATGATAGATTTATATGAGTGTGTTAATTAGCATGTGTAAATAAACTTACCCACAAGAACATCTTCTTCTTTAGGTAGTTGTCGACCCACATGAACATCTTCTTCTTTAGGTAGTTGTCGACCCACATGAACATCTTCTTCTTTAGCCAGTTGTCGCTCTCGTTTATCAAAGAACCATACAGTGATTGCATATCTGAATTTAGAAATGAAAAGAGAAAAAAATTGAAGAAGTTGAAATGGGCATTGATGACACATGCAAATATACAAGCCATGCTTTGCTATAAGTTTACATGGACTTTTGGCAAGGTGAGACATAGAAAAACTTCATGGAGATGTCACCAGGTGAAGTGACAGAAATGTTTACCTTTATCGTGTGCTCAGGGCAATTTGCAGGGAGGGATTTTTAATATGTCATGCCTGCAGTAGATAGGATTTCAGTTTTTAAGATATTTTCCTAATGACCCTTAGTTTTTCATTTCTAAATGCCGAGTGCTTGGCGAAAGAACAGTCACTACTAGGTACCTATTTTATAACTCTTGGTTAGACTCTGGCCATGGTTCAAATGCATAACCTTTCATATACAGAAGAAGCACTCTACCATTGAGCAACCATAGTGGTCTATAAAGTCTTGGAGTACTTTATAAAGATTGTACTTGTTCTGATATTAAGTATTGTCACCCTTCAAAGAAATTTCTCGCATAGCAGTTGGTTAACTTGCCAGGATACATAAAACTATGCTCAGAGTACAAATATCTTTGACAAGGTAGATGCTGTGTAACTTGCCAAAAGCCTGCATAACTTATATTCTTACATGACCTGCGTTTTCCTTATATGAAACATGAAGAGAGCCAGTCATGGTATAACAAACAATATACCCATCACTGTTCTGTTTTAATGACATACTCCCTTGCTGATCTTATGATGTCATGCTATGTTCCGCGAACAATGGCTGTGACGTAATTTTCATTCATAAAATAAATTATTTCAATGAAGGTAATCTCAACAGCCGAATTGTTTCAATGTACCTTTTTGCAAATAGATTAGTAAAATGTACTTTTGATAAAAGAGTTTGCACTGTTTATTTCAATCATTTTATCTAAATCATGTTAGCATTGAAATGATTAACATTTACCCGTGGTATATTGTCAAATAATACACAGGCTGGAGTTCACATGCAGAAGAATATAACATGAAATGGCTTGTTGATTATTTCTTGAATAATGTAGTATCATTAAACCAAGTTACACAAATGATGTTAAATAATGAAATAATTAATAACCTAGTTTTATGTGCCGGTTGTACTTCATGAGGATTTCTCCTGTCTGACCAGAAAAACAACATTCTGTTATATAAAGGTTCTATGTCTTTGTATCCACCTTCAAGTTTATCAGGAAATATCCGTAAAAGTCCACCATCTGCCTATAATATACAATCAAAAATCATCAAATTAAATTTTTTTTGTTTTTAATATTTTTTTTTATCTCATATTTATGAACAAAAGTTAGAAACATTGAGAAAGTCATCCCATTATTACATACATGTAACAAAAATATTATTAAATGAAATAGTCAAACCTGTCTATAAAGGCCACCCAAGGGAACCAGTAAAAGGGGCCTTTATTGACAGGGGCCTTATATACAGGTTCAAATAATATAGATAAAGAACAATTACCATTCATTTCTACTGACTTTATGCAGCAGGTGACCCCTATATAGAGGTGTTCTTTAAGACAGTTTGGACTGTTTTGTTTTAAATAAAATTATGTACAATAAATAACTTATCATCTATAACTTTAGCATTTGCCATTTTTGTTTATTTTATGGACCTTTGCCGGTTCATACATAAATAAAGAGTATCGGTAAATATCAATATTCTTATGGTATCTGATAGTTTCAATACAAGCTTGATAAGAGGGGAGTGTTATAATGTCCATCAATGACCTTGCAACCTCAGTTATCAAAAAGATTTATAAAATAGAACAAAATAATAGTAAAACCTTGTTATAATGTCCATCAGTGACCTTACAACCTCACTTATCAAAAATATAACTTGCAGTCGAAAGTCTTATTTCACTTTTTTTTGTTTATTGCAAGTTCCCCTTGATGAACCCTAAATTACCAAAAATCTTACTGAACAAATGGTAGAAATGAATCAAGAGTTTAACCTTAGATTCCTTAGCTTACAGGGATTTTGTTACACTTTTTCAAAACTACCTTCTGCCTTTAAGATTGGGAGTACCGGTAAGGAAGTTCCAAGATCTAGCAAACTGTATTACGATATGCTGGCAATAGCTAATACATGTATATTGATTATTTTGGTGCTATCTCATATTTTGTGGGTAAAGACAACAAGATTTAATTTTTCAGTGCTAAACTATTGTTTTGGGGAATTTTAGTTGAAAAATTGGGAAATATTTGTCATTTTTCTCTAGAGGAAATTACCTTTATTCGGTAGTAATTTTAAGCAAACAAAATCACTGGCTTAAAATCGTCTTTAGAATGTTAGCTGTTTTTTTAAATACATGTACATGTACCTTGAAAACAAACAAAGTTATTCAAGTGTCAATTTGGAAGACAACATTGGTTTTGTAATGATTGTGAAACTATCCAGAGTCATGCACTTTTGTAAACATCCTTTTGCAATAGTAGGCATTCCTATTGATCAGTTAATTTTAAAGTAAAATTAGGCACATATCTTAAAATATGCACCAAGTATGGAGTAACATGTTTTGCAAAACATATTTGCAAAATTTTAACTTAGTGGAAGTAGGCAATTAAATGAATCCAAATTCAAACAAGAAGCAGACAATTTTTGTTGCCTTGCTGGCTATATTGAAACCCCTGAATAGGGCCTGTGCAGTAATTCTTGTTTCAATCACTCTCCCATGCCTTTAAGATGAAAACTACAAGTTCAACTTCTTAAAATGCTTAATAATATTAATGACTATTTCACCTCTATGTCCCATCCTTCGTTTAGATATAAAATACAGGTTATTAATCTGCCATCTTTATTAGGATTATCCACATGCCTTCTGTAATAGGAACCATTTCCTGGATAAAAGATACCATCGCCTAGAAATAAAATACAGGAAAAATTGAAAATTGACTCAACAACTTTAATTTACTACATATATGATGTATAAAAACATTATTCCAGTAATTAAAATCTGATGTAAAATCTTCTAAGAAATCTCATAAAAAACTCCAACTTTGACACAGATGCCATACACTTCTCACTGTGCCATGCAATAGTGTGTGTCTGTCTAACGTACCAGCTTAAAATTTTGAACATATTTTATTGCATATGTATCTTCATTATGTGTGAATTTCATCTTTTTTAATAAAATACTTTTTGTGTAATCAATAAAGTTTTGAATAAAACCGCTGGTCTGAATGCAGATGCCATACACTTCTCTCTGCACCACACAAGTCTGTGTTTAGTGTATTAGTTTAAAATTTTGTATATATAATTATGGAACATGTATCTACATTATGTGTTAATTTCATCATGTTTAATAAAGTAGTTAAATGTTAAACACGGACTTGTGTGGCACAGAGAAACTTGTATCGCATCATTTTTCCTGTGTCGCATCATTTAGTATGACCAACTCTTGATTAAAGCAAGGAATTAATTTTATACAGTCAACTCTCTTTACAACGGCACCCTTTATAACGGCATATTCAGTTAACGGCAAAAAATTTATGGGAACAAATCCATCGCAGCGTTATTATAACGGCATATTCGGCTACCGGCTCCGGCAATGAAAAGTCGGGAATGAATGTACAAAAACACTAATTTTGTTCATTGTAACGGCACTGCTAATCGGCAGAAGATCAGACGGTATCAAATACACCACACGGCTACACAGCTTCACCGATTGTTTATACAGGTGACAGTGACACTGATTGACGATAGAACACCTGCATGCGTTGTGGTCAGTAATTAATAGGTACCCATAATTAAATTTACCTGACGGTAATTATCGGGATGATTATCACTTGAATGAGATATACCGGCTAGTGAGCAAAACTTTTAAGTATGTGTATCCTCGACCGTCCGTGATTCAAGACTCTAATAGAAAACAAACTAAATTTGCTAACGCAACAAGAATTTGAGAGCTGAAAAATAGACAACTGATTTTTCTGGATAGTTTCACAGTAAATACCTAAATTTTGTCTTTAATGCATGAAATCGTCATTGTACTTCAGGATTGTACAAGTATGGTTGAGTGCAAACTAAAAACAATCTTTAGATAAAAATTTGGAGCTATTTAATGACAGAAAACATCTTCTCATATCAAAAATAAAACTAACTTCAAAGCTGCCAACTAACCTGCAACCCGGGGGTCTGACCCTCATTTGAACATGAATTCCAGCTGACCCGCCAAGGGGACTGACCTGCAAACGACCATAGAGTTTGAGGAATTGCAATGTTCATTCATTACCAATTAAATCCATCTGTAATCACTGTGAATTCGAGTGATTTACACAGTTGGACTAAGGGTGTAGTGGAATAATTTTGTTCTGGGGAGCAGGTGAAAAATCATTACATGCATCATACTATATTCATTTCTCTAAGACCTCACATGACATAACACCATATTTTTTTATCAACTTTCAATTCTTTTGGTAGGGATGCACCCAGACATGGTCGAATTTCGGTCGGACCCGCAATTACACAAAATAGGGTTGTCAGCTCTGTAACTTTCAAATTTTTTATACATACTTTTGTTCTACCATTGATGCAATATCCATCATCCTCTAAATTCACACCTATCAATCTAAATATATTGTCCATTCTTTGAACAATGGAAGAAATAGCTGGTAAATGTTTTTCATCTCCTTCAAGCCAAACAATCTTGTCACTGCGTATTTCTGATTTTGTAACTTTCAGATTATCTTTTCCACTAGTGCGCCCACCTTCTAATTGACCCTGTTTCATCTGTGACCCCTCATCTAGAGATTTTATTTCTTTTAACACGTTTTTCAATGTCTTGTCACTAAATATCCCATCAACAACACAAAAGTTTTTCGTTTTCACAAAATAAGCAGCAAAATTTGCAATGGTGCCATCTTTATAGGACGCTGGTTTCTCAAACTCTTGAGGAGCATATGGCCTGTTATCAAAGGGAACAACATCATCATCTGTTTCTTTGGTTTTATTGTTCTTGTTGCTATCATTGATATTCTTATTTTTACTTGGTTTTGTATCTTGTGTTTTCGGTTCTGTTCCTATGCCTTCTTTTTTATTATGATGAATACCATGATCACTTGAAATTACATTTTCCTTTTCAATATCATCACTATCGTTTTCTGTACTAGCATCAGAACTAGTATCATCTGTTCCATTGGTTTTGGCGGGCAAGTTATTTTCTGCTGGTGCATTCTGGACAAAACAAGACCCCTCGGTTTTAGACTCTGGATCACCGTTGTTTGATGTTTGTATGTGGCAGTATGGTCTGTGTTTCGGCCAGTCACTAAGCTGGTGTTCCTTACAACAATAAACTCTAGATTTACACCTAGCACATCGTTTTAGCGTACTTGTTGACCCACACACTGCACAAGCAAGAGTAGACATCTTGTTGATATGGACGCCTTCAACCTTCTAATTTAAAGAGTTCCAACTTTCTCCGTCTTACAATAGTTACCTCCCCTTGATTGATTTCTATTAAATTCTTAAGTTTCACTTTCATTCTAATGCAACAGGTTTAACTTTTAGTCACTATAATCTTCAAGTTTAAAGTTTAATTTTTATTTCAATTTTTAATTAATTAATTTATTTATTTATTTATGTGACACAGTGTAATCAGGTATGGGGCTGTGAATATTAAGGTCTTATTAGTTATTGATTTCCATATCTAATCCAGAAACACTGGAAAAGACTGTTCTTTTGTAAAGCACTCATCATTTGGAAATACAAGTCAATGGGTCATTCAAAAGAGACCTTAAAAATTAATACCCTGCACAACAGTACCAAGGCATGGCATGCTAAACAACCTGGCCCCAGTTTCACAATCATTCCTTAGCTAAGATTTTCCTTAACTTAAATTTAGCAAATTTTTGTAATCTCTTTTTGAAAATACTGATGAATATTTTTGTCAAAACTAAATGCAAATGTTTCATTCTAGAAGTGATCTGAAAAATGACACCTTTAATCCCTCAATATCTTGAAAATTAACAAAATTATAAAGATATGAAAATTTGCAAGATTTAAGTTAAGGAAAATCTTAGCTAAGGAATGATTGTGAAACCGGGGCCTGTCCTGTAAATTGTCCTGGTCAATCTGTAAAGAAAGTAATTTCTGCCATTTCACCTATAGCTGGTGACTGCATCTTGATATAAGTAAAATATTCTTGACAGATGAGACATAAAACCTCATTCAATCCATGTTCTTGGCCATTTTGAGAATTTAAAAGTATTTGTGCGAGTCCTTTACCATCTGATTGGAATTCAAGTCAATTAGCCCCATGGTGAATTTGCTCCCTGTCAAATTCCCCCCTGATTTCAACCCATTCGCCCCATGTCAAAATCGACCCCTTTCAAAATTGCCCCCACTTCACTGTCAAATCACCCTCATTTTTTCCTAATAACCATACACAATGTAACAAATAATTTTTTTTATTTTTATTTTTATTTTTTTATAAAAAAATCAAATTAAAAATAATGCTACTTTAGAAATGAAACATACTAGTGCATCCATTTAATAATGGATTTAACTTCATATACATTCACTTGATGTTTAATTGTATTATTAAACGTTGCCAATGTTGCTTTTGACAAAATATTTTTTATTTATAAAATACCGACATAGTAGAATTGTTCAAGTGAACAATGCATATGATGTTACCAGGAATAAAGAAATCGTTTCGTAAGGAGCGTGTGGTATATTGAAAAAGATGGGTTGTTTTTTTTAATGATTTTCCTCAACAATGTTATTTATCTATACTCTAATGCTAACTTTAATAAACATAACATATTTTCTTTTACTGTACCCACTGATATGATTATATCATAATCTTACAAAGGACTTTTGATAATCACCATTTCATGTCATGTCTGAGGTGTGAATTTAGTCAATACATTTTGCATTATAAATGCGCGACAAAAAACATTGCAATAAAACGATATAAATTTACAAATAATTTGTTTGCAGTTAATTAGACATATCTGAGGTTGTAAAAATCATTTTATGTTATCTTTAAATCTCAATAAAAGAAGACAATTTTTCAAAAATTGGGGTGAATTTGCAAAAAGTGAGGGCGATTTTGACATGGGGGTGGGGCAAATTTGTTGAAAGTGGCGGCGAATTTGACAGGGTCGGATTGACCCGATACCTCTTATTGCTATCTTACACTAGGAAATTCACTTGACTCATGTGATATAGAGCCCACTCTTGTGTGGCAAGGACACTACAAAAGAATCTAAATACCACCATGTTTAGTTTCATTTGTCAGTTTTCAAAATATTAACTTTGCTTTTGTGATTGTAATTTCAATACAAAATAGTTCTATTATCAAGTGCATGTTGTTCATCAGCTTCAAATTTCTGCATCTGTTAAACACAGCCAACGGCTTATTTCTTGGTGTAAGTTGGGAATGATCATGTTATCAGGGTATTGTTTGTTATTGTTGTTTTGGTTTTTCTTGTAAAATGTCCTCAATAAGTCAATGAAAATATGATGAACTTTTTATATCATATGGCTTGGAAGAGAGTGAAACCTAAGTAGGAGTTGAGTTGAGTAATGGTGTTTAACGTCCCAGTCAAGAATATTTCACTTATATCGAGACATCGCCAGCTATAGGCGAAGGTGCAGAAAATTTGCCTGTGCGTTGCGCTGATGGCATTATACAGCAGGGTTCGTTAACGTGCCAAGCCCACAGTGACACGGGACCTCGTTTATTTTAAGTTCCCTTCTGAAAGAACTGTGACTTTCATTTCGTAATGCTGAGTGCTTGGCAAAAGAACAGTCACTACCCACTTTCAAGTCTTGGGTCAGACCCGGCCGGGGATCGATCACACGATCTCCCACTGACGGAGCAAGCACTCTACCAAGTGAGCTACCGCAGTGGTCAAAACCTAAGTAGGATAACACCATCGCCCCACAATGACTTAAGTACAATTAAGACCTATCAAAAGGTAAAAAGTTTAACACTAAGCTAACCACTTAGTGCCAAATCAGCAGCTAGTTTTGGCCATATCTTGACATCTTATAGGTAGCTGTTATCTATCTATAGGCAAATTTTCGGTTACTAGCTATATCCATATCTCGACTATGTGATAGCAAAGCTTTGACTTCTTTTCCTAAGCTCAGTGATATTTTGACAGGTCTGTGCAGTACCACCAGAATTTCAAAACTCCACATTAATGGTGATGATAACTATGAAAGTAGCATCTGTATCTTGTCACTTCTGTTATTAATTCTCTTTTGTCAATGTCAACAGGACAATTAGTTGCTGAACATTGAAAATAGAGATGAATCTGCTGATTGCTCAATTACAAAGATCAAAAAGATGGGGTCTCCTGAAGTTCAAAGGAATGTTGTGACAAACAAAAAAGTTGTTTAATATTAAAGTGGAGTGGAGTGGAGTGGAGTGTTTTATGCCCAAAAAAAATTTATTATGCTTATATGGACAAGGTCAGTTCAGTTGGTGAAGGAAACCTGTCCAGAGAAAACCATCGACCAATTCTGCAAACAAACTAACACACTTTCTCACATTAAGATTTGGTCCAAGTGGGAGAACTCTACCAACTAAGCTACCACAGTGGTAATTTCTTGGTAGGAGATAAATAAAACAAACCAAAAGACAAATATATTTGTACATAGTACATATATTTATTAAAATGTTATTTTTTCACAAATCTGACATACACGTGATTGTAACACTAGTATGTATGTACAATGTTTTAGATTTAAGGATGGGGGATGTACAGGTGGTTAAAGGATTAACATAATTAACAGGTGTACAGGTGATACACAGGTACAGGTATGATATTCAGTACATGTTTGTTGTAACGGATACTTATACATACATATGTATATTTTTTTTAATTTGTTTTTTTTTAATATATTATTTATAAATATATACATATTATATATATATATATAATTGTCAGTTTACTTTTTTGTATAATAAATAAATATAATTATGTACATCAGCTTCATTTAAAATCTCACAAATCATCAACAGTTTTCATTCAACAAGGCAAGAAAATATGGTTCAGAAATCTGCAAGTACAAATTTGTATGATTTAAAAAATGATTTAAATACATTATTTTCTCATAAATAATTTTGAAAATTTACTTTTCTTGGAAATGTAAAATTCTATAGTACCAGTCAGTAGTCTTAAATTGGTACATTTTTGGTGTACCAGGTTACCATTTAGGTACTGTTTTTATCATGTTTATCGTTAAGTGTTTGATATTGGTACAATTTTCATACAAAAATCCAAATTTTATTACTTTTAATTAAAAAAGCTGTCAAAATGGGAAAAAATCTGTCTAATTTACACTTTTCATTTTATCCTTCAGTTTATCTGTTTTTATGGTACAAATCGGTCAAAAATGGATTACCGGTAATCAGTCAAATTGGTCAGCCTGTTAAATGTTTTTAATCTCGCAACGTTTTGTCTATGTGCTTATTTTAATTGGATTAAAGACTTAAAGAGTTTTCTTACCTTGTCATGTTTTGTCTGTTTATTATTTTTTTCATTTATTGCTATAAGCTTAAGACAAGTATCTAGTCCTGACATTTTTTTCTACTTTTATTTGACGGGTTAGTGATTGATTTATTTTTTTATATAATTTTTTATCTTGCCTGATCAAAAGTGTGAGACAGGGCACTCACATGGTCAATTGACATATTCTCGGCCATGCCTATTATGTTCTGACACTGGCCACCATCACAGTACCAAAGCAGCATCACAGCAACTAATGACATACTACTGTCAGTGACATCATTAAATTACACCATTCAGGCAGAGTTTTCATTCTTTTTGTGTGTAATTCAAGCATGTCAGACCTTTGTCAGAACATTGTGGGCATGGCTGATGATTGGTCAATTATTGTGTTGTTGTCCACATTAATGCCAACATTTTGGTCTATGCCAATATATCAACAAAACTGCATTTTCCAGGTGAGACATGTGATCCTCAGACCTTTTTGTTTGCCATTAAAAAGAGAATCAGGTTATTTGCAGCCTTTTATAATTCAATTTCAAATATTTCCACGAAACAAAGAAACAAACTCATAAGGGGAGATAAGCAGTTGTGAAGGAAGCCAATTCCAGAGGTTTGTTTTCTATTATTTACATATATTTAAATATCATAAAAACATATTTTCCTGCAGCTTTAACAAATAAAAATTTTAAGATCTCTATAAACTTTAAAATCATTAACAAAAAATTGTCATATCTACAAAATATCCTCTGTTCTGAATAAAATCACTCTTATTTACATAACAATATCATGATAATAAAACGTTCTACCTTAATCACACATTTTTAAATTCATATACATAAATTTGTATCACAACATTCATCCATAAACAAAATAGATTTCAAGTGTGTAAAATGACTACATTGTATTTCCGCAATTTTTTCACAAAGTCATGTTTTCATTTCCGCCCATTTTTCTTTTTCATTTCAACTTTTATAATTTTTTACCCCTACAGGCAAGTATTAAGATTGGGTATAAGTTTTTTAAATATTTTTTTTTTGGTACTGTGGCATTTAGTGTTTCATAAGTTTTAACAGTTTTAAGATAAGATATTTTTGATTTTCAAAATCATTTTTTCACTTCCCTGTGGTAAGCATTTAGGGGTAACAGATTAAAATCTGGCCAATGAAAAGAGTATGCAACAGGTAAACTGCAGAAATGAAAAAATAAACAGCAAATTGCAGAAATGAAAAATAAACAATGCTGAAAAATAAGTTTTTTCATGCTGAATTGAAACTTTTTTAGTGGCAAAGTTATATCAAATTGCGAAAATGAAATGACCAGTAAAATGCCTGAAATCTCAATAACACAAAATTCAAAAACAACTGCAGAAACAAGGGCCCACAATGACAGACTTGTGAAGTTTTTGGATGGACTCTCTTAGTTGCATGTAAATTTCAATATTTGCAATTTTTCAAAATAAAAATTATTTTACCATAAAAGAAAACTTTATAAAATCTAGTATTGTAAAATCTAATGTATTAGCTGTATAAAATGTAGTAAAATATCATGTGACCATATTATTACTGTAACCATTAAATTGTGATGAGAGAGAGAGAGAGAGAGAGAGATTATGAATATTTCAGAGCTCTAAACTTTTTAGTTTAATAATCATCATTCATTAAATAAGTTTCCTGGATACTAAACAATATTCAAGTCTGTTACGTCCTTGAAATTGAAATTCTATAACACTAAAATAACCAGAAGTCTAGAAAATTAAACCATAAAAGAGAATTCTACAAAAATGGAAAGAGAGAGAGAAAAAATTAAAAATCTTCTTGATTGTCAAATTCACTTAGATGAATGAGCTTGATAGTGTGATGTTTAATAATGTTAAACAATTCCCATTGAAAATTTACATCAGCTTACAACATGTGAGTAGTATGGGAATAAAAAATTTTGAAGTTATAACCCCCTTAAAGTCAAGATACCCTCATACCAATATGACACACACATCACATGTAGCCTTATTAAATAAAGGCTCATTAAAAAAGTTGTTGAGAATTGTCATTTTCATATGAAGAGATGTCAGAAAAACAGCAAAGCTTGCAAGCCAAAAACCAATCAAGTTAACAAAAACTAAATGGATACCATTGCAAAAACCTACAGTAAAACTGACACTGATGTTCATATGGAGAGTATGACATATATATGAGATATTTATGGATCATTTGACAGATTTTAAGATTTTTGTTCCAACTAAATCTATATAAATTTCTAATTTACACAAGAAAGACAAGTAAATTCAGTGAATTAGAATCCCCACCAGCAGGTTCTTTTTTTTTGTAATTTGCACTTATGTTCAAAGGGCCCATAGCTCTGAGGAAAATGAGCAAACCAACTAGGGTTAACGATATGCGCCTTTCCTATCAATATTGATGCTTTGCACCAAGTTTCGTGAAATATTGCCTCATAGTTTTTGAGAATTAGCACAGACAAAAATTTAGGACAGAAGGAAACTCGAATTTAATATCCTCCTCTTTATTTGAAAGGCGATGAGGTAAATTCAATGCTTACTTAGTCCAAAACTATTGAAAACCGATATTGACATATTGCGTGGTTTATACTAGGTAAACATCATCTAAGAAAATAACTGGCCATATTTTATTTTTACTGATATTTACAATTTATTTTTAACTTATTTGATATTTTTTTAACAGAAGTGAGTTGCAATACGAATCTGAAGCACAAAAATCAAAGATAGATGTAGACATACATAACTATGGCATCAAGCATTGACAGTATGACATGAAAAATTATTCAAAGAGCTAAAGCTCTCACTTCTTCATATTTATTTTTTAACTTTTCAACAAAAAGTAGCGTGGTTTTTCTCAAGAGGATGACATGAAGGGTTATGAAACAGCTAAAAATTTGCTACTTCATTTTTTTTTCAACATTTCAACAAAAATGTGCAATTTCTATTTGTGAGACATGATATATATTTGATATAATGTATTTCAAAAACTAAAACCTAACATTCTCAAAGCAACAAAATCTGTACAATGATTCAAACATTAACATTATTATTACTACCATTATTGTTTTCAAAACAAAAAAACACAAGTATAGTGCAACAAGTTTGACCTGGCTGTTTGACCTTTAATTTGAATATATGATTGGGCCAATAGACAGCAGGATTTAGGTAAGACCGTTTGTTTCATTACCATAAACACTCAGTACATAGTATTTTTATCACCTATCCTTATATATAACTTCATATTGCCTTTAAATTACACAATGAATATGTCCATTTGAATATTCATTAAAGGTCAAACGGCCAGGTCAAACTTGATGCACAAGTATAATCACTAAGATTATCAAATGCTGATATGCAAAAGTGTCTTTCACACAAAGACAACACATATACTGTAAACAGGATTTTTTTAAATGACTGGAAATCTTTGTGAAATCATATTGTTCGCATTTCCAGAGGCGATTATTTTATCCTGATTTTGCCCTTTCTTCAGGCCCATAGCATACGAAACAGGACTTAATGTTGTTCACTGGGAGGATTTCTTTCAAATTGTTTTCAGATTAAATTCACATAAATTTCCAACAAGCTAAAATAACCATGTTTACAGTAATATTTATCTCATTAAAATTAAAACAATTCATGTTGTTAATGTCTCGTAATTGGAACACTTGTACCAGTTCTCTGTTTTTCCAGAGCGTGGTACTGCGCCCCTGATAATTGTCCGGTTAACATTTTTTCTAGTAACGTCGCCGCACTGTTGTTTGATAAGTCACTATTTCCTATACTCTGTTGTTGATTGGTTACATTATTGTCACATGATCTACCACTACCATTAAACGATACATACCCACGTAACATTTTCTCAAGTTCAGACATTGATTGTAAATTAAGATGATTGCCATCCATACAACTGTTCACAAGATTTTTTGAAGTGTCTGATATTTGAGCATTAGTGTCCTGGAGTGATGACATGATATTATTCTCAGAACAAGGCTTATTGTAAGAAGGTGTTGGCGACAAGACAGAGCCACCTGGAGACACACATGAAGAAGTAGGTGACCTTGTGGTACTTGATGAAAAAGAAGAACGCTGCTGAGGCGAGGCTTTTGGTTTAAAATAATTTGGTGGTGGCTGTACAACCGATACAGATGGTATTCGATCCACTTTCTGACATTGCACTTGTCCTGGGTATTTTATATACTGCTGTTGTTTCTGTTTCTGCTGTTGTTGTAGTGCTTGTTGTTTTTGTTGCTGTTGTTTTAATTGTTGTAGCTGAAGTTGAGCACGATATGTCATATTGTTTACCCGAGGAGAAACATTGCCGTTTTTTCGCGGATTAGCGGGTTGTCTTTTCTTGATGATCTCTGGAGTCTGAGTGCCTAAATTCTTCCTGGACAAGCCATTGTTTAATCCTGGTTGTGCCATGCTGTTCTTGAGGTGTCTTTTAGACAAAGCTGATATTGGTGGAATGGTTCCAGCGTGTTTATTCTGACCCATCACTTGAGAGTTGACAGTCTTCTGCGACAAACTAGCAGGATAGTGAGACATGATGTTATTGAGATCGGTAAGTCCATTTTGAGTATATTCAGATATGAGAGCATTTGCTTGGTTATCTGCTAAGGTATTGCAGTATTGCATGCAAAAATCGGTAATTTCCTTCGGTAATGCATCACTGTTCAGTCCCGAAAAATAGGTATGGTCCAAAACACCAACATTTACATTCATATTACCATGAGCAAAAACATCTCCATTTCTATGGTTTCCAGTCATGTTTACACAATTAGCTGAACTGTTCAAATTAAACTCCTGAGAATCACAAGAGTCACTGAATGTTTGTGAAGGTGGTGAACTTATAATGCCATTATCCATGACATCTGTCACATTTCCATTAGCAGACGAGACTGTTACCATGTCACTATTTGTTATGGTTGAAATACCACTGCTCACAATACTGTTAGAAACAGACGCAGGGTAACTAGGTGGTGCAGTCACTGCAGGACATGGAAACATGGGTCCAATATTAGAACTAACTGCTGTCATTACAGGACCTGAAAGCATGGGTCCAATATTAGAACTTGGCATTGTCACTGCAGGACCAGAAAACATGGGTCCATTGTTAGAATTTGAAGTCGAAAAGTCAATAGGCATTGAGACTGCTGGATCCTGGCAGACAGGATCAGATGGCATAAGTCCATCTGTAAGTAACATCTGTAGACAGGACTGTGATGAACTGTTCCATGGGTCCTGGGGGTCTGTAAACAGCTGTGGAACTTCTGAGAACTGTCCATTTGGTACAGCTTCAGGCTCAGCAGCACTACTATCTTTGTCCAAACTTTCCAAAAATTCCAACACATCTCTGTCATTTGGTACACCAGAGTTTATTGTTTTTGTCACTTCCTGTAGAAACATGGGAAATTCACTTTCAACTGCATCCACAGACATGTTAGTTTCCTCATCATCCGTCATCCGAGTCGCTGGTCGAATGTCTTTTGTATTGCCAGAATCGACAGAGCATGGACTACAGCCTGAGTGGCGACTTGAATATGGGCTACTGCTACCATATCCAGCATCGCTATGCTCACTGCAGTGGTCATCATTCAACTCGACAATTATGTGGTTGTCGACAGGTTTAGCATGTGGCATTGACAGATCCATAACACCTGTGAAGTGGTTGGAAGAAAACTGACTACCATCTTGTTCCTGTTCCATCATTAGGAATCGCTCACCCTCTTCTTCACTGAAAACATAAAAACATCTTTTATTGACTGATTTTACAATTTAATTTATCAATATTACAGAGTTGAGTAATGGTGTTTAAAGTCCCCGACAAGAATATTTCACATACATCGAGACATTGCCAGCTATAGGCAAAGGTGCAGAAATTTTGTCTGTGAGTTGCGCTAATGGCATTGTATAGCAGGGTTCTTTCTTGTACCAAGCCTACAATGACAAGGAACCTAGTTTATTTTAAGTTCCTATGTAAAAGAGTGCTTGGTGAAAGAACAGTCACTACCCACTTTTAAGTCTTGGGTCAGACCTGGTTAGGGTTTGAACCCACAACCTCCAACTTGCAGATATTACAGAAATTATCATCTAAAAGGTATCAATACATATTTCATTAGCAATCATTTTTGTGCTTTACAGGTGTGCAATTGTTTTCCATGAAGAAAAGTGCAATACTAGTACTGAATACCAACATCAGTGTGCTAGCTTTGTAAAACATGACAAAATATATATAGTTGCAAGAGACACACCTATACATTAAGATTGTCTTGTCAGAAAAAAAAGAGAAGCAACAGTCATGTGACTAATGTTGTTGGGCGTGTCATTATCATGTCGTTACTAGTACTGTTATTTGGGTGTTTCGTTTTTGAAAAATGTGCATGGTTTTTTATGGCACTTTTAGGTTAGATGGATTGGATAATGGTGTTTTGCATTCTAGTCAAGATCTTTTTCTGAGATGGTGGAGGAAACCAAGAGTACCACTAGATCTGTCCAAATTGGGATTTGAACCTAGGTGGTGAGAGGAACTGTGTTTCCTAAGGCAGTGCTTGGTCACCATGGCCCCCATACATCAGGTCAGACTTCTAAATTGTAAAGTTTTTATTATCATATTACTGTAGAGCATTTTTGTTCAGATGCAATTAATTTTCGCCTGTTTCTCCAGGAAAAAATAATCGCAAAAGTTAATCAATGCGAGCATGGTTTTTTTTGAAAATGGTATTACTTTTATCAAATATTATGCTATATTCAATACTGCAAAAGTTAATAGTTGCAAATGGTTTTGGCAAGAAAATTGCAAAAATTAATATCTGTGAATAAAACTTAGTTTACAGTACTTATTATTGCTATTTACCTGATAATGTAATTCATGCAGACAACATATTGTGGAACATTCTTAGTATTGTATATAATGGTGGCTCTTGTTTGCATCCACACCCATTCACAGTTTTTACCCAGAAATCTGTAGTATTTGCTGACTGAGGATCCTTTAACAATCACTAAATAAATAAATAAATAAATAAATAAATAAATGCAGTCTCTTGAGGAGAAACAACAAACATCTCACCTCCCCAATATTGCCATTTTTTATTTCTAAGATTTGACCTTGACAATTGGCTTTTGCACATAAATGTGGTATGTAACACATGGTTTCGTGTTGGGTTTCAATATGTGCCAAGTTTTATCAACATTAATCCATCCAAATATATGGAAAATATGGAGCATGGAGTATAATAAACTCTTCTAACCATACAATGTTATATTCTGGTAATCATTTCAGTCAAGCTTAGTTAAAATAAGTGTTACAGGAGTAGGTTATTTAAGCCTTACATCCTGTTTCTAGATTCAAGAACCAAAGCCTACTTCTTTATTTAAAATTTGAGCAAAAATGAAGAGTTAACAATTGTCAATTTGCTTCATGAAAAGGTTGGCAAGAATGGTATAAATTTGTGGCCCAACTTTAAGACACATTATCTGAAACTACTGCGTACTTGTCTCACAATACAATTATTTTAAATTCCGTGATATCATAATTCAGAAAAATGAAATTGATCATGTAAACTTTGAACAGATGTAGGATTTCAAAATAATGCATATAACTAAACATTAAGTAATTTAATAAATTAAAGAGATACATGTCATTATTAAAAGGTAATGTTTTGAAAAAATGTATTTTATTTTTAACAGTTTCTTTTCTTTTCTCTTTTTGTTACTTTTACGCTTAACTCGTCATGATCCTTTTCACAAAATCATAAATTTAGTCTTAAATTCCGCATCTCCATTGTTAGGGTAATTTGACTACAATACTTATATTGAAATTAAAGAAAAAGTGAATATCTAAATTTTAAAATTTTGATACCTTTCACCTAGTAATGGGGCATTTTGACAAAAAATTTTGCTTTGTCAGCAATCTAAACCCGTCATATGATCTTGCATTTCCATGCATTAGTTGCACAAAATTTATAATTATACATCTTCAACAAATGGTTTAAGTATCATATTAATGCTCTTCTGATCAAGATAAGGATGACAGTCGGGTCTCTAATGACAGTTTCTGCGCCCTGCCAAAGATAAAACTTATGTACCAGTTTTTTATATCAGGTTAGAACAACTTTAATTTAATATTAAATTAAAAAGAAATTTGTTAACAATTAATCACACAAAAAATTTAAAATGACAATATTATGAAGTTGATAAATTATGGTTTTGAAATATGACCAATTTAACAAAGAATATTCTGTCTTTAAAGTACATTTAATACATATAAAATTCTTGGCACGCTGGACTTTGTACTTAGCACCTTCATTTCAATTCACAGTAGATCTATCAGAAGAACCAAGGTCAAAGCTCGTGTGTAAATTGAGTCCATCAAAAATTTTGACATTTATCAAGCAAAATAATTAAACATTGGACACATATGCTCATGTCCATTCTTACATAATGGGTGTACTACCACCTGTTAATAACTATATAAAATTTTTATTTGCCACAGGATTATTAATACGCTATGGTAGAGTTTGTTCCCAGTAAGGGAACTTTCTATAACAAAACAAGCTGCTTACAAATAAAGTGTTGACTCAGGGATATTGCAAGCCTAGGCTTATCAAGGCCCTCAAAAAGTTTTATGGCGTTCATCACAGTACTGTTGATAAGTTTGATGTCTCTGTGTCCACGATTGTCCTGGATATATTTTACATCCTATAGTTCCATGTTCTTTTCTCTCAATTTTGATTACACATGTGGCAGGTGTAACTAGGTAAACAGAAGGTGCTTACCCTTCCGGAGCACCCAGTCTCACTTCCCTGGTGGAAGTTCATGTGTTTAACCTGACTAACCTACCTTGTCAGTTTCGAAGTTTTGACTTTGCTTCTAGATTGTGATTCAGATATAGATTAGTATGTTTGTTTTTATTTATATTATTATCATCATAATTTAATACACAGAATTGGAATATTGGAGTTTTTGCAGTATTTGAAAGTGATGTCTTATCTTAATGATCTAAATCTACGCAAGTTTGTTTTTTCTTGAAAAAAATTTTCTTAAGATTTTTCTTAAATTTTGTAGAGCAATATGAAACATGTAAGGAAAATATATTTTTCAAGATAAAAACACTTTTTAGCTGTAAAACACTCAGATTTAGCTGAACAATATTTTCAACTTTTTAAAAGTTTGCTAAAATTTTAACCAACCAATCAAGTTGGTCTCATATAAAAAAATCACTTGTTTTATAATACAAAACACATATATACATAAAAGCCTTATATTACGTCACTCTGTGAATATAATGCTCGTTTCAATTTCAACAAAATATCTGAACTTTCAAAATGATAGCAACCTTAACATTGTTAAAATGCAAAATTTGTTAAAAGATCAGAAACTTGATAAATGGATAAAATGACAACAAATTGTAAATAAATAAGTAAACAAATAAATAAAGTGTAATTAAATTACTTAATGATACAGTTGAAAATACATCAGAATAGAATCCTATAAATATTTTTTTCAAAAAGGTAAAATTTGAGAACATGTCGTGATCATAAGTAATAGAAATTCAAGTGTATTTTCATTCATGTACAGATGTTTTACGCTTGCTTTTTTCAAATAGACAACAGATTATTTGCTAGTATACATAGAAGTGGCAAAATCAAATCTGAAATACACTAGTCATTTGTAAGATTGCATGGCAGCAAACATTCAAATTTTTATATGACAAATAAATATCATCCTTTTTGTAAAATCAAGATGAAATATACCAAAGAAGATATAAATTTTATAAAGTGTATTACAACGGTCTGCTTATTTTTATTGGTAATTTTATTTTATGCTTATTATTACAAATAAATACATGCAGTGGAAGCCACAGCAACCACTAAGTGGTACAATATGTACAGTAATTTACATAACTGCATCAATTTTAATACCATAGGGTCTGCAAGTCTCATTTGCTTTCGTTTCCTATCGAAATATTAAAATGTTTTGGTTTCTAACAGTGTCAATTGTATTTGTAGGTAGAAATCCAAAATCAAAGCTGGTTACCCTACACATCTTTATCAATGCAAATGTCTTTTTTTTTCTGGCACCTTTACACTTGTATACAGTTTAGTTGTTATAAATTAAAGTGAGGAATACGTAGTACTGGATTTATTCAAAACACCACCAATACTTAAAAGATCAGCCAGAGTTGGCCCACAATCCGTATTTTTATGGGACAAAAGTATTGATTTGGGTCCAATCATTAAGGGCCCCTTCTAGACTGAACACTAGTTTAATTTTTTGAGTGGTGTTTTACACTTTAGTCAAGAATTTTCACTTATATCAAGGTGATCAGTTTGGGGACGGTGAAGAAAACTAGAATGCCCAGAAAAAAACCCACTTAACTTCAGCAAGCAAACTGACAAACTTTCTCACACTAGGATCTGTCACAGGTGGTATTCGAATGTAGACCATGAGAGGCACTGTGATCAGTAAGCACAGGCTTTGGACAACTCTGCAACTTAGGGCCTCTCTGAACACTAATGGCACTTCATCTAACTTATCTTTATATGGGCAGTTCAAGCTACCTTAAATACTAATTAAAACTTACAGTTTGAGTGACAATTTCCAACTTTTTCAGCATCAAGTGGATTATGGAATTGGTATGCTGTCTTTCCTATCAACTCATTAGGCTCATATCCAATAAGAGTAATGATTCTGAAAAATAATTAAAAAATTAATAAATAAATAAATAAAAATAAAAATTTTATGCTGAATAAGTAAAACATATGTACAACAAAAGATGCCAAATAATTGTGATATCTACTGATGTCCAGCATGGTTAGATCAAGAGGCACCACTGCACATTAAAAATCTGTTGCTATAGTGAATAGTAAACAGAGAATAAGTTATAAAACTTGTCTAAACCAAATACAGAACAGACCTGTTGAAAGTTTTAACACTTAAGCTAACAAACTAATGCCCAATATTGGAAGCCCAACTGCAGCCCCTCGATCATTAGCCAATCTCTTGATAGCTTTCTGGCTACTAGCTTTTCTGGCTACTAGCTATTTCCAGATGTAAAACCACTCAAAGCTTAACTATCACTTTCTTTTGTTAGCACACTGTTTAACTTTTAAACAGGACTTTGTCATATCATAATTTGAATTAGAAAGGTATTTAGTTAATTTTTGTTGACTCAATGTTCAATTTACACAGGTCTGTATACTTTTCTATAGATACTGCTGGTGGCAGCCAATCAAAAATACTGAATAACCCTAAAATGGATCCAAATTATAAGAAATACCTATGCACAATAATTTTGGATTTGTTTATAGGAAAATCTTCACTGAAGTAAGAAGTTCATGTACATCAAGTGTTTTTACCTTAGCAATTGTGTATGTGAATCTCATTAGAGTAAAGGATATATATACTGTACTAGTATATAATGAAGATAAAATCTTCTATTTCAAAATGTATCCCTTATATAAAATATTAAAAATTTATTCTTGTCTAAAATCTCTAAATTTTAAGATTGATTCTATTTTAAAAGCCTTTTTAAGCCTTTTTATATGTAAAATTGCTGATAAATTTGATGTGCTGGAAAATATCACGGTTTGCTATCACGATATTTACAAATGTTCTAGAACTTTTTCAATTTATTTTTGAAGGCCCTATTTTTGACTTATTTAAGGTACCCAATATTTATTCAAACATTTGTTTCACTTTTTCCCCAAAAAAGAACATAAATAGTGTTTAGAAGATTCATCAATATCTTTTCACTCTGGAATATATTTATTCAAATACATGTACTTTTTCACTTTTTTTATCCCAAAAAACATAAGAAGTGTTTAGCCTCATAATCATCAATTTGTATAAGCGTATCTGAACAATATACCGATACAACTGTTTCATTTCAATGCATTTACAATGTTACTAAAAGGTGATTTGTTAGTTATAGTGATCCTCACTCTATGTAGAAATGGCAATTTTTATATGACACAATATTGAAAATTACTGTTTGACTGATGCCACCTTTATGAGAAACCAAAAGCATTTTTGTACTAAACTCCTTTATATGTGTTACCAAAAGCATTTTACAGCAAGACCTTGTCACAATGTCCGTTGGTAACTTTATTTATCATCGCATTATTTTGAAGTTCTTATTGCTATTTTGTTGTTTTTAGTTTTTATCAGTCTCCCTCAAATTAGTGATTCTGTTACATTTTCTATATTCTGGACATATTATGTAAGTAACAAGGAAGTAGTAGCATGACAGAAACAATAAAAATAGGAGTGGAGTAATGTAGTTTTAGGTCCAAGTTAAAGATTTTTTCACTTACATTTAGGTGGTTAGGTCAGGGATAGTGGAGGAAACAGTAAACCAAAGAGAAAAGCGCTGAGCTTAGGCAAGCAAATTGACAAACTTTCTCACATAAGTCTCTGGCTCTTTTGGGATTTGAATCTTATGTAGTGAGAAGCTTAGAAACATTAAGAACTAATTTATATCTCAGATATGTGTTTTTAAATATGTGTCTTCACCAAATTTGATGACTAAAGGAAATTTTAATTGAAAGCTAGAATCTATAATTATATCAAACCTGGCCCTTTATCAGCTGTTAGAATCTACAGGTTCTACTATATATATATAATTTTTTCAATACATGTATTTACCACTAATTTGATTAATTTGAAAGTTTTGATAATTGTGGGTTTAAATCTATGACTATATCAAACTTTAAACCTTTTAATATCTACAGGATCTACTATTATATCATTAACCAATGGTAGTTGTATATCAATTTAACTAACCACTAATACTTATTTAATATCTCTCTTTTTTCCCCCTTTTTTTTTTGAAAAAAAATGAATGTGGCTTTAAAGATGACACCTTTCAAGGCTAAAAATTTCTAAAGAAACATTTCTGTTTTGAAAATAAAACATTTGAGATGACATGAACTTTTAAAATTGAGTGAATGTATTCTAACTGCTTTTGATAAAAAAAATCAAGTTTTTTTTTAATTACAAATTTTAAATTTGAGAACGGAAATGATGTCTGATAGTACTTGAATTTTTTAACTTGTTTTCATATATCTATATGAAAAAATATTTATTGTCAATTATAAATAAATAAATAAATAAATAAATAAATAAATAAGGTTAATAATTATTAATTCAAATAAATAAATAAGTAAATAGATTAAATATAAAAAATAATTAATTATTAATAAATAAATAAATAAATATTTTGGTAATAAAGACATTGAATTTTCAAAACATGTATACCGGTACATGTATATATACACGTATATTATTAATATAAGACAAGTATCCCCAGTAAGTGGTGGAGAAACTCTTATAAGCAATTGTTATTTTCAAAAATATAATTTATCTATTATATGAATAATTAATGAAACAATTAAAAACTTAGTAAATTAAAAAACAAGTTCATTAATAATATTTTTAAAAAAATTTTAAGTGAGTAACTTAAAATAAATTATAAGTTGACATATCAAAAAGTTAAGTATAAGAAGAATACACCTTACCATTCAATCAAGTTAGGAACAGGTCCAAGATGATAGTAGATTAGGAATCGAGGATTGGGCAATTTTATACAACAACGCAAGACCCTATCAATAATGACCTAAATTATGACAAGGATTATGTTAAGTAACATTTTTTCTTTTTATTATTCTTATGCTAATTTTATACTTAATATGGTAAAATTAACATAAAACGTGAGAGAAGCTAGAACTGTACTGGATGGGCTACTTTTACCCTGGCACGTGGTTTATTTAAATGATCGGATGGGAGATCAGACTCTGATTAGGGGTTTAGGTTTCAGGTTTAACATTTTAAAAAATTAAATTTGCTTTCCATAATCTGTAATAAAAGCCATAGGCAGTAAACCTACACTAAATACGAGCTTGTTCTATCATTCAACGCCACGATTGAGTAATAGATATAGAGAGAAACCAACTAATGAATCAAATTTAAGTTACGCATTTTCTTCTTTCTTTAAATTTAAGTTTCTTTTTCTTGAATGATTTTCAAAGAACATTTTATTAGTTTGTAAATAGTAAAATTTAAAATTTTACTACAGGTTTCTGTAATACCATAAAAATGAAGATAATTGAATTATAACGATTTTGAAACTTAACTGGGTGGTTTTTATTCTAACTTTTCAGGTGGTTAATTTGCATATTTGAAACTTAACCACTACAGTTAATGGAATGTTTACATCTGCATTATATAATAGAATTATACATACATAAGTACGAAACAGCTAACATGTGTTCGGTTTTAATGACTGGCAATAAAATCAAGAATGAAAAGAAATGGAAATAAAATGTCCTTGGATACCAAGAATTAGAAACAAGACACCAAGAACAAGAAACAAAATACACCAAGAAACATCAAACCTATGAATAATTTATTTCAATGGGTGTACTGATATGTTGATGGTACAGTTCTAACTTTTAACTTTGTAATTTGAAAATCACTTTTTTCCTTTTGAGCTCACACTAGTGCATGAACAATTTTATCAAGAAATGGTCTCTAGAATTCAATTTTTAATATTAAATCAGTGGTTTTGTTTGTATAAATTATTACTGAATACAGGTAGTTTCCCCTGGGAAAAATAATTAAAATTTCAAATTTAGTCACTAAAATTCCAAAAGCGACAGTGATAAACTATTGCCCTTTATAACCACAAAGTTTCATATATATAACACCTCTGAAATGAGGATCCTTTTATAAGCATGAACAGTTTGCTGTATTTTAGAGCTTTAGTTTTCACAATCTAAAAGGCAGAAAGTAGTCTATAAAAATTTTAACAAATTCACTAACTGTACATATATTTGTACACAGGGAGGATATTTCAGTGGTAAAATACATTGTAGTGTTGTGTCAACTGCGGAAACAAATTGTTTGTTTTAATATAGTTGACACTAATTCCAATAAAATAGGATATTGTAAGGTTATTTTCCTTCATTGCATGGTTTGCTGTCATCTAGTTATCTCCAAAGTTTACCTGCAAGGTGTCTAATAGTTTTAGTTTGTCTCTGGAATGTTTTGATTTGAAATGTACAATTTTAAAGAGACAATTTGTGTGTTCATTAAACAAAAACGAGGGGGGAAAAGAGCTGTCAATTTGTCACTGATTTGTTAGCTTAGTATTATAATTTTTGACAGATCTCTACTGCATTTGTCTCCCCTTTTTGGCTGCTAAGGATTGATCTCCCTTGTGGATGCTCGCCCCCCCCCCCCCAAGGTAAATTAAAACATCAACAGTAAAGCATTTGAATATTGTGTTTATCGTTCCCTCTTTTCTATGCTTTTCAGTAGCAGAGAAATCACTTTTGTGGTTTTGACATTTAGATGCTAAATACAACAGTTGATTTTATTGTTGTGGTTTGGACTTCTTTATGCTCACAAGTTGCTGTTACATATGTTTGTGAGTGCTTACTTTTAGAAATGCAGATTGCTTTTGTGGATTGAGCTTTTAAATGCCAACTGAAAAATGCATATTGCTTTTGCAGTTTCCAGTGCTTACTGCCAATGCTACGAACTGCTTTCGCAGATTGTTCTTTTAAATGCTCACTGCCAATGTTAAGATCGTTATGCAATTTTCAATCCTCACTGCAAATGCTGTAGATTGCTTTTGTAGATTGTGCTTTTAAATGTCCACTGTCAACATTTTAGAGTTTTGGCTGTTCATGCCACAGTTGCAGATAAGTTTTATGCTCACTGTCAAAGATGCACATTGCTTTTTTGAGTCCTGTCTGTACACTACTAAAGTTGTAGATTGCTCAGAGAGCGTTGAATACTTACTATCACAGCTGCTGATTGCTTATGGGTGCAAATTGAGAAAATTGTGAACTCCTTCTGAACTTTAGGATACTCACTATCAAAGTTGCAGATTGTTCAGAGAGTTTTAGATGCTGTCTGCCAAAGTTGCAGCCTGCTTTTGGAATTCTGTATGCTCACTTTCACAGTTGGAGGTTGATGTTGGAATATATGATCCAAAGTTGCTGAATCACTTTTGGGTTTGTTTACTCATGTCTACTAATACCATAGTTACAGATTGCCCTGTATTTTGGGATACTCAATAACAACATTGCAGACTCCTTTTAAAGTTTAGGAATCTACCAAAGTTGCAGATTCTTCTTGGGGTTTTGGATATTCTGTCATAGTTACAAATTGTTTCTGTTGTTAAACAAAATTTACGTGACATTATCAGACTGTTTTTGTAGTTTAATCATTGCCAAAGATACAGATTGCCAGTGGAATTAGGGATTTTAAATAGTATGCTCAATGCAACAATTACAGTTTGGTCCTGTAGTTTAATAGGCTTAATGTCACATTTGCAGATTTTTTTCAAGTTAAGGATGTTAACTATCACAGGTACAGATTGTTGTTGAGGTTTGGATGCTCAATGTGAAAGTTTGAAGTTCCTTTGGGAGTTTCTAAAGCCTCAATTACAGGAGATTGCTTGTTTAGTTTCAGAAGCTCAGTGCCATAGTTATAGATTGCTGTTGGAAGTTTAAGGTGTTTACTGTGAAATTTGCAAACTCTTTTTTGGAGCTCACAACTACAGCTGAAGGTTATTTCTGTAGTTTAGGATAGTCACTGCTCCAGATGCATATCACTTGTGGAATTCAGATACTCAATGCCACAGTTGCAGTTGTAGTTTTAAATGCTTTCTGTCAAGTTGCACATTGCTTACTGATGGTTCTGATTGAGAACAGGATGGTTAGTCCAACAGTAGCAGAATTCTTGTGGAATTTTGGATGCTCAGTGCTACAGTTGCAGACTGCCTTTCTGCTTTGGCATGAATGCTCAATGTCCAATAAAAGGTACTGTTGTAGTTCTGGATGCTGTCTGTCAAGTTGGAAATTATTTTTGGGGTTTTGGAAGACCAATGCCACAGTTGCATATTACATTTAGAGTTTGGAAATGCTTACTCCTAATGTTGCATATAGGATTGTAGTTTAAGTGACTCATTACGACTTTGTTAGTGTTTTATGCTGACTGGATGATGATGTTAAATGTTCTGAATGCTAGCTTTTGTTCAGAAATGTTTTTAAATGTTCACAGTTTCAGATGATTTTTATGACTGTTTATGTTAATATGAATTTCAGATTGTTTACTAAGTCTTGAAATAAGGCTTTTTTTCCACAGCAGCAAAATTCCTTTGGTGACTTGCAATTTTAACTTTTTTTGCAGCAGTTGAAGACCAATTGCAATTTCAGTGTTTGGATGCTATGTTGCTGTTTCTGATTGAGTTGGTATTTTATTATGGTTGATTATGTTTGTGGATGCTGCAGTTGCAGTGATTGTGCATAAACATTCTGTTGTAGTTTGAGACTCCATTTATAGTGTAGTTTAACTTGTTTTCTGTTGTTATTTGTGTGATTTTTAATTTGTGTATTTTTGCTTTTTATTGCCTTAGTTGTATAATTTCTTTTATGAGGTTTTAGGTTTCACTTTTATCTGTTTTCATTGCAGGTTGTCTTTTGTACTGATTGATTTTTAAGCTGCAGATGCTAGTTTCTTGTGAGCCTGAGAATGTCATTGTGGTTTTGAATTTTGGATACTCTTGATTCTTATCTATTTTATTTGAATTGGTACTTTAAATATTTGTTTCACACATATTAATTATAAAATCATGAAAAGATGTCAAGTGATAAGCAAAATTTGCCATGTTAAAGTGAGTTCCCCAACAAAGCAACACATAACAAGTGGTATGACCTTGAATTTAAATTTATCTTCACTGGTCAAAGACTAGCTTAAAAATATCATTGATGATCAAACAAACCAAAATATAAATAAATAAAATAAAATAAATTTAAAAAAATATTAATTTGAAGGTGACAATATGCATAGCTGCACTAAAATGTATCACAAATATGTTATGTGTTCAGAATCCTCTTTCATTGAAAACAACACGTTTTTGCCAGCGTGACAACAACATTTTTGGGGCAGATTAATTCCTGGGCAGTTTAAATTTTCTTAATGAGGGTATGTTACATAATAAGTCCAAAAGATGCTAAAAAATTTATTTTGATTATTTTTTTTTCTCTATACTCAGAATGGTTTTCTATCGGCCTTTCAGATGATAAATACTTGACTTTTTACTGCAATGTCATTTGCATTAATTACATGAATCTATAATAAGTATGTCAAAAGTATCGGCTAACACATTTAAACTAGGTCATGTTGCTAAAAAAGGAAAAGTCAGATGATAGATATTACTATATATCTATATGTAAACGCATAATTACGCCATTGATATCAGCCCGAGTGTAAAATTTCATTATAAAAGCATAGTGACCTAGTAGAAAATGATACCCCATAGTCTAGAAGTGATAAGATACATAACTAGTTACAAAGGAGGACGCCAATCTTGAAATGAAACATAAATCTAACCATACATCCCATCAAACAGCTCGCCACATAACATCTCTTATTCTAAGGACACGCACGGGGAATCTTTAATTACCACCTTCTAAAAACCTAACATCAGTAAGGTTGTAATTATGCACAGAGATTTGATTACATCAAATTTATTTTATTTTCAAATTATACTATGTATATAAAAAAGAAATGATCACTTTATATGAAAAATGTGATTAATTAATAAATTAATACTTTTACGACTCCAAAGAAAAAATATTGATTGTGCATATTCTTTTCAAAACATAGCACTGCCATGCTGTTGTACAGCATAGTTGGGAAAATGGTGTTGTATGCATAGTCCGACGGATGTTTTTTTTTTTGGAAAAAGAAACAATGTACCAAACCATGTATTGCTGAATTAAATGGTAGAAAATAATAATTTCTTAAATATATGAAAAAGACAATCGGTAATTAAAATTTAAAAAAAGTTGTACCCGATCGTTTTGTCATTTTGGATAGAGAGAAAGTAGAGTTTTGCAGATCCTACCGTCGCTATGACGGGGTACATTCTAGCGGTTGTATGTAACTGGATCATTTGCTGTTAATCTGGGTTTTAATTAACTGCTGATTATCACTCACAATATTCCCGTTTCATGTTAATCATAATGGTGAAGTATTTAAAATCCACGTGGTCATTTGCACACAACACTGTACGAATTATCTCCCTTTCACGAAAGTGAAATCTAATCGATAAACAGTTTTAAAATATGACACAATTGCCTCAACATCAAAATACGTTATCATAACCTTCAAAATAAATTTAAATTTCTGTAGATTTCACGAAGAATTAATTAAATCAACCTGCCGTTGCTGTTCATTTCATAAAAAGTTATGATTTTACATCTTCTCGGACTACTTTTTATTGTAAACATGAGATCAGTTCGCCAAATTGCAGAAATTATTAGATGCATCCCGTCGCAATATTTACTAGATTCCGAAATGTATTCCGAAAATTTATTCCAAATGTGCATATGTAACCAAATGCATTACCCGTCTCAGAATACATATCTCACGATAAAACAGATATACTTCTTTCACGCTCATTTACCAGGCGCACTATTACCATGTGTACTCATATCTTATAATTTCATAGCAAAGAAGCTTGATATCTTGGAAGAAAGCGATAGCAAAGTACGCGTTCACTATCGTGAAACGCTGTACAAAAATAACCTTGATTATTTTTGTGTATATTTTTTGTAATGTTTAGGTGAATGTTCTGTTCTGACTCTATACAACTGCTCTTCTTACAAGTAAACACGCAACAATACTTGTCCCATTTTTGAAGACTTTTTTTAAGTGGAAGGTCAAGGTCATGAAATCAAATTTAAAAATAGTAATGATATTTCTGATGATACCTTTATAAGCTATCATAATCTGACTTGTGCTAAAATACAGTCAAATCTGTCTTAAAGACCACCTCTAC
Organism: Anadara kagoshimensis; assembly: GCA_021292105.1. Lineage (NCBI taxonomy): Eukaryota > Metazoa > Mollusca > Bivalvia > Arcoida > Arcidae > Anadara > Anadara kagoshimensis. The sequence continues at coordinate 51,713,923 of CM037858.1, forward strand.
AAAAGGGTCACCTGGCCAGTAAAATTTTATCCAAATTCTTTTTTCATGTTATTTGAACCTGTATATAAAGGACCACCTGTCCATCAAGACCACTTTTAATGGTTTCCTTTGGTGGCTTTTATAGACAGGTTCGACTGTATGTAATATAGCCAGACAAAACCCAAAAACTTGATCCGCTAAAGATAAACTTATTTTTGAGTGATTCCACAAAGTTTTAACTCAGCAAAAATACCCAAAATCTGACGTTTGTTCCGTATCCATCAACATCACTTTTACTGGTTCCTCATAGAAAGGTTCCACTGAATGTATTATAAAGAGACAAGACCCAAAAACTGAATCAGTTAAAAATTAACACCTTATTTTTGAGTGATTTCTCAGCAAAAATTCCCCAAAATATATATTTGTTACATACTTCGGATCACAAAATGTGAAGGTCATTGCCATATCATGCCTGCTCACAAACATGTTTCCGTCCACACTGATGTCCAATATGGTGGCATTCTGCATTGGTTGGCAAACACACAATAATCCATCAATAACATAACTGTTTGGTCTATTGCCTTGCTTCATCTTTAATCTCCCTTTCCAATGTACAAGCTAAAATGGACAAAAAAGAAAACATATCAGTTGAGCAAAAACATTTCAATGGATTCCCAAATGTGGAAATTGTGGTGCTCCTATACATTAGTTGAAATATTAGACATAACAGTGTTCAATTTGCACAAACCTTGGATGTGAGGTCCTTAAATGGGTAAATTGTTGTAGGGCTCCTACACATTAGCTAAACCACTAGACATAACATAGAGTTCAACTTGCACAAACCTTGGCAGTGGGGTACCCAAATAGGGAAACTGTTGTGGGGTCCCTATTTATGGTTAAAAAATATTAGATGTAGCATAGTGGTTAATTTGTACAAACCTTGGCATTAGGATCTGAAAAGAGGAAGATATAGAATGGTCTGTATAAATCATTTAATATTATACAATATCAATCTTTGGATTAATGTTGTTTATTTTCACAATTTTCAATGACCCCATTTACAAAAGGATGAGAGAGAGCCCTGGAACATTCAGATAAATGGCTAAAGAGGACTTGTGGGAAGTTTGACACTGCAGACATAGAGAATCCAAAACATACAGCAAACGTCTAATAAGTAACCCCTGCTATGTGAGCAAGTGACACTAATGTACTATTTAAGTCTTTACTTCATTTGTTCAGTTATCTAGGTAGACATGTTGATGGTTTTACCTTTTGGGTAAAATGTTCTGAAATTTGTAGACTGAATTTGTTTGATATTTGTTGAGCCAAATATCTGAAGATGGATACTATCATAATTTTCTATTTCAAAAAATAGAAAATAGAATGATAGTCCTATCATTTCTGGAATGTGTGCTTGATTGTGGAATAAAGTTGGGTGGAATAATGGATTTTACGATTAAGTCAAGATTCTTTCACTGATACCCAAGCAGTCAAGTACATAGATGGTGGTGGAAACCAGAGTGCTCAGAGACAAACATTGACCTTTGGGAAGTGAATTGACAAACTTTCTAAACTAGGATCTGTCCAATACAGAGTGCCCAGAGACAACCATCGACCTTTGGGAAGTGAATTGACAAACTTTCTGAAACTATGGTCTGTCCAATACAGAGTGCCCAGAGACAAACATCGACCTATGGGAAGTGAATTGACAAACTTTCTGAAACTAGGATCTGTCCAATACAGAGTGCCCAGAGACAAACGTTGACCTTTGGGAAGTGAATTGACAAACTTTCTGAAACTAGGATCTGTCCAATACAGAGTGCCCAGAGACAAACATTGACCTTTGGGAAGTGAATTGACAAACTTTCTGAAACTAGGATCTGTCCAATACAGAGTGCCCAGAGACAAACGTTGACCTTTGGGAAGTGAATTGACAAACTTTCTGAAACTAGGATCTGTCCAATACAGAGTGCCCAGAGACAACCATCGATCTTTGGGAAGTGAATTGACAAACTTTCTGAAACTAGGATCTGTCCAATACAGAGTGCCCAGAGACAACCATCGATCTTTGGGAAGTGAATTGACAAACTTTCTGAAACTAGGATCTGTCCAATACAGAGTGCCCAGAGACAAACGTTGATCTTTGGGAAGTGAATTGACAAACTTTCTAAAACTAGGATCTGTCCAATACAGAATGCCCAGAGACAAACGTTGACCTTTGGGAAGTGAATTGACAAACTTTCTGAAACTAGGATCTGTCCAATACAGAGTGCCCAGAGACAAACGTTGACCTTTGGGAAGTGAATTGACAAACTTTCTGAAACTAGGATCTGTCCAATACAGAGTGCCCAGAGACAAACGTTGACCTTTGGGAAGTGAATTGACAAACTTTCTGAAACTAGGATCTGTCCAATACAGAGTGCCCAGAGACAAACGTTGACCTTTGGAAAGTGAATTGACAAACTTTCTGAAACTAGGATCTGTCCAATACAGAGTGCCCAGAGACAAACATTGATCTTTGGGAAGTGAATTGACAAACTTTCTAAAACTAGGATCTGTCCAATACAGAATGCCCAGAGACAAACGTTGACCTTTGGGAAGTGAATTGACAAACTTTCTGAAACTAGGATCTGTCCAATACAGAGTGCCCAGAGACAAACGTTGACCTTTGGGAAGTGAATTGACAAACTTTCTGAAACTAGGATCTGTCCAATACAGAGTGCCCAGAGACAAACGTTGACCTTTGGGAAGAGAATTGACAAACTTTCTGAAACTAGGATCTGTCCAATACAGAGTGCTCAGAGACAAACGTTGACCTTTGGAAAGTGAATTGACAAACTTTCTGAAACTAGGATCTGTCCAATACAGAGTGCCCAGAGACAAACGTTGATCTTTGGGTAGTGAATTGACAAACTTTCTGAAACTAGGATCTGTCCAATACAGAGTGCCCAGAGACAAACGTTGACCTTTGGGAAGTGAATTGACAAACTTTCTGAAACTAGGATCTGTCCAATACAGAGTGCCCAGAGACAAACGTTGACCTTTGGGAAGTGAATTGACAAACTTTCTGAAACTAGGATCTGTCCAATACAGAGTGCCCAGAGACAACCGTGGACCTTTGGGAAGTGAATTGACAAACTTTCTGAAACTAGGATCTGTCCAATACAGAGTGCCCAGAGACAAACATTGACCTTTGGAAGTGAATTGACAAACTTTCTGAAACTAGGATCTGTCCAATACAGAGTGCCCAGAGACAAACATTGACCTTTGGGAAGTGAATTGACAAACTTTCTGAAACTAGGATCTGTCCAATACAGAGTGCCCAGAGACAAACATTGACCTTTGGGAAGTGAATTGACAAATTTTCTGAAACTAGGATCTGTCCAATACAGAGTGCCCAGAGACAACCATCGATCTTTGGGAAGTGAATTGACAAACTTTCTGAAACTAGGATCTGTCCAATACAGAATGCCCAGAGACAAACGTTGACCTTTGGGAAGTGAATTGACAAACTTTCTGAAACTAGGATCTGTCCAATACAGAGTGCCCAGAGACAAACGTTGACCTTTGGGAAGTGAATTGACAAACTTTCTGAAACTAGGATCTGTCCAATACAGAGTGCCCAGAGACAAACATTGACCTTTGGGAAGTGAATTGACAAACTTTCTGAAACTAGGATCTGTCCAATACAGAGTGCCCAGAGACAAACGTTGACCTTTGGAAAGTGAATTGACAAACTTTCTGAAACTAGGATCTGTCCAATACAGAGTGCCCAGAGACAAACATTGACCTTTGGGAAGTGAACTGACAAACTTTCTGAAACTAGGATCTGTCCAATACAGAGTGCCCAGATACAAACATTGACCTTTGGGAAGTGAATTGACAAACTTTCTGAAACTAGGATCTGTCCAATACAGAGTGCCCAGAGACAACCATCGATCTTTGGGAAGTGAATTGACAAACTTTCTGAAACTAGGATCTGTCCAATACAGAGTGCCTAGAGACAAACGTTGACCTTTAGGAAGTGAATTGACAAACTTTCTGAAACTAGGATCTGTCCAGAGTAGGATTCAGACCTAAGCTGTGAGAGGTGCTTGTGTGATCCCTAAACACACACTTTAGTGATCCCTAAGCACAAACTTTAGTGATCCCTAAGCATACACTTTAGTGATCCCTAATCACACACTTTAGTGATCCCTAAGCACACACTTTAGTGATCCCTAAGCACACACTTTAGTGATCCTTAAATGGTATTTGAACCTGGGTGGTGAGAAGTGCTGTGTATTAGTTCAGACCATTCAACCACTGATGTTCCTTATGGTGATGAGGTCATTCAGAAACTAAGATCATCACATTTTACTACTTATGTTATTTTCTTTATTGGTGAATTTAGCTGAAGAAAAATATAAGTCGAGTTCACTTGTAGATTTCTGTAAACTATATCAATTTTACTTGTAATTGTTGAATGATTATCTCAATCTCTGCGTTTAAACCTGGAACACTAACAAACTTTCTGACACTAGGATCTGCCAAGTGGGATTCAAACCTAGGCTTTGAGAGAGGCTGTGATCTATGAGTGTGTACTTGAAACCCCTTGGTCACTGAGTCCCCTCATGGTGAGAAGGTCATTCAGAAACTATGATCATGCCATATTATGACTTTGCTGTTTTCTTTACTTTTGGTAAGTTTAGCTGTAAACAATTTCAACCTTTTATAAAGGTGAGGTTTTGGTAGGTCATATCAATTTCATTTGCTAATGACAACTGATTATGGGAATCTACACATTTAGATCTGGTATCTTTAAATGATTTTGGTAACATTTAAGAGAGAAGTTATAATTATTTTTGGACAATGATCCAAAATGTGCTGAGAAAGATAATAAATGATTCACCCTCTACGACCTGGTATGAAAATAATAACAGGAAAGTCAGATAGGTGTGAAAGGAGAGAATTTCAATGTATCATTTTTTTCTATATATATGTAATATATTATATATGTATGCAAGATATTATCGGGCCATATACCCTGGTTCAGCAAGTCCCTTAACTCTTTCATAAAAACTTGGATTAAGTTACAATTACCATAGGTCTTCATAAAATTTATATCTACGGGGTGTAAAAATTATGGAAATTTATTAGCGATACATATCTACATAATTTAGCTTATCAAAAATTACCCAGAACTTGTGTAGTAATGTGATTAAATAACAAAGACTTGTCACTGATTGATATAAGATATGTAAATAGATCACTCTGTCATAGGTCTTACCAAAATCTTTAAATCTAATCGACAATCAAAAAGCCATTTTCGAAGCAAAAAATGTTCCACAATCAAGTAGCACAATTAAGACCAAAAAGTAAAAAAAAAAAAAATGAAACCAGTTTCTAACCTTGTAACATTTTTAAATTGTTTAAATATGGAACTCGGTAGTACTATCTTACTTGTATAATTCAAATTCATTTTTAGATCAAGGTGACTGATACACTTCATATATACATGTACAAAGAAGACAGATGACTGGTGAACATCAATGAGTTAAGTGGAATGAAGTAATGGTGTTTTATACCCCAGTCAAGGTTCTTTCACTTCTGCAATAGCAGAGGAAACCAGAGTATTCTCAGAAAACCATTGACATTTTACAAGAAAAGCAACAAACTTTCTCACACTTGGATTGATTGATTGATTGATGGATGGATGGATGGATGGATGGATGGATGGGATGGGGCTTTACCTCCCTGTCAAGAATATTTCACTTATATTGAGATGTCTCACATTAGAATCTGCCAGAGTGGGATAAGAACCTAGGCAGTGATAGAGGCTGTGTTCCTTAAGTGTACAACTTGGACCACTCAGCCACCAATGTCCTGTTAACATCAAAGAAATTACCTTGAAACTGGTAGCAAACTTGTCCACTTTAGGATAGTTTTCTTTTATACTTTTTTTTAATTTATTTTGAATCAGTACTTTGAATCAAAATTAAATAGAACTGTTTACTTTTATTATTTTGTTAAAGTTACTTTTTTAATTACCTTGAATTTAAATTAAATATAAAAGTTTACTTTTATTTTTTTCAAATGTTACTTTTTTAATTTCTTTGATGCAATAGTTTACTTTTTAAATTTTTTTAAATGTACTTTTTTTAATTATCAGCTTAATAATTGACTACAAAAGGTTACTTTTATTCTTTTTTTAAATGTTCCTTTTTTAATTTCTTTGATACAAGAGTTTGCTTTTTAATTTTTTTAAATGTATTTTTTTAATTACCAGCTTGAATCAAAATTAAGAGTTATTTCTTTAACATCAAACTAAACACTTTTAAAGGTATACAATAGAGATAAAATCAGGACTTGTATAAGGATTACTGACCTAGTCCGAGGACAGTGAAGAAGGTCCCGGAGTCTATACCCCAGATTATATCTGCCATATTACACCTATCAATTACAGGGGGTAATGACACTTTTATACAGTATAGACCCATCCAAATTTTAACACTAAGCTAACAAGGTAAAGCTGAATCTGCAGCACCACTAGACCCTTCATTTCCTATATCTTGACAGGTGTTAAGCAGCTGCCATCTGTCTCTAGGCAGTCACTAAGTATTCAATTCTCCGCCACTTGGAAGCTGATTTTAAATGCTCTTTTTTTTTTATTAGCTCGTGTTAAACTTTTGACGGGTCTGCCACTGTGTCTTTGTTGTTAAATGATGACACTTTAAATCTCTAGAAGTTTCGATTCTCAATTCTCTGTTCCTTTCCTAGTAAATCTAGTAATCCTAACTCGTAACTAAACTCTTAAATTTCTAAAGTGCCTAGCTCCTAACTTCAATAACTGAAATACTACACAGCACCTAACACATGTACTGCGAGTGTTCTTAATTTTAAAAATGACATTGACCTTTCTGACCCTCAACTGAGTACTGATGCACTAAATCAAAAACCAATCATATACATAATTATGATTTTTGTAATGGATATTTAAATTTAACTTACAAGTTTTGTTTCGTAAAGTGGAGTGAGTGATGTGTTTTATGTCCCAATCAAGTTTCTTTAACTTAAAGTGAGACTTGGTTCAAGAATAGTGGAGGAAACTGGAGTACCCAGAAATAACCAACAACTTTCGGCTTGCAAACTGACAATTTTCTCATGCTAGAATCCAGTCCTGAGTGTGATTTGAACATAGTCACTGTTGTCTGTAAGCATATTTTGGACTACAGTCAAACCTGTCTATGAAGGCAACCCATGGGAACCAATAAAGCAGGTGGCCTTTAAAAAGAGATTCAAGTAATCTGAATAAAGAACAAATGGGATAAAATTTTACTGGCCTTTAAAAGCAGGTGGCCCTTATATAGCAGTGCCTTTAATGCAGGGTGAACTGTACTTGGCTAACAAGGCCCAAAGTTTTAAAGATTTTTACAATTTTACAATAAATGTTCACATGTTTGAACCTTACAAATTCCATTTCATTTTTTACAGTGGTTTCATTTTTGGCTGCAAATGACCTTGACCTTTTACCTTCAACTTAAGCAACTTTATAATTTATAATTCAAGAGCCATAACTCACAGGAAAATGAGAAATTACCTTCAGTTAATGCTATGCACATCAATTTGATGCTTTGCACCAAGTTTCATAAAATAGTGTTGCATAGTTTTGGAGAATTACTCGCACAACAATGTCTGTACAGACAGCAGGATGAAAGAATGAAGACTAGAGAGAAGGGCAGACATTCAAAGTTAATATTCCCCTCCTCTTAGAAATACACCACTGCCGTAGCTCAGTTGGTAGAGTGCTCACTCCTTAAGTGGGAGGTCATGGGTAGAACCCTGACCGGATCTGATGCAAGACTTGAAGGTGGGTGGTGACTGTTCTCTGGCCAAGCACTTGGCATCACAAAATGAAAGTCATTGCTTTTTCAGATGGGAACTTAAAATAAACTTTCCTGTGTCACAGAAGGCGTGGCAAGATAAAGACCCCTGCTGTATATAATGCCATCAGAGCAATGCACAGGCAAAATTTCTGCACCTTTGCCTAAAGCTGGTGACATCTCAATATAAGTGAAATAGTCTTGTCTGGGATGATAAACACCATTACTCAACTCAACCCCCTCTTAGAAAGGCACTGGATAAAAAAATATATTTAAAAAAACAACCTTGACTGAACATTGTCAAGATATTTAATGAAATCTGATGCATTCCTTTTTGAATTATTTGTTGACCTGAACTGGTGCAGCCTACAGGAGATATGTCAAAATTATTTTCAAATATTTCATTATGTAATTGAGCTAAAGCCAGCTTACTTTAACTGTCGCCTTTAAAACATGATGATACCTTGCGCTGTAAATAATATGCACTGCACATTGTGTGTTCTTCTTTCAAATAGAAATAATTTGTTCATATGAGCAGAAACATCAGAGCAGAATTTTGGTGTCAAATTTAAGGGTGAAACTGGTGGGCCGTTCATTCGACCCAAAACGAAATCATTTTTTGGTTTTGATGATATTTGAGATATTGACACAAGCATCTCCGATTGCATTAAAAATGTTTGATGTATTTCGGCATAATGGTGGAATGGGTAAACAAAAACAGAAGTCATTTCAGAGTTTATCTGTTCCTCCCCCCTTACATAGCTCATCTATCATGTAAGTCAGACTCCTAGATCACACATCAACCATACAACCATGTTTTACTTGAAAAAAACATTTACATTTGTAATTATTTATATTTTTATTATATATTTCAATGATAAATAAAGGAATTTGATCCACACTTTGAATAAAATTCTCTTTGGAATCTTATTTAATATATTATAATGTAATATCATATGAGAAAATTGTTTTTATTTAAATTCAGTTTAAATGCTAATTTTACATATCAGAAAACTTGGTGTCATGAAATCTAGCTGACCTAAATTACCAAATTGCCATTAACCTACTAACATACTGACCTACTTTTGTAATCATTCATTGACATACTTGCATGTACCAATGTTAGCACAAATTATAATTTTGGAAAATTCATATGCTTGATATAGTGTAAGTCTCATGGAACAGCATGTGTACAATGATCATATATATTTTGGTGATGGATTTAAATTAGCCTAGAACATACTTTTGCAATCTAAATTATCTCTAACTCATGGACATAATTTGGCAATCAATTGACACCGTGACCTACTTTGGCAATCTAATTTTTCTCTAAATCATGGACATTATTTGGCAATCAATTAACACCGTGACCTACTATGGCAATCTAAATTATAAATGGTAAATTTACAGAATATCCAGTAATTTGTGTTCCAAATGTTTCTACTGTTATAGAATAAACTTCTTGGTAATATTTGAAATATTCTAGATAAGTCTAGATAAGACTACAGGGTGTAAAAATCATGCACTATTATTGCTACATAGAGTATTTTTACAGAGTGTTTATAAAGACAAAACGGTGGCAGTAAGTGACAAATAAGGTACAAAACAAACCAATGATCAAAACATGTGAATCCCAACTTCCTGATTCAACAATGAAAACAACACTAGTATACAGCTAAAATACCCCAATAGGAAATTAAATTTGCTATTTATTTTGCCCAAATTTCAGTTCTGGGATGGTGGAGAAACCACCGTAACCAGAGAAAATTACTTAACTTTCAGTAAGCTATCTGACAAACTGCCTCAAACTGCCCAAGTAGACTAAAAGGTGCCGTGATGAATTGTCATTAGAAGAGTTTACCATAACATTAAAATTTAAACCTCTATTTATATCGATCACTGCTGTAGCTCAGTTGGTAGAGTGCTCACTCAGCAAGTGAGAGGTTGTGGGTTTGAACCCTGGCCAGGTCGGACCCAAGACTTAAAAGAAAGTGGGTAGTGACTGTTCTTTTATCTAGCACTCGGCATAACGAAACAGTTCTTTCAGATGAGAACTTAAAATAGACGAGGTCTCGTGTCTTGTAAGGCTTGGCCCAATAAAGAACCTTGCTGTATAATGCCATCAGCCAAAATTTCTGCACCTTTCCCTATAGCTGGTGACGTCTTGATATAAGTGAAAAATTCTTGACTGGGACATTAAACACCATTACCGGTACTTAACTCAACTCTATTTATATCAAATGTGGTAAGTAACAACCCTAGCACTGCCAAAGTATATAATTATGTCATATTATTATTATGATAATAACTTTTTATGTTTAGGTGAAAATTTAAATATTTTATCACAAAAAACGGGAGAATTTTTAAATTTCTATATTCAGCTAAAAAATCAGATCTACATTTTAATCTTAAAGAGTCACGGATCTTTATACATCAGTTAGATGTTAAGAAATTAATTTAAATTTTGAAATTAAATATTGAAATAAGCATTACAAAGCTATAAATCTACTATTAATTCGCTAAAATTGCAACGGATCTAAAAAGTGTATCACGTACATGGAGATTAATCATGGATAAGTTTCCAATTTCTAGAGTTTTAAAACTCTTTTATATTATAAGACACATCAGGATTATTAATATAGATTATGTTTTTAAAAATATAAACTGTTCTCGATACATACATAATGAGTTTATTTAAAAGGATTCAACATTGTACTTCGTGCCTCGAGTCACATCCTCCAATATTTTGATAAGTTGTAAACAAAAAACAATAAATCAAATAAAAACAGTAAACACTGCCAAAAAAACTGATCAAATTAAAGGACACCTATGCTTAAGCTGGTAGGTTGATTGGAAAGGTGTTTAGATTCAAGTCAATGTTATTTCACTGGTACTGAGACAACTAGTCTTAGAATGATAGAGGAAACCAGAGTGCCTGTAGAAATCATCAAATTTCAGAAAGTAAAATATATAACTTCTTGTGTTATCTCATAGATCTGATAGAGAAATCCAAACCTAGGCATCAAAAGGAACTGTAAACCACAAACTTGCGCTTTATAGTGCTCAGTTACCATTTGGCAATATGTGACAAGAAATCCTTTCTTTCTGAAGAATGGTTTCACATATCACAGGTATAGCTATAGCTAGACATGAAGTACTCATCCTTCCAGAGCACTTGGCCTCACTTCCCTTGTTAAACTTAACCTTCTAGAGCACCTGGCCTCACTTCCTTTTTTAACTTAACCTTCCAGAGCACCTGCCCTCACTTCCTTGTTAAGCTTAATTTAATGTTTCAAAGTTGTTACTTTTGAGATTGCGATTTAGTCCTGGTTAGTTCATTTGTGTTTTTTAATGTTTATTGTTTATTCTGTAGACATGGAACCCTAAATCATTAAATCATAGTACAGTGAGTTTAAATAGAGCAAATTAACAAGGCACAAAGGTATGTTGATGATCCTGACCAAATACCGACAATTGTAAAATCCATTACCAGTACTAATTATCATCCTGAGTTTTCTCAGTTGATGGGCGTATATTATTTACCAAAAAATCATTCCAGCTTTTTTTATTAATTTATTTGAAAATAAATCTCCAAAATTCTGGCAATTTATTTTAATTTTGGCACAAATATGTCACATACCAACCCAAAAAGGTATTCACTGAATTTAAGATTGAGGGCTCAGCGTCCCTTAGATTTTCAAAACCGGTTCTCGGCAGAAATGTGTTTTTTTAATGCTGTATGTAAAGAATAGCATTTTCTTGATATATTTTTTAATCTGTAAACTTTAAGCAAAAAACTTAAAATTTACCAATTAAAATTAAAATTCATTTCAATTTTGGCATCAATTTGTCAAAGACCAACTCAAAACTTTATATACTGAATTTAAGGATGATGAGCTAAGAAGATAAACATTATTTTGACTCTCAAAACCGGTTCTCTGAAGGGATGCATTTTTTCAAAATGTAAAAAATAGCATTTTCTTAAGTATATTATTAAATCTTCAAACCTTAAGCAAATTTTTTTTTAGAATTTACCGATTTAAAATTCTAATATGGTCCATCCATCTCAAAACCTTTCTATTAACTTGTGAAAATAAAAAAAATAATCATTCTATCATCAGCAAAATATAATTTATTAAAAATTTCAGAGAAAAAAAATTAAGTTAAAAATTATACCAAGTTTATTTCATTTTTTTCAATTTTTTTTTTTTTTTTTTTTTTTTAAATTGTGATTGCATATTATCTGATTGTTGAGGATTTAGGTGTTAATAATGTCTTGACATATGAACTTTTTGCATTTTAAATTTTGCATCATTATCATATTTATTTGGTAAAATATCATATTTTAAAACCATTTACACATTATAATCATATGGTGTAAGAGAATCGCTTTTAGACGAAGATATTCGTATGCAAATTTATCTACAGTATAAAACTCTAAAACTAGATTGAGCAGCCTAGCATTATCAAATAGGGCCATCAAACTTTTTTTAGTTGTTGCATTTCAATGAGTTGGAAAAAATTTATATAAAGTAAACCAGGTCTAACTATGGATGTTTAAGTTATATATTTGCATATTGTAATCAGAGGAAAGCAGAGCATCAATGCAGTTGCTGAAGTTAAATAGATTAATCTGTTTGTACTAAGGTTACCTTCACCATCCAAGAACTGAATTTTATGCAAGTGAAACAACCCCGACTTAAAACATTTCAACTTTAAACCAACCATTTTGGTTTTAAAATTTACATAACTAAACAGGAGGCACTTCCCCTTCTGGAGCACCAGGACTCACTTCTCTGATGTAAGTTCAAGTCTTTAATTAAATATGTCAGTTTCAAAGTTTTTTGCTTTGGGATTGTGATTTGGATTTTTGGATTTGAACAATCATCTTTATGTAAATAACATAGCTTTTTCAATTTTTCAATCATACACATTTTAAATATATACATTGAAAGTTTGTCAATTCACTTAGTGAAGATCCATGGTTTTCTCTGGAAACTCTTGTTTCCTCCATCATACCTGAACTGATGACTTCAATAAAAGGAAGAACCTTGACTGAGGCATAAAACTCAATTGCTCCACTTCACTTCACACCACTGAATACTTGGACATTTGAAAGGTTGGACTCCCAACTTCAATTTTAATGAACACTATTTTAATTTGGTCATTAATTGAAAGACTATAAAGTGTTTTAATTTTTTTCCAAAAAATGTTCCATTATTTGCTGTAGGTCATGTTTTCAGAATAGATTAAAATTTTGGATGTCTTGGACAACCTGAAACTTTGGGGCATTTTGCCAAGTGTGCTTGTTATCAATATTGCAATGACAATTGTAACATCATGCTTAAGTGGCATCTTACAGGTGTAACTTAATAAGAATTGATATGCATACCTGAATGTTATTAAATATACATGTTAATATTTATGAGGGATATTTAAGATCAATTTTAATCTTAATATCTCCCTGACGGTTCAGCTGACAGAACGAGGTCATCAAAGTACCTTAAACTAGGTCATCTAGTGTGGTCTATGCTTAAAATAGACCTGATGTACAGAAATAGACTTCCTTCTCAAGGCTTCGGCTTTTTGAAATTCATTTTTTGAGTGATGTTTATATGATGATGACAAAACTTGAATTCTAAAATAATAAAAGTGATCACATCACATGTACAACCACACCATATATGTTAGTTCATTTTTTTTTAGAAAAATCAAACATGTTTTTGTGACAAAATAAATTGGAGGGTCAAAATATAAAAAGAATTACTGGTATTTATATGTCTTTCTCTCTCCAGATTTATGAAAATGCATGGTGAGGATCTGTAAGCTACATGTAAATTTATTGAAAACTTTATGTAAATATATTGAAAACTACATGTAAATACCTTCAAAACTATACATGTAAATTTATTGAAAACTATCCATGCAAATTTATTAAAAACTACATGTAAATTTATTGAAAACTACATGTAAATTTATTGAAAGCTATACATGTAAATTTATTGAAAACTTTACATGTGAATATATTCAAAGCTATACATGTAAATTAATTGAAATCTACATGTGAATTTATTGAAAACTACGTGTAAATTTATTCAAAACTACATGTAAATTAATTGAAAGCTTCGTGTAAATTTGTGTTGAGGCAAACAAAGCAACAAAACAAAACATGGCAACAATTGTGTCCAATCCCCTGCAGTCAAAAGCATAGATACTACTGGTACATAACAAACAGCTTAAATTTTATCAAGATGCTGTTGTAATGTTGTTTAACTTCACATCAGCAACCTTAAATTATTAACCATGACAGCAAGTTAATTAAATACTAAAGATTAATCTGTGAACAAGTCTGTGTACATGTTGTTTGCATATGTGTGGGTGTTTTCTGTGTTATATCTTGTGCTAGTGCATAAGCAGGGCCACATTAAGGTACTAGCTCACAGAAGCTTTACAGTACATCAATGGGCTTTGCCGCTGTACCACGTGATCAATACCTCTTACGTTTGTGTGGGACGTTTTGGAAAGAGTTAAAATTGCCGGAATTACATTGTTTTACGGGAAAACGTCATCTTTATGCGATTCCATATCCATTGGAAATAAGTGTATCGCACAAACGTCAGAGCTTATCACCTGGTGCAACGGCAAACCCCACTATAAAGAGACATCTCCACCTACAGGAATTCATATCAATTCAATGAACTGATTGAATCTGTCCAGTTTTACTTTCAACATGACACATCAAACATACATTTTACTTCTGAATTTCAGAGTTTCAACTTGGAAAAGAACCACCACAACCTATTTTTAAGCAAGTAGCACAAACAAAATTTGGATCATATCAAATGTCTTGTCCTTTTATGTTCAAGGTAGCTTACAGTCAACATATTGCCGACCATGCCTGTTATGGTCTGACACTGTACCAAAACAGCATCACGACAACTAATGATATACTGCTGTCTGTGACATTATATAAATATTACATTTCTGACAGGGTGCCAGTACATATTGTCACCTCGAGGAAGCATTGTTTGCCAAGGCAATAGCCGAGGCTGACAATGCTTTTCGAGAGGTAACAATATGTACTGGCACCCTGTCAGAAATGTAATATTTATTTTATTACACTGAATGTTTGTTTTATTTTACCAATACATGATGTGCATCCTTCGTCTTTAGTAATGTCTATACCACTTTTCATTCAATTTATCGACTGGGAATGCCTCAAATGCACAGTCATTTGAGCCAAGAAATTTAAGAAACGTATCCACAGCCCGCTTAATGATCTGTTTAGTTGATGCAGAGTATTTAGACTCTAACAAATTGCCAAGATAGTCATTGTCAACCTCGACAAACGTCATACAGACGAATGTAAACAATATCAATAACAATGAGACGCTTACCGTAGACACAACTGAAGCGCTGACGTGATCCAGTGAAGGGAGGCTACTCGAACAAAAGTACTGTCACATAGTCACGCGCAGGGCTATGTGACATTATAAATTTTATGTGACAGTACAAATTGTTACATACCTCTTATCCAATGAAATTGCTAGATTTTTACATAAGGTGTAATAATATTAAATGTCAAAAATTCAGGCGGAGTTTTCATTCTTTTTGTGTAATTCAAGTATGCCGGCCCTTTGTCGGAACATTGTGGGTGTGGCCGGCGATCTGTCAATTGGCTTCAAGTTCAAATTAATTTTAGAATTTAATTTAATTTCAAACACCAATATGACAGATCCATAGAACAATTTATAAGACATGTCACTTACTGTGAAGCCAGACTGTTTAACTTTTGTCCCTGGCTTTTGTAGGTTAAACTTCATTCTGATATAAAATGTCCTCTCATCATCTAAGTCTGGTGGTTCATCTACAGCAAAATATAATATAACAGGTCAAACATAAAATATTCCCAAGAAATTACTGGAGACAATAAACAAGAGGCCCAATGGGCCAGATATGCTCACCTGATAAATAATGGTTAGTTGAAATACTTTAGTTTCAAAATAAATTCACTCTATTGTATTTTGTAGATTGCATAAAATCAAATTCATGACATAATGCATATGTGTAGAAATGACCTTTGGTCAGGTGATCTTAAAATCAAAGTCAAATTATAAAAGTAAAATATTTTACTTCTTTGTATATGCAGAATATTGTTACAAGCGAATGTAGAAATTAATCATCAAAGAGAAAACTGCACATTTTTATGTGAAACAAATGTTAAGTGTATACATGAAGGTATTATTAGTTGGAGAGTATATCTGATCAGTAAACCCCTCTCGCTTCAGTCATTAAACTCTAAAAACAAGAAATCTATGAGGTATTGCTCAACTAGTATACCCCTGCTTTAAATATTACATCTATGTTAGAAAAGAAAGAAAATGTGAAGTAAATGTCTGGCAGACTTGAACCAACTGATCATAAACATTGAAAAATAAACTAAGTCAGGAAACAGGAAGTAGACATCTGGCAAACTTGAAATTGGTACTTGCAGTATGGGACCTCATACTGAACTCACTCACATACAAACACTCAAGGGGCTGTGTTAAGTAGTTGCTAAGAAAACTGTTACAAAAATGTTTGTTTAGGAGAGACAGAAGGACAGTGGTAAACCAGTATACCCCCTCTTCTTCGAAGCAGGGGTATATTGAGTAAAAGATCTTGAAGGTCCATCTATTCTGGAAAATATTTCTGTTGTGAATATACATTGGTCTACTCCTATGGTTAATATACATAGATACATGTCTGAAGTTACAAGTACCATGGCTAAATTGTTTGTTTTACTATCTTTGGCCATCTTTATTTTTCATATCAAGAAAAACAAAATTAGTGTTAGAATAAAGAATAAAGTAAAACATTACCATCTATATCCATTGAGGTAGGAGCTCTCTGACCATGTTTAGACAGTTGTAAATTAAACTGCTTTCTTAACTGTGGCTTATCATTAGGATGTATGAACTCTTTTATACTCTGCCCAACCAAATTTTCCTGAAAAAAAACATTAAATTGAAAGTGCATGTACAGTCAAACTCGTCTATGAAGGCCGACCAAGAGAACCGGTAAGAGTGGTCCTTATGAACATGTTGCCCTTAAATATCTGGTTCAAATAACGTGAATAAAGAGCAATCAGTATAAAAATTTACTGGCTTTTAAAAGCAGGTGGTCCTTATATATATAGAGGTGGCCTTTAATGCAGGTTCAACTGTATGTCAAATCACAGGTGAAATCTAAATCAAAACAAGAGCATACAGAAGGACAGTACTTAGAATCAGGTTTACAATTTGGGTGATGTTTTCTTTACTTAGCTACTACAAGTTTCTATATACTGTAAACTGCTTTATATTTGCAAGCTTATTTTAGTGATTTCACTTAACAGAAGCAACAAGTGCAGTAATATATTAGTGCACCAACTTTTTGAAGGCACATCAAATCACTTATAATTGCTTTAAGCACAATTTTATCTTAGCCAAAGGTCAGACCCACCTTAAGTGCTAAAATAAAACAGACGCTAAAATTTTCCATTTAAAAGTACCCTATCTTTTAACTTTAATAAAAGTACAGTCAAGCCTGCCTATGAAGACCACCAATGGAAACCAGTAAAAGTGGCCCAAAGGAAACCAGCAAAAGTGGTCTTTAAAGGCAGGTGGCCATTATATACAGATTCAAATAATATAATTAAAGAACAACTGAGAAACAACTCTATTGGTCTTTATAAGCAGGTGACCTTTATACAGAGGTGTCCTTTAAGGCAGGTTGGACTGTATTGTGGTAGTCTTAGGTACAGAATATCATTTATTTGGTTTAGTTTCAATTCCCATCTTTATTTTCAAATTATATAATTAGTAGGGTTGAACTAAATTAGCGAAGTACTAGCTTGAGCGGAGTAATGTTCATTTTGCATCCTAGCCAAGATTTTTTCAAATCAAGAGGGTCAGTCTGAGATGGTATAGAGAATGTTCATTTTGAACCCCAGCCAAGATTCTTTCAAATCAAGTGGGGGGGGGGGTTAGTTCTGGGATGGTAGAGCAAGATTGATAATCTGCAAAAAAAAAAAACCCACAAGCCTTCTGCAAAATGAACGCACAATACTTCTAACATAAAGATCTACCTAAATGGGATTTGAAGGTTGTGAAAGGCACCTGTACTTACTACCTTGAAATAAGTTGTTGTCATTGTTGTCATACAGGACACATAGGCAGAGTTTAGTTTTTGCTTATTTTCTATATAAAAACATTGTACATACATTGATGCTCATATACAAACACCAAAAAATGAAATAAATGTCACTTGCAACCTGATTATGATTAATTATATTTATAACAACATTTTAGTAAACCTAAGTTTTTATTTAAAGTCTTAAAAGTACTTCTAACAATATATCATAGTCAAAATAAAAAATCTAAATCTATTGAAAACTATAATCTTCCAGACAGATTTGTAAGCTAAACAATAAAGGAAATTTGATTCAAAGTACATACATAAAAAGTATCATGTCTCAAGGACGCAAATCATAAGTCTTTATTTACAATATAAGGGAGATAACTCTAACATGTTTATGAATTAAACTGCTGTGTCAGAATTTTGATGCACTTTTTTTGCGAAATTATTTAAAATTATCATTCGTGGAAGGACTTTCATTTATATTCCCCTACCAAATCAATTAAAATTTAACGGTTTTGAAAAATTATTCACAATTATCATTTTTCACAAAAATCTCCAAATGGCTTAATTTTGTCCTAATGGTTAAGCTGTTTCAGTCAAAAATGAAATTCAAATTGAAGTCCTTTCTTATTCACCACCTTACCTGTTTCAGGCCAAGATAACTTTTTACATTTTCTGATATGTACATAATAGTTTTCTTCCTATCCAAATGTATAACAAAACCATTAATTGCCTCTAACATCAGTTTTCCTTCTTCTAGCGTGGTTATATTATTGGGTTTATCTGTAATGTAAAAATGAGAAAACTTAATAATGTTTTCTAAAACCTGAAAGAGTGACACTAGAAAGAGCAAGATGTGTCCATTTTACTTTTTGTCATTAAAGATATAGAGATATAGGTCTCAGTCAAGAATATTTCACTGATATCAAGACGTCACCAGCTATAAGAGAAGGTGCAGAAATTTTGCCTGTGCGTTGCGCTGACGGCATTATACAACAGGGTTCTTTATCATACCAAGCCCACCATGACACAGGATCTCATTTATTTTAAGTTCCAATCCAAAAGAACCGTGACTTTCATTTCGTAATGCCGAGTACTTGGCAGAAGAACAGTAACTACCCACTTTTAAATCTTGGTTGAGACCCTGTCGGGGTTCGAACCCACTTACAGAACAAAGGAAAAAGGGGGCAGAAAATACTGAAGTAGTTTTTTGTAAAAGGTTGTTGTTTCAATGTTGTATTAGCATAATTCAGCTATCAAAGTCAAGAGCGTGTTAATTAATTAATCTCTATGGAATACCGGTAAACTAAGAATAAGTTTAGTGTATGCATAAGATGTACCAGTATGTTATATGGTCTGCCTTGTACTAACACACACTCAAGGCGACTTTCAAGTGCTTCCTCACAAAGCTCTTAGAGTCAGTATGCCCCAAGCAAGCATAGCACTCCACCAGTCATATTATGCTCATACTGGGTAAACCAGTTAATATACTGTCCTCTTAATATCGATGCCAGGTGAGAAAGCAGTATCTCAATAAGACTTATGTATGATCAAGCCTGAGTTAAAAAATGACCTCCTGCTCTTGTATTGCGAAAGGGAAACAAAACCCAAGGTTCTAGTCCATAATATGTCCCTGTTGTGTTCAGTAGTGTAGGAGAAGTAGGCCGGATAAGAAAATCATGATAAATATTTCAAAGGGACACAACTCTAAGAAATTTGCCTCTTCTTCTAGCACAGACAATGTCATAATCAATGTAAACCAATTTTAGTTATATTATCTTTAACAGTGTTGGAGGAGTAGGGTGGACAAGCTGTAATGGACAGACATACAGATAGACAATGCTCTAACATAATACATCCCGTTTCTTGAAATGCATATAAAAAATTTGACAAACATACATATGAGTAATAGTTTTCTTTCTTTCTATCTTAATAACAATATGATTTTTTTTCTTTCTATCTTAATGACAAAACTATTACTTCACTACTAAGTTATTTGGTCATCTAGAATAAAGAGTGACAAAACATTTTCTATGTTCTGTCTTTATAAATGAAGAAATTAATATATCTTGTCTTGAAAAAAATGGCAATTAAGCTGAGAAAAAACATTAACAGGTAGTGTGTTGGAGAGTAGAAATTAATATATCTTTTCTTGAAAAAAATGACAATTAAGTCAAGAAAAAAAACAATGGCAGGTATAGGCAAACTACTTTGACCTGTCCGCTTGACCTTTAATTTAAATATTCATCAAGAACCAAGTAACTCTATGTGTAGAGAGCACAAATGTTTATTTTGTATAAATCACCAGATATTCTCACCTCATAGAGTAAACCTGTGCACCTGTATGTTATCACTACCCAATTATTGGGTGGATTTTACTATATGAATATGCCTAACGAAAGCAGACAGGTCAATGTTGTTTGCCTTTAGCATGTTGGATAGTTAGATAGATTGATGACACACTGAGAGTATTTACAGACAACACTATCAATTTACAGGTGTTGTTTTTTACATCAAGGACTCAAGCTGGGCCATATTTGAGGTTAATGGAAAATAAGTTCCACTTGTCCATTTCAGTTATTTTAACAATAACATTTTTCATTTTCAAAAATTTGACAACTACTTTTCACAAATAAAAGAGCCCTCATCCTATTCACAAATGATTGAGAGACCGCCCTGAAATTTAAGGTAACTGTTCCAGCCATAAAGCTTAACTATTTTGAGTTAGGGACCCAGCTCATTTCAGAAACCAAGTTGTAATGTAGCTAACATGTATAAAATATAGGGGCTCAGACTTATTTTAGGGGCCAATGAGTAATAGACCCCTGTTTATCTTAATTTATGTGTTCTTGATTGATATACCATGGCTCATAGTTCAATTTGATGTACAAATCAAGAGTTTTATCAAGGCAGTCAATATGCAGTGATTGAATTTTTAGACTTGGTAATGATCGTATGTTCAAATCAAATTAGTTTAATCAAGACATTCAAAATGTAGTGATGCAACTTTTAGACTTGGTAATGATAGTGTTCAGCATTCAGAGAATATGGTTCATCGAAAATTATTGAAATTTACTCAATCACAATTATAAATATTATAACATGAACAAATGGTAAAATTATGGTAATTTAGCAATTAATCTAAGCCTTATACTACAGCATCATCATAACTGATGCAGTATTGTGCCATAAATTTATTTTTTTAGAGATCCATAGAACGAAACTTGAATTAATATTTTAATGCACTTGAGTACAGTATTTGGTAGTAATAATAAAATTGTGTTGTTTCTGGAATTCAAAAACAATAAATAAATCACCTAATAATTCCAGTTCATGAACAGGCTTAGGATGTTGTTCATTTTAACAAAAACTAGAAAAACTGTGAGCCACAAGCTCACAAAAAATACCCCCTGCTCCCAAAAATCCATTGGATCAAATTTTTAAATAGGAGGTGCACATCTACACTATATCACAAAGATTATGTGAAAGTTTCATGAAAATCCATTGAAGGGTTTAAGAGGAGTTGCGATAAGAGATAGGAACCCTTAGGTGTAATAGAAGGACGGACACATGGACGGACACACCTATCACTATATACCCCCCACTTTTTAAGCGGGGGTATAATAATAAACAATCCCAGAGTGGGATTCAAACCAAGGCAGTGAAAGGCACTGTAGTCATAAGCTTGCATTGTGGACCGCTCAGCCAGAGGTCTCTTTTGCTTAAGTGGGATTGGAACCTAGGCAGTGAAAGGCACTGTAGTCATAAGCTTGCATTGTGGACCGCTCAGCCAGAGGTCTCTTTTGCTTAAGTGGGATTGTAATCTAGGTAAGTGAAAGGCATTCTGATCCTAAGTTCAAGCTTAGACCACTTGGCTAACAAGACCTCCTCTGCCTGAGTGATATTCAAATCTGGGTAAGAGAGAGAGGTGCTGTGATTTATACAGAGGTTTAATTGCTAATTTTTGATAATTAAAATAAACACTGTGGAAAAGTATATAGAAATATTTCACCAAGAACTTATGGCTGATAAATGTTTGATTGATTGGATGGGGTTTAAAGTCCCAGTCAAGACCATTTCACTTATATCAAGACATCACCAGCTATAGGTGAAGTGAATTTTTACCCTTGCAGTGTGCTCAGGGCAATGTGTAATGGACTCTTTCTTCACTTTCATTTCTAAATTCTGAATGCTACTACCTTTTCTCGAGTCTTGGCAAGACCAAGCCAGGATTCAAACACATGACCTACATATACGAAGCATGCACTCTACCAACTGAGCAAGGATAGTGGTTGATAAATGTAAGAGAAAGCGATCTAAAGCGATAACCACCAAAATCATAAATATTGTGTTAAAGCTAAATATCAACAACTCTAATATTGAAATCAATCCATGAATGATTGATGCATCAAAACATTTTCCTATATCAAAATTATTGCTTTTTTGTGATATATATGATTAACTCGAGTTTATTTATACTAAATACACTCGTATTTGCTTTGGCCTTGATAATGGACTCCTCAACTGTTCTCTTGGGTCTCTTTATACCAGTTTATTCCAGTTTATATCAACTGAATAAAACCATAAAAGCTTACATAAGAGATTTCTAGCACTTAGTTATCTATCCAAGAACATAACCTCGGATGTCCTGTCAAGTTTCATTAATCAAGAAATGTTTATTCAGTGTATAAACCTACAACCTTCCTATTAAGTGATGAGATTGTTGTAAATGAGGAATCAAAGTACTGATAGTACTCAATGTACATGATGTTGTAGCTTGCCAAGATCACCACTGATATCTGGAGGTGTCTAAATGTAATGGTAGCTATATATTACAATGAACCTAGCTTGTCTAGACTTTTAAGGTTACAAGTTAAAAGTTGTACTTAACAATTTAATTAGAAATTGATTCTGCTGGATAACAACTTAAATACTGATGCCCAATGTCAAGATAGAAGTGGCATATAAAAAACCCTTCAATGTACATTACCCTTAGGAATAGAAGAGTTTCAAAATTTCTTCAACTCAATCTATTGCTGGTGACATCCCAATATAAGTGAAATATTCTTAACTTAAACATAAATATCCATTCAATCAATCTACCAGTAGATGCAAAAGTAATATATCAGATTTTGGAGTAAAATAATCTATGGCTGGTGACATCTCAAACAAGTAAAATATGTAAAACTCATTTAATCAACTACCAGTAGATGCCAAAGTAATATATCAGATTTTGGAAGTAAATTAATCTATGGCTGGTGACATCTCAATACAAGTAAAATATGTAAAACCTCATTAATCAATCTACAGTAGATGCCAAAAGTAGATATCAGATTTTGGAGTAAATTAATCTATGGCTGGTGACATCTCAATACAAGTAAATATGTAAAACCTCATTTATCAATCTACAGTAGATGCCAAAGTAATATACAGATTTGGAATAATGTACTCATCATTATGGTACAGTCAATTCAAAATCCATAATTCATATCCTCACTAAGCAGACAAAGAAAAATAGACAATGTATAATGACTTGTGTATTGTGATTTATAACATTACTTCATCATAAAAAGCAATTATATAGCCATGATTACATGACAGTTTTTTCTCAAAAACACAGGAGATTTTTTACAAACACCAGAGAATTATTACTGAAAATTGAATTTTTTCTTATGAATGTGTAATGTGGATATGTATAATTTATGATCAAACCACGATAAATAGGACCTGCTGGGTGAGAAAATAAAAATATTCATCTATTTATCACGCTATTTTGATAATGATATTATGATATAGTTTTCTAAAATGTAATGTTTGTTGACATCATTAGAATGGTGAAACACAACTGTAATAAGGAATAACTGGTTGTTTTTTTTTTTTTTTTTTTTTTTTTTTGGCTACTAGTATTTGTATTGCCTTAATCTGTAATCCAGTATTGAGTAATAAACATTATTAATATTGATATGTTGATAATTAAAGCAAAAGAATCAAGCACTACAATGGCTTGACCTTTTCATAAAGCCTTGTTTCACAACATGACAGAAGATCATTAACTCCAACTACAGTTAACTACCTTAGTAACGAAACTTACATGTATATACAGTAGAACTTCTGATTTTCGAAATACCTTAGCTTATTTGAAGTTCTCTACAGGTCCCAACCATCCTGCACTTAATTCTTATTAAAAAAGCTTCTTTTATTCGAACTTCGTATTTCGAAAATACTGGCGATTATTAGAAACCTAATTTTGGTTGTAGTTATAGTTTTCAGTAAAAATAAACCCCCAAAATTCGAAATTGACATTTTCATTTAGTTAACTCCTCCATGTACGGTACCTTGGCAAGTATGGCTTCACCTTCACCTTAAATCATTACCTAAGCGTAACGACAGTTATAATGTAGACAATGGAAGGCTGTAATATTGTTGGTAATAAGCCATATTACTATAGTATTCGGGAAAAATTAATCCTAATTAATCCTAATTAGTCTGTACAAACAGTAGTCATAATCTTGGGTGTAATGTTCAGAAACTGAAATATAAGAAAGTACACATGCACGGCAACCCGTTGATATACAGCAAAGAATCAAACACTACAATGGTTTTGACCTTTTCATAAAACCTTTTTGTCACAACATGACAGAACATCCTTTTATAAAGCCTTTTTATCACAACATGACAAAACATCTTTTATAAAGCCTTTTATCACAACAGACAGAACATCTTTTATAAAGCCTTTTATCACAACATGACAGAACATCTTTTATAAAACTTTTTATCACACATGACAGAACATCTTTTATAAAGCCTTTTGTCCACAACATGACAGAACATCTTTTATAAAGCCTTTTTATCACAACATGACAGAACATCTTTTTATAAAGCCTTTTTATCACAAATGACAAAACATCTTTTATAAAGCCTTTTTATCACAACATGACAAACATCTTTTATAAAGCCTTTTTATCACACATGACAAAACATTTTTTATAAAGCCTTTTTATCACAACAGACAGAACATCTTTTATAAACCTTTTTATCACAACATGACAGAACATTTTATAAAACCTTTTTATCCACAACATGACAGAACATCTTTTATAAAACCTTTTGTCACAACATGACAGAACATCTTTTATAAAGCCTTTTTATCACACATGACAGAACATCTTTTATAAAACCTTTTTCACAACATGACAAAACATCTTTTATAAAGCCCTTTTATCACAACATGACAGAACATCTTTTATAAAGCCTTTTTATCACAACATGACAGAACATCTTTTATAAAACCTTTTTATCACAACATGACAGAACATCTTTTATAAAGCCTTTTTGTCACATGACAGAACATCTTTTATAAAGCCTTTTTATCACAACATGACAGAACATCTTTTATAAAGCCTTTTTGTCACATGACAGAACATCTTTTATAAAACCTTCACATGACAGAACATCTTTTATAAAACCTTTTTATCACAACATGACAGAACATCTTTTATAAAGCCTTTTTGTCACATGACAGAACATCTTTTATAAAACCTTTTTATCACAACATGACAGAACATCTTTTATAAAGCCTTTTTATCACAACATGACAGAACATCTTTTATAAAGCCTTTTTATCACAACATGACAGAACGTCTTTTATAAAGCCTTTTTGTCACAACATGACAGAACATCTTTTATAAAGCCTTTTTGTCACATGACAGAACATCTTTTATAAAACCTTTTTATCACAACATGACAGAACATCTTTTATAAAACCTTTTTGTCACAACATGACAGAACATCTTTTATAAAGCCTTTTTATCACAACATGACAGAACATCTTTTATAAAGCCTTTTTATCACAACATGACAGAACATCTTTTATAAAGCCTTTTCATCACAACATGACAGAACATCTTTTATAAAGTCTTTTTATCACAACATGACAAAACATCTTTTATAAAGCCTTTTTATCACAACATGACAGAAAATCTTTTATAAAGCCTTTTTGTCACAACATGACAGAACATCATTAACTCCAACTACAGTGAAACCTTAGAAACTAAAACTTACATGTATATATACTTGTCTAAATTACAGACCACTGATAATTTAAAGTCAAATTGGGGTCTATTTTTTGAGAGCCTTTGTAGCAGCCTTTAGATTTCAGATGGATCTACAACATTAAGTCTACATCATGGTCAGGTATAAAAGGTTTTGTAGTGAAGACATAGAAATCTTATCCCTAAGGTTGAGATTTCTATGTTCTTCACTACAAGCAGGGGTTGATTCTTTTTCTCCCATATCAAACAAATGCCTGTTTTGTAAAGCTTTAATGGTAAAAATTATGCTATAACAACGCAAAAACTACATTGTTTGCATTTTTGAACCAATGGCGTCACAATCAAAATCATATTGTGACGTCATAGTGTGTATAGCTTGTCTTACCCTAGGGTTAAAACAGTTAAAAGGCGAGATTGTTTTGTCTGATATGGGAGAAAAAGTAATCACTTTATTTGATATCAAATGTTGTCTACATTGGCTTCACACCGTACATACCTATGGTAAGATCATCTGTATTGACTGTAGATACTGTTTTATGTATACTTGGAACAACAGTGGGAACCAAGGTGCCACCATTATCTTCACAAGGTGGTGATATAAACTCTCCTACTGAATGTTTGGTAGCCAAGTCTGCCATTTCTACAAAATAAAAGATAATTTCTATGTATTATAAATTTAATGATTATTTTTAAATCAATGCAGCAATGTTCATAAAAGCTCCTGAAAAAACCTCCTGGTTATTGCGAAAACATGAAGAAAACATGCTTATACATTTTATTAATAACCCAATGACTAATGATTGGTAAGCACTATATAATAATTAAACAAAATGGCAAATGAAATGCTTTTCATTTTCTCATGAAAAACATTAAAGCAATATACTTTGAACTAATTCACAGTTCTATGAAGTGTAGAACCCAATTCTAATAAATGAATAAATAATAAGTTGATGTGCTGTGGTGTTAGTATCAGCCAGGGGGTCACGTCTAGACTACTCTGTTGTGCCCCTAACTGGCAGTAAGGTACCAGTATGTGTATGTATTCTTTGTTCCTATGGTAACTAATGTGCACTCAGCGTGATTGCTCAGTGCTAGCTAACTGAAACAGCATTTACAGAGATGTTACCCAACATGTCCAGTATCCTGAAACTGGGTAAGTCAGCAGCAATGTGAAAGGACTTTAAACAATATGGATTAAATAAGATTAAATGACAACTGGTGTATAAATGTCTTTAAGCCTTAATCAATCTCTTCACATAATAGTACAGTAAAACTTTATCATAATGTCCCTTGATAATTTTGCTTCTTTGCTTCATTAAATTATCGTCAAACTATTTCAAAGTATCGAAGTAATGCTTTATAAGCCTCCCTCAATTGGAGTCAAACCCCTTTTCATAGCGTCAAATCCTGACTGAACGAATGGTGATGATAAATTGATGCAAAGGCCTTTTATAACACCAAAAACTTGACTGAACAAATGGTGACAGCAATTGAGGTTTTAAAATTCATTTGTACTAGAATTGTGTTTGCCAAATTGATCCCTTGCAATATAATTTAAATAAAACAATATAAAATACATAACTATACACATGTGTAATGACATTCAGTTTATCATTTCTTAATTAAAGTCAAACTTGAGTAATAAGTCAAGGAGTACTTAGTTCATATTTAAATTTTTAAAGATGTAAATTTCAGTTTAAAGATATTTCAATTTCAAAGAAAAACATTTAAGATGTATATTTCAATTTCAAAGAAAAACAATCATCTATTTCAAACTTGTTAACTGCGTTTTTAGTCAAGGTTGATGTAGATACATTTTAAAATAGATAACATTTATGTGCAATTCAAGTCAAGTTTTATGTGAGTGGTGTACTTGAGAGTTAAGTTGTCTCATACACGTTGTATTGTATCCTATTCAAACTTTACCCTTATCTCTGTCCCAAGTTTGATGTGAGTAGTCTACTTTCATACAATATAGTTGTATTGTACCGTTATCTCTGTCCTAAATTTGATGAAATATTGTTGATGCTGTTTTATTATCTGCTTTCTCGCATACACTCACTCACTCTTATTATAGATAAGAATTTAATAATACTACAAGGCAGTTATGTTTTCATCCTTATCAGTTCACTTATATGATATACCCAAGGTCATTGTCATCAATGAAATTCCGATTTTTAAGCATTCAACACTACATACAATCCATGGTACACTCATGACTACAATTTAAGATATGTGAAGCATTCAGATTTAAATATGTTAAATCCAGACCAAGATCATTGTTGAAGATTTACAAGACTATCAACAATGAAATTATGATTTGTTAAACATATATACAGTAAACCCAAGATCAATGTCAAAGATTAGATTTGTTCAGCATTTTGCATTACGTATTCCCCACAAAAAGCTGGAGGCATCAGTGACCAAATGGCAATAACAGATCACAGAGCATCTCACTGCTGGCATCAGTGACCAAATGTCAATAACAGATCACAGAGCATCTCACTGCTGGCATCAGTGACTAAATGGCAATAACAGATCACAGAGCATCTCACTGCTGGCATCAGTGACCAAATGGCAATAACAGATCACAGAGCATCTCACTGCTGGCATCAGTGACCAAATGGCAATAACAGATCACAGAGCATCTCACTGCTGGCATCAGTGACCAAATGGCAATAACAGATCACAGAGCATCTCACTGCTGGCATCAGTGACTAAATGGCAATAACAGATCACAGAGCATCTCACTGCTGGCATCAGTGACCAAATGGCAATAACAGATCACAGAGCATCTCACTGCTGGCATCAGTGACCAAATGGCAATAACAGATCACAGAGCATCTCACTGCTGGCATCAGTGACCAAATGGCAATAACAGATCAGAGCATCTCACTGCTGGCATCAGTGACCAAATGGCAATAACAGATCACAGAGCATCTCACTGCTGGCATCAGTGACCAAATGTCAATAACAGATCAAAGAGCATCTCACTGCTGGCATCAGTGACCAAATGGCAATAACAGATCACAGAGCATCTCACTGCTGGCATCAGTGACCAAATGGCAATAACAGATCACAGAGCATCTCACTGCTGGCATCAGTGACCAAATGGCAATAACAGATCACAGAGCATCTCACTGCTGGCATCAGTGACCAAATGGCAATAACAGATCACAGAGCATCTCACTGCTGGCATCAGTGACTAAATGTCAATAACAGATCACAGAGCATCTCACTGCTGGCATCAGTGACCAAATGGCAATAACAGATCACAGAGCATCTCACTGCTGGCATCAGTGACCAAATGTCAATAACAGATCACAGAGCATCTCACTGCTGGCATCAGTGACCAAATGGCAATAACAGATCACAGAGCATCTCACTGCTTAGGTTTTAATTTAACTACAGACAGATTCCAGTGTGACAAATTTTGTCAGTTCACTTGCTGAAGGTAAGTGGTTTTCTTTGGGCTCTCCAATTTTTCCACCACCCAAGAACTTACCACCTGAATATAAGCGAAAGAATCTTGACTGGGGTGCAATATTCTATTATTCCAATCCTCTTCCCATATAAATTTAGCATCATCTATTCTTCAATTTTTATTTTGAAATAACAAAAATTTAAACATTGCCAGGATTAATTTCATATGTTAAGGGTACAATTATAAAATTTGATATTCTTTCTTTATTTCCTGTTTCTGTTTTCTTCAACATTGTGTTACCTCCCTTTGAGAGACTAAGGGTGTGTCCTTTATAGGTCATTTAACATTTAATTGGCAATGTAGTTGTTTTGATAAATGAAATTTAGGATGACGAGATTGTATACAAACACAAAACACTATTACCCCTACACATGTATTACTGTTCAAGGTGGTATAGACTTGTTTATGTTTACAAGTTCGTGGATGACTAGCTGTGTCAAAGATTATTATACAATTACCAGTACAATAAGGTTATTTACTTATCAAGATGATGTTTATCAGTCAGTGTTTATTGAATGTAGGTACATCAATGCAAGAATAAATGGAAGTTCTAAAAGGTTACAACTGAAAACATGTATTTCGCAATAGCCAGATCCGCTAATATGTATACGAAAATGATTTCATTTATTACCCCCTTCCCCCTCCCCCCCACCACCACCCCTGCATTTCTATAACAAATTTTTGTTAAAATGTAAACAGAATCCAGTTTCACAATCAGTACCTATATTCAAGTCTTGTTCAAAGCCGATCACAGTTCAAACCCCAAACCTCTCACATAAGGACCAAGCACACTACCAACTGAGCTATGGTAGTGGTAATGTTGCATTGTCTAGAGTCAAATACCACACACTTACTGAACCTTTAGTATAAAGATCATTATAGACAAATTATATTTGAATTAATATTTCGAAAGATTAGACTCAATAAGGAAATTTGTTTGTTCAAATAAGCTCAAACCTCAAAATTAAAATTTGTTAAGGAAACTAATTTTCATCAAGGAAAACTAATTTTAATTGGTGTTAAATGTAACAAACAAGACAATACTATATCTGCCTAAATACTCAGAATATTTCACAATATTTCATAATGAACTATTTGGCATACAGCTCAGATCTGTAAAATAATTACACCATAAAATAGAGATCTAGAAATGAGTCTAAGCACGGAATAATTTAATAGACAACAGCTTGGAAACATGACTTGGAAACTGGAAATATTATTATAGAGTTACATCAGCTCGGAGATGATGGATGTCAGTGAGGGTCAATTTGTTACAGAAAATTTAATATGGCAGGCACAGGTTCTCCTTTACTTCTTAAGTGCAAGCTAAAGCTTAAAAGATCTACAGCAGCTCAGAGAACCATGATAAACACTAGTAAAGGCCAATTTATTGAGGAAAATTTAATATGGCATAAGTTCTTCTTGGTGCATGTACAGTTTAACAAATATCTATATCTTCTATGTGTTTCTTTAAACTTTCCTCAATTTATCAATAAACAAACACCTTAAAATGCCAAATTTGACTTAAAAATGGTGGTTAGAGAGAAATTTTACTGTACTTTCCACATGGATGCTGAGACCTTTCCATTAAATACATTAAAAAAATTATTTTAAAAGCTGATTTGCAGCACAGAATTATCAATTAGGAAATATTATCTGAAAATCTAGAGATATTATATAGCTCACTGAGAAATGATAAATGAGGATAAGTGCTAATTTGCCGCATTAAATTTTATATAATCTATCAATTTTTTTATAATAATCTATAATTACACTAAATAGCATGTGCTGATCATAAATATCACACATATTAAGAGTTTTAAGGTTTTTATTTCTTTATATTGAAAATCAGCATTTTACAATTATCATATATCATATTTTTTAGTCAGTTCATGGATGGTGGTGCAGAAAATTGTAGTTACCAGAGACAACCATCAAACTTTGACAAGTGAACTGACAAACTTCCTCACACTAAGATGAGTCCCAAGTGTTATTCAAACCTAACAATCTGTAATCTGTATGTGTGGGCTTTAGATCACTTGGCCCTTGGTACCAAGGTCCCTGTATTTAGAGCTGTGGATTGTTGAGCAAGTGGCTATCCGATCCGATCCGTGGTTCAGTCCTCATGAATCACAGATCAAACCACGAATCAACTGCCACACAAGAAAACAACATATAATCAATAACGTCTACTGTAGGAACCACTGTGACTGGGACAGTGAAAATACAAATACAATATTTTTTGTCTTTTATTGGTACAGCTACCACTGCAACTGTCAGAATACTAAAAATAAAATGTTTAAAGTTCAAACTTCTAAACATAACTATAAACTTGAGTAGCACACTTTACTGTCTAGCTTTATATCTTTTACAGCAATACCAAAATATTTCCATAGGTTTGAAGTAAATTTAGCTGGTGGATTTCTGTACCACTGTGCCATAACAGTGCAGACGATATAATACTAGCAGATAATATTTGACCTCGATATTTTCACAATACTGAGTGGACAAAAGCGTATTTTTATATTTAATAAAGAGTTGTTAATTTATTCCGTTTAATAATTTAAATGTATTCTAAATATTTTAAAAAGAAAATTAACATATCGGCCACTTATCGATGTGTGATTTCAAATATAACATGCTGGATGGCTCTGTATTACTCGCTGGTTGTTTACTTCCGGATGAATTCGTAATGAATCGAAAGTGTAGAAAAATGAGGCTGGTGCATTTTGGAATTATTTGGTCATTTCTATAGCAAAAATACGCAGAGTAAATGATTTTTCTCAGGGATCACAATCCACAAATTTCAGGAAAGACGAATATTCATATCCGAGTTTTCTCTTAAATTCGAGAGTACTCGAGTACTCGGATACTCGTTGCAGCCCTACCTGTATTCTTAAAGAACTTAATTTTCTTGGTGTTTTTTATATCTGACTAGTAAAATGTTAGTCTTAAATTATTTTGTTTCTTCGTAAATTTTCTCAAAACAATTGTCTTAGCAGACTCTATTAATATATAACACCTTTTATCTGTAATTACCTGTAACATACAGCTGACATACAGGAAATTACTGGGGAAAATGGTGATATAACAACAAGTAATCCATTAAGAAACACTGTCTGCCTTAGAATAAACAATTCTGATAAATTGTTTATTATAGGTAAACAACATTGACCTGTCTGTTTGACCTTTCATTAGGAGGGTCCACCCAATACATGGGGTAGTGTTAGGATTCAAGTTATTTCAAACACAGTGGACATGCCTACTATATGAGTGAGTATTACTCATGATGTAGTAGATGAAATGGACACCTGAGTTTCCTACACATAAATGAACCAATCCATGATAAATATAGGTAAACAACTTTGACCTGTCCGCTTGACCTTTGATTTAAATATTTATCACGGACCAAGTACATCCATGTATAGGGAGCACAGGTTTTTTTTTTTTTTTTGTCTACATAATGTGAACACTTATCATGTACCTTGAGTACATACTATTAACAGTGAATCCTACTACAACCCATTTATTGGGTGGATCCTGCTTTATGTATAGTCCTAATGAAAGGTCAAAGGGACAGGTCAATGTTGTTTACCTATACTAAGTCCATACTCTGAACTAGGTGAATACTGTAAACATATTTAATTTCATGTATATTTAGTTTTGCAGTATAAGACATTTAGACATATCCGCCTAGTTAAATTTTTGCAAGATGCATTATAACACAATAAGCATAATATGATTTTCATTTGGCATTAATTTTCGCTCAAAAACAAACAACCGCAAAATAAGCCAAAATTAATACAACACGAAAATAAATACGTTTACAGTATCCACGATATGGAAACCAATTTTGGTATTCATTTTGAGTCAGCTAATGTTTTTAACAGATAAAACTTGATCCAGTATTTTTTTTTCTTTTGTGTGTGTTTTCTTAGTATGTTTGATAAATGGAAACTAAGAAAGAAATAATATATCATGGCAGGATTAAAGCAATAACAGTAATTCTGTTAGCTGAGTGATAGAAGGAGAGTTTCATTTATAAAATGCAATATCAAACAACGATACAGACCAACCTTAATTGGTTTGCTCTATCACTATGTCGGCTTTTTTCAGAGCCAGACTGATAGCAATAGGATTTTCAACTAAATAATGTTTCATATCAAACGTACTGATCACATGGAATGCCTTAATAAGTGAGCTATCTGGCTCTAGTCTCACAATCCTTCCTTAACTTAAATCTGGCAAATTTTGGAGATATGTTATTGTACTACAAACACAAAATTTCAGCAAAATTAGATAAAGGTATATAAAGCTTAGATTAATCTTTAAAATGACACTTTAAATTCATGAATATCTGGAAAAATAAACAAAATTATTGAGACTTCAAATTTGCCAAATTTAAGTTAAGGAAAAATCTTAGCTAAGAAATGATTTTGAAACCCTGTCACTTTCACAATGCTTCCTGAGCTACGATTTTCCTTAACTTAAATCTTAAAACTTTTGGCAGTAATTTATTTTACTTCAAATACAAAGTTTCCATAAAATTAGAATGTAGATGCAATAAGCTTCAAGCATGGTCTTCAAAATGACACATTTAATTCACAAAAATCTTGAAAACTATAAGAACATTTTTCAGATTTTAAATACTGGTATGCCAGATTTAAGTTAATGAAATTGTGAAACTCTAACATGTAATTTTATCACTTGCTGATTTGTCAGAGTTTGTACGATACCTACAAAAATAAAAAACCTCTAAAACTGATCATGATGAACAGTGAAATATCTTCAGCTGTTGCATGACAATCGTTAGGTATTAGATGAAATTGGGATTGGTATAGAAATATGCTGATAATAGACATATTTATCATGCCTTATCATGGGGTAAGTCCTACAGTAATGACTTCCTACAACTAAACATTCCAACTCATAACTTCTGGGGGTTAACAACATCTCCAAAATGTCTACTAAATACTTCCTCACCACAAACTCTTGAGGAGGCACTAGTCTAGTACCAAGGGCATGGTACATAATATGACCTGATAATAATGACTGTGTTACCGTTTTCAGACAGTACAGTGCATAAAGTTTGGCCTGGCCATTTGACCTTCAATCAATATAAGATAGGCTAATAGACTGTGTGATTTAGGTAAGACAGCATGTTCATTACATAAACACGGTACCCAGTATTACTATCATCTGTTTACATAATTATCAACATGTACCCCTTAATTAAACAATGGATGGCTCTGTTTGAACATTCAAATTAAAGGTCAAACAATCAGGTAAAACTTGACTCATTATAACAAAAAATTAGTTAATTACAAAAACTTCTGTTTGAAAACACCATTAGTATTTTTGGAACAATACTAGCAATCTGTGGGCCTCTTGTTTATAAAGATAAGCAGATTTTTATATACATGTATATATGTAAAATTGCCTTAACAGAAAGGCTAAAAAGGCTAAAATCTTTCCAAGAAAAAGCAATTTATTCCCCCCCCCCCAAAAAAAAACAACTATGAGAACTTGATGTGACATTTAAGAGTACATATATACAGGTGATGGAAAGGTTAAACAGAGCTCCATCAGGTCAATAAACTTTTGGTATACCAGTAACGGTAAATCCATCAAAACAAAAATTTTGTGTGAGCAACGTTTAAGATATGATATCTATATTGATTGAAGAATGCCTATATAGACGTCTACTCGGTCTATTTTACCTCGCCGTTTCTTTGATTATTCAACACTCGCAGAAATCATAAAGTCATATAGATATTTACTCACATACCAATATTACCAGCACTAGTACATATAAGTCAATCTTTTTTAACCAAAAATATAAATTCCACATAAAATATATAAAAAAAAAGATTTAAAACCCAAGAAAAATAATGAAAAAGATCTAATGATTTACACTAATAAATACATTAATTATTGGTTTGGTTCCATTCCTGGTAGCCAAAATCACCATTTGCTACTAATTTCTTTAAAAAAGTATAACCTATTTTAGCAAATTTATGAAAAAATCCTTTAAAAAAACTACCAGTATATTTTCATAAATTTTAGAAATTTGCTTTATTATAATTTCAAAATTATGGAAACCTAGCTATAGTAAATTTTCAAAATGTTTGATCTTGAGAGAACACAAACTTTGTGATTCTTAGGATTTTCTCTTTTCATATTAAATTTGGTATCAACAATTCTTGAGAAAATAAGAAACCTAAAACATAATAGTTTTGGTAAATCCATATTAAGTGTGTCAATTAATTTTATGGTTAAACTACAAGGCTTTCTCTAATCTTTTCTCCCCTTTATCTGTCTCTAATAATCTTTTTCTCCATTAATTACCGTAACATGTTAACGAGGAATAGTTCTGCTTCCCGCT
This sequence comes from Anadara kagoshimensis, assembly GCA_021292105.1. Lineage (NCBI taxonomy): Eukaryota > Metazoa > Mollusca > Bivalvia > Arcoida > Arcidae > Anadara > Anadara kagoshimensis. The sequence continues at coordinate 51,749,845 of CM037858.1, forward strand.
AATGAGACCTTAATTTACTTGATATTTATTACTACACATGCACACATATCTCTCCATACACCGATAATAAACTATTATAAATCATATTTTACTAGAGCAGAACAAGTATATCTGATGGGTGCTGCTGAGAAAACAAAGTAAATACATATATATGGCTTAGTAATTAATTACTCCGCCTTCTCTGCTAAGTTAATGGTAGTTGAGTGTTTTCTCTGAAGTGGACACAGCTGGTTGCATACATGTACTCTGTATTCAAACACTGCATACTGGTATCTCAGTCAGTTGATTATATGTTTTAGGGGAAATGGTGATTTATGGTCCAGCCAAGATTGTTCCACTAAAGTGGCCACAGGTTGAACACTGTATTCAAACTCAGCATGGGCAGTCGATGGTTGGTTGATGGTTTGATGGAATTATACATGTTTTATGCTCCAGCCAAGATTATTTCACTTATATTGTGGTGGTTAGTTCAGAAAAAGTAAAGAAACTAGTATTCAAGGAAAACACTCACAACCTTTAGCAAGTAAACTGACTTAATTTCTCACATTAAGACTTGACTGAGTGGAAATTGAGCCTGGGTGGTGAAAGTCATTGTGATCCTGAAGTTGGCACTGTAAACGTCTTTATCATCTGAACCCCCCTGTTTGACAAATATGACTTATTGTTTGCCATTATGTAATAGCTTCACATCTTCAAATGACAAATGGTTTATTTGCCTATTATTAAATTGCTGCACCCACTACACCCACTACACCAATTTCACAATGTAAGGTCCTCAAACACACTGGGCTATACAGTTAAAGATTGAAGATTTTTAAGGTTCTCCTTCCAGACCCCAGACAGTAAAAAGCTCAACTATTTAGTGATTTAAGTTAATACATGTACTTAATTTGGACAGAAAATACATACACCCACACCGATATCAAAATTCAAGACAGAAAAACAAACCTTGCAGGCAATTATTGAAATAAACCCACAACCTGTTTAGCATGCCAACTCATTAAATATCTTTGTTAAAGTACAAATACGACGTAATCATCTTCAGGTATATTTGTACTACAGAATAATTACATGTTTATAAAGATGCTGATTCTAATAAGATTTATAATGACTCTCCTTGTTTATAATTCAAGTTTTTAAGATAGTGAAGTGGAATAATGGTGTGTTTCGCCCAGATAAGGTTCTTTCACTAATATCAAGGTCGCCATGCAGTTATGGAATGATGGAGGAAACTAGAGAGCCCAAAGAAACCCAACTTTTGGCAAGTGCATGAACAAACTTTTTCACAGTAGGATCTGCCAGAGCAGTATTTGAACCTATGTGTTGGGGGTGTTGTGATCCGTTAGTGGCTGTTTTAGACCACTTGGCCACCAAAGCTTCTTTTTTAAAGAGAGGCCAAAGTAGCTTTAATACTGTAATGATATTGTTGCTAAAATATTGTATGTATAAACCTTGGCAAAACTAATTAAACACACACACACACTACCACACACTGATCAGCCAAAAAAGCAGAGTGTTGATTTTGAATCCTAATTAAATAGCCAGGAATAATTAATGAAATATCAGTACACATATACTGGATCACCCAAAAAAGCAGATTGTTTATTTATTTTTTCAGACACTCCGCTTCAAATCCTAATTACAATGCCAGGAAAGAACAACAGTAAAAATGCCCAATATTAATTGTAAAGCCTAATTATAATTAACCAATGTTGTTTATTATACTTTTTAGAGCTGTCATTGATGAGAATAGGAATATCAGTATATCAATAATCGATATAACGGAAAAGTGATTACAATATTTTATTTTTGTTGAATCTTTTATAGAGAGATTATTTTCCACCAATATTTGGCATGTCTGGTGTCGTCTTAAATGTTTCTTATATTATCTGCACTCTGTTTGTATGCTGTCAGTTGGTCTTGAGATACATTCAAATAATGTAATTATGATACTTCTACAACCTTCTACTACCTGGTATCAGTATAATGTACTGGGGGAGTGGTACGCTTGTCTGCGGCATACTGACTCAGTGAGCTAGCACTTTAAAGTTGCCCAGAGTGCACGCTAGTACAAGGCAGACCATACAACACATTGGCACTTCACATGCATACACAAAATTGTTCATAGACTAATACATAGAGATTAATAAAATAGTTCTCGTTGCAAACAGCTGAAAAAATTGCTGATACGACGTTAAGCAACATTCAACCAACCAACATAAGCCATTAACTGGCAGCCATTTTTGTTGATATTGATATTTAAAAAAATGTATCAATATATCGAATCAATGACAGCCCTATACTTTTTCTTATAATATAAATCTTGCAATATTAATGGAACGCAGAAGAGTATCAGACATTCTGAGTGATAAAGTTTTATCAATCCCCCAGATATAGAATTCCAATCAAAGTAATATTGTTATCTAATTCTACAATCTTTCCAGTCTGTCTAACACCATTGATCTTATATAAATTCATTTCATTAAATTCATTTGCTCTAAGCTGTTACATTGCTATATATGTGTTTGTATTGTCTTGCAGCAGCAACAAAAGGCTTATCTACTGAGTCATTGATGACTTTACTCCCCGCTTCGGTACATGTTATTTCACTAAGTTATTTGTCTTGCAGCAGCAACAAAAGATTTATCTATTGAGTGAATGCTTCCGTCTTCTGTACATAAAATTTCACTAAATTATCTGTCTTGCAGTGACAACAAAAGGCTTATCTACAGAGTCACGGTCCCGATGATTTTAGTCCCCACTTCAGAGCATGATATTTCACTAAGTTATCTGTCTTGCAGTGGCAACATAAGGCTATTTCCTGAGTCAATGTCCTGACAATTTTAGCCCCTCTTCAATGTACATGATATTTCTCTAAGAATTGAGTTGAGTAAGGTAAATTGAATTGAGTAATGGTGTCTTAAGCCCCAGTCAAAATTCTTTAACTAAGATTGAGGTGATCAGTGTGAAGGAGGAAACCAGAGTGTCCTGAAAAATAAAAACCTGCCTTCAGTAAGCAAACTGACAAAATTTCTCATACTAGGATCTCATTTGGACTCTTGACAGTTCTTTGTATGAGAACATTAATCAGATCACCTGCAAAAGGTCCAAACTTTTTTCAGGTACTCTAATTTCTCCACCATCCTACCATTACTGCTAAAGAATCTGGATTTCTCCATACAACTAAAATACGTTTAATAAATTATAATTTTGTACAATCTTAATTACAATTTTTTTTTCAAGAAAAGAATACTTTAAAACTTTAATGTCTCAATGTGTGCTAATACATAGTAAAACGATTCTAGCAACAGGTGGCATTATGTATTTAACACTTTATCTCATTTTCTGAAGTACACACTTAAGTTTATAAAAAAAGACAACTGTTTAATGTAATAAATGACACTTAAAAACATATTAATGTAATATATAAATTAAAGACATTTATATTTCTTGGCAGTTAAAAGTTTATCAAGACTTTTTTACTTCTAAAGACAATTTTTACCTACATAGCAGTTTCAAGAAATTTCGATTCAAGTTAAGTCAAAAAGATGAACATGTAAGCTAAAATATATATATATAGATATACAGTGCAAATTCAAATTAAACCAACTGGACCCTATAAGGCTAAGTCTTTGAAGCACTGGATTTTGGATCAAAGTGCCTCTCATTCTAGTGTGAGAAAGTTTGTCAGTAATTTGCCAAAGTCAGTGATCCTCTCTTGGAACTCAGGTTTTTTCCACCATCCCAGAACTAACACCCTTATAATAGAAGACAAAATCTTGACAACTCCATTCAAATAACCTATTAGCCAGGTGAGCCAAACCATTTACATACATGCTGTAATCAGATTTTTTAAAGCACCAAAAATCCTCAATTAAATCTTTACTTCCATTCCACTAAATAGACTAGCTCAAAAATGACCGGTGAATGTCTGTATTTTGTCACGTAGGACACAGACATATAATGTATATAATATATTTATAAATTTGTAAATCAATACATAGCAATCAGGGATAAATCAATTTTGCATCTGGATAGACCAGAGAAGTAATGTTATTGAACTGCAGAGGAGTATGGTGTAAATGATGGGGCGGTCATAATAAACACCTTGTCCTGCGTAGATGCAATGTCTACTGGTGATTACTACTATTCATAGATGTGTTTATTCAATTAAGCTAAAACCATAAATTGTACATGCAGACTTTTGAGTCGGGATAGAGGGGGGTTGAGAAATAATGTTATTGAACTGCCGAGGAGGAGTACGGTGCATTGATTCCATCATAAACACCTTGTCCTTCGTAGATGCAATGTCTACTGGTGATTACTAGGATTCATAGATCTGTTTATTTAATTAAGCTAAACCTTTAACAACAAAATCATAAATTGCACATGCAGACATTTGAGTCAGGATAGAGGGAGGAGAGCAGTAAATGTTATTGAACTGCCGAGGAGTATGGTAAAATGATTCCATCATAAACACCTTGTTCTGTGTAGATGCAATGTCTACTGGTGATTACTACGATTCATAGATTCATTCACTCAATTTAGCTAATTCTGTAGCAACAAAACCATATATTGCACATGCAGACTTGTTAAATCTTTCAAATGAAATTAGGACTTGACAAGGATTCATAGATTTAGCTAAACCAGTAATGACAAAATCATAAACTGCACAGACTTTGCAAAATCATTCTAATTAAATTAGGACTTGACAAGGATTCATAGATTCGATCAATTGAGCTAAATCTGTATCAACAAAACCAAAAAATGCAGACTTGCAAAATCTGTCTTATGAAATTAGACTTGACAAGCCCATATTATCATACATGTCTCTGGTGGTCTTCAAACATGGTGATTATGATATATTCTACAAAGTGTTCTACAATATCAAAAGTCTTGCCTAAATATCTTTTGCTAGTAGTTAAAAACTGTTACAAATTCCTTAAAAACTAGTTTCATTGGAATCACACCTACAAACCTATTATTTGAAAATCAAGCATTCAACAATATGTCACAGAACAGGTATTAGTGCAACTTTAAAGTCCAACTTTAAAGCAACATTCTGTAATCAGTGAAAATAAGGCATTTTAGATAAATTCATAACCATAATTTTGTTCAGTTAGGTTTTGGCTTTGGTAATAAATTGGGAAGACTAAACAGATGAATAACATGAAATAGACTTTGGAACTTCAAAGTATTGTAGGAATAAGTGAGGTGACAAGGTACATTACTGAGTGGCATTACAACAAGGTTTTACTGTACTGTGGTGATGATAAGTAAGGTGGCAAAGTTAACAAGGGGCATTATAATAAGGTTTACTGTGTATTTACTGTTTTTATACTTAAAGGTGAAGATAAAATCAAGGTTACTGAAGATTGAAGTTGTAGAATTTGTTTCTAATTAACATGTTTGAATGGCAAAGAAATTTTTATCACCTTAGACATCAACTGTTATCACCCTTCATTATTTACTACTTCAATCCTTGATATCCTAATATAAATGAATTATATTCTTACCAGAAATGTCATAAAATTCCTCAAATTTAACACAGTACATAATAACATACCTGTTTACACCTGTAGAAACTTGCTTCTTATTAAGGTGCCAGAAACCTTTGCTGTAACATGTTAACTGGTGATATTTCAATATAAATGAAAATATTCCTACCAAGGATCCATAAACATAATGTACCTGTTAACACCTACACAATGGCTTCTTATTAAGGTATTGATCCTTTACTGTTTCTTTTTAACTGGTGATATCTCAATATAAATAAAATATTTCTACCAAAGATGTATAATACCACTTGCACCATCAAATGCCAGTTATAAACTTACTGCTATATATAACTTACCTGTTTTCACCTGTAGAAATTTGCCACTTATTAAGGCATCAGACACCTTTACTGTAACTTTTTGTTAACTGGTGATATTTCAATATAAATGAAAATATTCCTACCAAGGATCTATCAATGTCAGTTATAAAGTTGCTGTCATACATAACATACCTGTTTACACCTGTAGAATGGCTTCCTTGTAACTTTAAAACTGGTGATATCTCAATATAAATGAAAATTTTCCTACCAAGGATATATCAAATGCCAGTTATAAACTTACTGCTATACATAACATACCTGTTTACACCTGTAGAAATTGTTGGTCTCTTCGTTCTGCATCAGACACTTTTACTGTAACTTTTTTAACTGGTGATATCTCAATATAAATTTAAATATTCCTACCAAGGACGTAAAATGTCACTAAAACTAAATGCCAGTTATATAAACTGACTGCTTTAAATAACCTACCGGTTACACCTGTAAAACGGCCTTTGCTGTAACTTTTTTTTAACTGGTGATATCTCAATATGAATGAAAATATTCCTACCAAGGATGTAAAATGTCACTAAATCTATCAAATGCAAGTTATAAACTTACTGCTATACATAGTGTACCAGTTTTCACCTGTAGAAAGGAATCTCGTTATCATGATGGGTATTTTTACTGTTACATAATAAATCAATTTATACATGGAATTGTTTTTATACATTTATAAATATATTATGGTCTGGCAATGCATTCTAGAGAAGTAATCAGCCTACAGCTGCTTAAAAAATACAACATTAATTTTGTTGTTGTTTTTTAATCAACTTTATCTCAATGACATTTCAGAACAACCTTGATCTTGGCTCAATGGGAGGATATTCACCTCAAAAGCAGGAGCTTGTGGGTTCACCCTGGTGTGAGTATGTGACAGGGAAGTTGTGTGTCTGTGGCATACTAACTCAGTAAGATAGCATCTTAAAAATCACCCTGGGTGAGAGCACTAGTACAACAACACATTGCAAATCTCACTCAAATGAGAACTTGTTCTGAGATTAATCCAAGAAAATTTCAGGAAACACCAAAAATTGTTGATGTCACTGGCGAAAACAACATTACAACAACAATTCTATGAACAACCATTATGAAGATATATTTATACATGTATTATAAATTTTATTTTGATTATGTTTGTAGCAGCTCTGATCTGTTACCATACTTTATTCCTTTATTCCTGTATTATGGAAGAGTAAAGCACATAAGAGATATGAATGGTAAGGGGTATAACAAATATTTATATACAATCAAAGCTGCCTGTAAAAGCCACCTCAGGGAACCAGTAAATGGTCTTTATAGGCAGGTAGAGCATATATACAGGTTCAAATAACATGAATAAAGAGAAATTGGGATAAAATTTTACTGGCCTTTTAAAAGCAGGTGACCTTTATAGAGTGATGACCTTTAAGACAGGTTCAACTGTATCAAGTATTTTGTATAACAAACAAAGAATTTTTCAACCAGGACATTTCGTGTACAATTTTCTTGTTTAACAGAATTATTTGTTTTTGTATGAGAATTATGTTAGTATTTTCTGCATTGCCAAAAGCTTAGCTGCAACTCACAACACAGCACCAAGCATTATACAACAGTGATATTTTTACATATGTCTTCTATGAAAAAACCGAGCAAATGGTGATGCTAAATCAAGGTCTTACTTCAGTTGTGAAAAAAGTGGTAATTTACCATATATCTGCTCCCATCCAAAACACATAATTTATACACATAACACACATAACAGTTACATATACATATATAAACACCCAATTTGCACATGTGTAATTGTAATCATATCATAGTACAACACAAACAAACAAGTGGTGAACAGATTGGAGTCTTCATTATAATAATGTCTGATCTCTTTGTCTACTGATTAACAAATGATTACATAACGGTTCACATGAATTACTATCTATGTAATAAAACTGACAACACATCATAAACAATGTGTTTCCATATATCATCCTCACTTCTTACATCCAAACAAAAGGGAGAGTTGAGTTGAGCAATGTTTTACGCCCCAGTCAAGAATGTTTCACTTATAAATATAGTGGGAAGACGGTTCAGGGATATTGAAGGAAACCAGAATTCCTATAGAAATCTACCCACCTTTTGGAACCAAACTGACAAACTTTCTGACACTACAATCTGTCTCTTCTGGGATTCAAACTTAAGGGGTGAAAGGTGCTGTAATCTGTAAGCCCTTGCTTTAGACCAATCTGCAACCATGGCCCCTCAAGAGAGAGAAAGAGACAGAGAGAGAGAGAGAGAGAGAGGAGACTTGCATGTAGTGTAATTTTCAAATTTCAGCCATCTTTGATGAGTTTGCATCCTGACTGTGGAAAACATGTTCAAAAGACTTATTAACTATTGTTCCTTTCAAATATAAATAAAACACTTGTTTGCATGTCACAACACACGTCATTTCAAAGGCTTCCAGACATTGTATATTTTATGTCTGTAAACAGTCATGGATAATACTGATTACAACATTGTGACAAAAACCATACCATATAGTGAAGCAAGGACAAAGTGTAAAATGTGGACTGGATTGGATTAGATTGGATATGCTCTTGGTGTAAAATTAAGACTGGATTGGACTTTTGGACTGGATTGTGATATTGGACAAAAAAATTTTATTGGACAAAACTCTTGGACTCTTTGAATTTAGCTCTTATTATCATTTGGTATTAAACAAAACAATTTCTTAAAGTATAAGTAATTCATGAGCCCAGTCCAGGAGTCCAATCCCACCCAACAGAGTCCAATCCCATCCAACAGTCAAACTCATAAGTCCAGTCAAAGAGTCCAAGCCAGTCAAAAAGTCAGATCCAATGCACATTTTACACTTTGCCTGAAGCAAGAAAAAGAATTCTATTTCCATTTCAACAAATGTCACTGTACAATATAATGCTTGTACTATTAATAAGAGATAATTGTTTTGGAAAGTAACAAAAATGTCAAAATAGTTATAAAGAGATATAATAAAACCTTGATAATTATGTAAGGGATTGAGTAACGATTTTATAAAGCATTATTATGTAATGATGACTAATGACATCACATACTTGGAATTTCAGGACGTCCGTTGCACTAACAAACCTCTACCTTCAGTAAACTGTGTAAATTACTGAGGTTATTATGTTCCAATTTGTAAATTTGAGTACAGTGGTGCAATGGTGTTTATGGCCAAGTGAAGATTATTTAATTTATATCGAGGTGGTCAGTTGATGTATTGTGAAGGATACCAGAATGTCCCGAGAAAACCACTGATCTTCAGAAGGAAAATGAGATGAGTAATGGTGTTTAACTTTCCAGTCAAGAATATTATATTTATATTGAGACAGGACCATACAAGTTCCAATTGAGTCTGAAATCAGGAAACAAAAATGGGGATGGATTGGCCACACACTACACAAGCCTGCGTCAAATGCCACCAGGCAGGCTCTTGACTGGAACCCAAAAGGGAAGAGGAGGAGAGGCAGGCCTAAACAGACTTGGCGTAGGAGTATCGACACTGAGGCACAAACAGCTGGAAAGACCTGGGCCGAACTGAAGAAGATAGCCCAAAACCGTGTCAGATGGAGAGGTGTTGTTGCGGCCCTTTGTTCCCCAGGAAAATCAAGAGGAATAAGTGTGTGATTGAGACACTGACAGCTATATACAAAGTTGCAGAAATTATGCCTGTGTATTGCATTGCTGACATTATACAGCAGGATGCTTGGCCAAAGAACAGTCACTACCCACTTTTAAGTCTTGGGTCAGACCATGTCAGGGTTTGAACTCATTACCTTCCACTTACAAAGTGAGCACTCTACCTACTGAGCTACTACAGTGGTAAAGGAAATATGACAAACTTTCCATTTGTAAGGCAAATTTCGAACTAAGAAATGTTTTGTAATGCAACATAAATGTAAGCTTTCTATATTGAACATGTATATAACATATAATATCATAAACATTTTTTTAATATTTCACAAATGACACATGTAGGTAGCTTTACAGGAAATGCTTACCCTTCCAAAGCACCCAGTCTCAATTCTCTGGTTGAAGTTCATGTTTGACTTGTGTTGCCAGTTTTCAAAGATTTTACTTTGTTTTTGGAATTGTGATTTGTAAATGGATTGGTATGTTTGTATTATAGAAAGCACTATATAATTATAACCCCTATGGAAAAATGTATAAAACATTTTCAAAGCCAATGATATGAAAACCATATGTATTTTCAAAAGTACACTGTCTATACAAATTTATATATTAGCAATAGGTTTATGATATAATCATTATGTCAGATTGCATTTATAGAATTAAAATATTGAAGTTTTGCCATATTTGAAAGTGATAACAATCATATCACTGCCTCAACCAGTGGGAAAAAGTTTTCATCTATGTGCTGCAGCATAAAACTGTTACTTCAGTCTCCAGATGTAACAGATGAATCTTAGATACAGTTCTCTATTAAATCCAAATAATGAACATCCATCCTTTATTGTATTGTAATTTTATGATAAGGGCCACTTAGGCTACAAGATAGCTCCATATTGGCCAGACAGTGCTGCACTTGTATGCCTATACAGGCTCCAATAAAAACTGATCTTACAAGTGTAATTAGAAGTATATCATATTGTTAACATGGTGTTTTATTCATTGCCTTTGTTATGATCTAAAATTGAGATATAAATGCCAATACAGTTGAATTATATTAAGTATGGTAGTTCTCTTTGGTTTATAATTTCCTTAGTATTTGCAATGTTTCTGATTTAAATCTAAATTTAAACTTGCATTCTGCAAGGACTAAAGTTCAAATTTTAGATTGACAACAGTTAAAAACTCTTTAAATTTCATGACCAGACTGTATTCTAACAGGCATTTTCAATTTTAAGCAGGTCTCCCATTCAAATCTTGACTATTTGCATTCTGATCCCAGCTTTACCATCATTTCCTAACTGAGATTTTTCTGCACTTAAACATAGTAAATTCTGGTAATCTTTTTTGAAACAACAAATTAGTATTTCTGAAAAAAACTATAAATACAAAAGTGATCTCCATTATAAGGATATCTTAAATTACTAAATTATTTCTAAGTCAGATTTAAGTTAAGGGAAAAACATTAGTTGAGAAAAAATCTGAAACTGGGAGTTGAAGTTATTAAAATTCAAATGTTAGATATTTATATTTCAATTAAGGAAAATATTAGTGAAAGAATAATTATGAAACTGTGGCTTAGAAGGTCTAAAGTTCAAAAGTTAGATTTCCAGATTTCAATTAAGGGAATTCTTAGTTAAGGAATGATTGGGAAACTGGAGCCTGAATCAATGGTCAATTAAAGTTCAAATTTAAGATTGACAACACTTGAGCTCCTAACAATTCATGACAAGAATATATTTTAAGAACCATGCTTATTATTCTAAGCATCTATGGAAAATAAAAGTATGTGTATTGTTATAAGCATCATTATATTCTACTCCGCAATTGGGCTATAATTACATCGTATAACATTCATCAATTCATCTACCATATTCCACTACCAAATAATTAAGTGCAAATTAAGGAATTACTCAAGTGATGTCAACAATCATTTAAATTGCTACTTTAACTTAATTGCTTGGGAAATTCTTCTTTTATAAGTTTATAATGGTAAACTTAATGCAAGTTAAGTCATTTCATTCTACATAAGGCCGGTTAATGACCCTATGCAATAAAAACATTCCATCCTGATACTAAAAATAAGCGGAAATTGATTTCAAACTCTTCAAAAAACTCTCTGATATGTTTTCTCTCCCAATGACAGAAATTGATTTTTGATAGACACGCATTCGCCTCACCATAAACCTCAGATATGCAGTCCATAAACCGTTTCAGCGTAAAATATTGATATGCTGTTCCACGATGGTTGTTGATCTGTTTCCTAACGATATGACAATAAACTAATCCAAAGAGCAAACCACATGATGAAATGTACTGTAAATATCACTGAAATCAATGATCAAGGCAAACTAATCAATTACAGCAAGAGTAGAGTGGAGTAATGGAGTTTTACAAACCAGTCAAGCTTAGTTTACTAGTATTGTTATGGTAAATTTATGGATGGTAGAGGAAACCAGAGTACCCAAAGAAAGCAACCGAACAACAACAAGCGAACTAACAAACTTTTTAACACTAAGATCTGTCCGTACTGAAATTTTAACCTAGGTGGTGAGAAGCACTGTCACCTGTTAGTAAACATCTTGGATTACTGAGCCATCGAGGCTTACAATAAGAGCTTTGAAAAAGTACTAGCTAAGATCCCTACTTGAGTATAAGTACAACCTGTTCAATAAAGAGTGTTGCCTTTGTTTTAAAATCATATAGTCTACTTTTGAATATATGCATACATTTTACATGGTGTGTTTGGAATATTTGGTTGTGTTCATTGGCGCTGAGATATATCATGTGAAACCAGTTCTTGTCGTATTTCAATTAAATTGTATGATGCAAAAATCCACCAGATTCATGTACAAAATTGAATGAAGCTTAAAGGAAAATACCATAAGGTATTATACAATGTTTTTATTCTTTTAATGGTAAGCAATGTAAAGTAAAGCCTCAATTTAATGCCACTCAATAACTTTGCCACAATGCTTATAGCCACACTACATGTATTTTGATGTCCCAAAGTCTTTCTTTTTTATGTTCATCTCTATAGATTTCCCTGAATTTATTGCAAAATGCCTTTATAATGCTAAAATATGACTGAACAAAATGATTTTGTTTTCAATGTTATACTGTGGTTTGTTTTGCAAAAACCATTCTTAAAATCAATATTTCTCAAACCAATCATTACATGTAATACAAGTTTTTAAAGAATTAAATGTAACAATTATGCTCTATTACATGTCTCGTTTTCATATTCCTGACAATAAATCTGTAAACATAACGAAAACAAAAACCTAATAACTTCACAACAAAACCGGAATATAAGAGGATAGAACATGCTATATCTCAAGAACTTTATAACATTAACATGCCATCAGGACAAGTCTAGCCAATTATGACAAACTCAAAACACGGACATTAAGGCAGGCCAATGGTGTGGTGATGTCAGAGTGTTATAATTCATACACTTCCAAAGCCCATCTATCTATTAGGCTTCAATTAATCATTCTATGAACTGATCATCTGGCGATCAGTACATCTTATTTTTAAGCTCAATAAATACATGTATTATATGGTAAATTATTAATATAATACATATTATGACATTTGAATAGGCAAACAATATTGACCTCTCCACTTGACCTTTTAATAGAAATACATGCATTCATAAAAGATATCATAATGTATCAAATACATGGTGTTAAGATTCACAGTTAATACATAAACAATGCATATTTCCCATGAAGATGAAATAAACACCAGTGTTCTCTATACATAAATACACTAGTCCATAACAAATATTTATAAATCAAAGGTCAAACGGACAAGTCAAAGTTGTTTGCCCGTATACTATATTGACAAAACATGTTTATAAACTTCTTTAAAGCTGGTCATCCATCAAGATTATATCTCAATTAAATAGGAAAAAACACTTATCGATAGCCTTTCACTCCATGAAGATGTATTGTTAATATTTTTATCATGTATATTAGTTTTGATTCATAGGCTAAGCTGGGTTTTGCTCAGAACATTTTTTTTTACAAATCACTAAATATTTTATTTAATACAGGAGTGGAGTGGAGTAAAGGAGTTTTACGCCCCAGTCCAGATGCTTTAACTTATATCAAGACAGGCACCTCAAGGATGGTGGAGAAAACCAGAGTGCCCAAAGAAAACACTGACTATCAACAAGCCTACTGAAAATTTTTTTCATTCCAGAATCTGTCCTATGTTGAGTTCAACCCAATGAGACACACTGTTATCTGTAAGTCTGCGCTTTAGACCGCTCGGACCCAGACCCCCATTTATTTTATACTTATGTATGTGGGTTAAGAATTGCCTGTTATACATGAGTAGAAACCCCAGCTTTTTCAGTTTACATTTTAGATGACCATACATTCATTTAAAACATTTTCTCACCAATTTAATCACTCCAGTGGAACAGTACCTGATATCATGCAAATAAATTTCAGCATTTAGTCTAAATCATTTCTTTATATTTGAACATTACAGAAGTATTCCTGTATTCTTCTACTTGACCATACTGACCAGCTCAGTATATAGATCAATACAATTTTAATAGATCTCCTTGCTGTATTTACATTCAGAGAGGGGAGTTCAACTTTTAGAGCCACCACTCACTTTTTCCCAATAAAAATTGGTGTCATGTCTGTTGTCTTAATACCTCCAGTAAACTTACACCTAAAAAGATTATTTTATGACTTGTATACAGATACAAAAACTACAAAATCTACCCTTTTTTGTGACAAAAGAATGCCAAAGAGGAGAAAAAGAAGATATATAAAACATGTTTATTGCATACCTACACAAACAATAATGTTCAACTGCTGTTTTCTTCAGTATGATAAAAACAACTGCTCGCTTCCGACGATGACTTCCGTATATAAAAACGAACTAACAGCACCTAACATTTAGTTCCTGGAGTATAAATACCGGCGCTACATTCATGTCTGCTTTTATTCACCTTTTATTGACTGAGGTATGATAACTTTTCACAGAAATAGCATATTTACAGTAACACAAACCCTGTGTAATTTGCAATGGAATTATAGTATGAAAATACACATTTTTTTATTTTTGCTCAAGGTTGAAGACCTCTGTTTACAAAATTTACCAAGATCCCAAAGTCTTTATAAATTAGTCTTTTGTTTTAAAATATAAGACTTGCTTGTAAATTAAAGTAGGATAATTGGGGTCCCTAGGACAGTCCTTGAACCACATAACTGGATACCATTTTTTTCTAAATATCCAGTGCCCATCTTTAGTCTGTGATTTTGTAAGCAATGATTACTCCAAGTAGTTTTGCAAACAAAACAGATATCACATATCACCCCAAGTAGTTTTGAAATCAAATCAATGGCCAATAACACTTAAATACAATTCAACAATGGCCAGAATTGGATTTTTACAAAAAAAAAAAAAAAAAAAAAAAAAACCTGCCAGAATTAGATTGTTACTGTACATTGTTAATTCCAAAAAGGGCCATAGAACCACTGATCCCTTATTTTGTCAAATGACCCATTGGTAAGGCCTTAGAAGCCAAATTTAGCATTTAACATGAATGCAAAAATATTGATGTTATGATGTTTTACATTTAATATTGGATACAAAAGCCTGCAACACATAATGAAACAACTCAACACTTCTTCTCTCCCAGAATGACCAGTTAAATGACCTACTGCCCAAGAGGCAAAATTCTTTCACAGACAACAAACTTTCCCAGACAGTTTATAAGTACAGTATAATATGATAAATACCAGTCTGGACATAGTGAATCAATCATTTACTGTGCAAAAAACGGCAAAAATTACCTACACCACTGTCTTATGGAGACTTGAATAAATTCTGTAATATATCATAACAGCTTTAACACATCACTTCTCTAAAAGTGAGTGTGACTATCTAATTTTTACAGTTACAAAGGTATATTTATATACGTTGTACATATGGGGCATAAAGAACATATTTTTCATAAAGGTAAACAACTTTGAAAACAATTATATTTTTAAGTGTTAAAAATATCATTTGAATACCAACATATTTAAATTCTGAGATTTTGATGTACAAAGACAATGATTTGATGAAAACTGTTACATTGGCAGTAAAAGGCATTTCCTAATCATAAGCAGAAAGTGGAATGAAACATGGATTTTACAGCTAAATATCATGCAATAGGCAATAGCAAAACCTAACAAGGTAAATGGTAACTGAAATCCAATGCCATTCTAAACGTGTCCCACAAACTAACAAATTCCTGTTTTCTCAACCATGTGCATGATCAAAATATGAATAGCCAATTAACAGCATATTTTAATCAGCCAAAAATTGCTGCTGTGAAGTTTCATTAAGATCTGTTTTGTAGTTTTCAAGAAAACTGACAAGACAAAATGTTGGCTGAAGAAACAGAATAAACACTATATGTACTTCCACTTCATTTGTACATACCCAAACATCTACACATTATTAATAACTTCAAAAGGATTAAGTACAATTCCTGACAAATGTTTTTTTTCACACAGCTTTGCTGCATTTCTCTTGTAAACAATAAAGTACATGAAGTTCACTTCTATTGTTTGTTGGACAAAATCTGCTGATTCAGCAATTCTTTTATAGCAGTGCTTTAGACAAATTGATAAAATCGTTACACAATAAATAACATATAACGAGATGTGAATAAAGCCTTATGTTCACTTTGGGCTATATAAAAAGATTTGAGAGAGAATTAATTGGGGTCTAGCTGCTAGCCATTGGGTAATGAAGACTATATTATACAGACTTGAGTAGTCAGGGTTGCCATTAACTAACCATTTTGTACATGAAAATCTCATTTGTTGTACAGTTGTTAGTTCTAATAATGTACAAACTTCAGAAATTAGAGTGGAGAGGAGTAATGGTGTTTTACACCATCAGTCAAGATTCTTTTATATCAATCGTCAGAAAAGTCAAGAATTTTAAGCACTCAATAAACTGCAATTCTGGTGGAACACTTTGAGAATTTGGAAAGGCTTATTGACAAGAGTGAAGTGTAGTATATGTGTTGTATGCCAAAGTCCAGAATATTTCACTTATATTGAGGTAGTCAGTTTAGGATGGTGGAAAAAACCAGAGTGTCTAGAAAAAGCTAATCAGCAACAAATATGCAAGAAATATTTTATTTTATTATACCTCATGTAATTTTCAAGTAATTTGATTGGGTCAGAGTGTCTAGAAAAAGCTAATCAGCAACAAATATGCAAGAAATATTTTATTTTATTATACCTCATGTAATTTTCAAGTAATTTGATTGGGTAACTAACTGTTTGAAAATAAAACAATATCACCCTTAGATTTACTTAGAATAAAGAATGGCGCGCATGCTTCAGGGTAACATTAGTTCAGGAGTTATGGTAACGGGTAATATTACAAAAAATATCACATGCGCAAAAGGAATCCTAAATCACACAACCGAACACATTTCTATCACAAGAAGCTAAACGTTTGATTGATACATTCTTTTATTCATATGCAAGTGTTTCCTTGATCTAGACTACCTGTCATCAGACGACAACAATGGCCATGTTTGCTTCTGTCAACGAGGACAGTTTGAAACGATTGACAGAAGCAAAAGATGCGTCAAGCTCTTTAGAGAATTTCTGAGCGGTAGTAACACAGAATTTGAAAGCTTTTCGAAATCAGAACTGAACGATAAACTTAAATTTAGAATTCTCAGTTTAAAAGAATATCTGGAGAAAGACATTTGGCATAATAAAATAAATATAGTGTCATACCTCACGGTACACCTAGAAACAAGTTTATAGTGCCAATGATTATTATAACTCCTAGAAACAAGTTTATAGTGCCAGTGATTATTATAACTCCTAGAAACAAGTTTATAGTGCCAATGATTATTATAACTCCTAGAAACAAGTTTATAGTGCCAGTAATTATTATAACTCCTAGAAACAAGTTTATAGTGCCAATGATTATTATAACTCCTAGAAACAAGTTTATAGTGCCAGTGATTATTATAACTCCTAGAAACAAGTTTATAGTGCCAGTGATTATTATAACTCCTAGAAACAAGTTTATAGTGCCAATGATTATTATAACTCCTAGAAACAAGTTTATAGTGCCAATGATTATTATAACTCCTAGAAACAAGTTTATAGTGCCAAGGTTTATAATTACTCAAAATTGAGGTGACAGTAAACCATGTCTCAGTAACCAGACATCCAACACAAATATGTTGTATCTAAAGTGGGTGTATATATATGATATATATGATATGGAGACAAGAATGTAGTTATCATAACTAACCATGATGGATATCAGTAAGCAAGTAATAAGTCCTCATTACTTAATGTATTAATATTTATTGTTCCTGATGGTATTTAGTCGCATACTACTGTTATGATGTCCTTCTGTAAGATCACAGAATGTTACTTTTAGTATATACAGACAAACCTGTCTATACAGGCCATCCAAGGGAACCAGAACAAATGGCCTTTATGAGCAAATGGCCTTTACATACAGGTTCAAATAATATGAATAAAGAGCAATGAGATACAATTATACTGGCCTTTATAAGCAGGTGGCCTTAAACACACGTTGGACTGTATATAGATTTAGGTACTGTATATTACAGTACACAAGATTTTCTTTACATTAAGTATGAAAGATGTGACAAGAATAAGTTATATTGTTGTTGTTGCTGTAATGTTGTTTAATGTCACATCAGCAATCTTACAACTATTTGTAACAAGAGCAAGTTTAATATCTCTAGGGATTGAATTAAGAACTGGTTTGTGTGTGCATCAGATGTGCAAGTGTGTTTTGTGGTTTGTCTTGTACTTTTGCACAATCAGCTCTCGCAATGTCAGTATGCCGCAGACAAGTATAACCACTTCTGCAGTCATATTATACTAACACCAGGTGAATCAGTCAATAGTATGTCCATTTATTTCTGAGGGCCAGGCAAGGAAGCAGTATTTCAAATTTAAAAGATTTATGACCCAGCTAGTGTTTGAACCCATGATGCCGCCCCCCCCCCCCCTCTCAAGGCAGATGCTCTACCACTGAGCCATCAAGGTGGTGCTTGATTGTTGACAACAACAAAGATTTATTTTCACTGACAAACTTCTGGTATCACATCAAACATGGACAAACACTGGGTTGGCAAAACTTTGACAATAAAATTCATTTCACTAATGAATTCCATTTTAGTTCAACAGTATTGTATTGTGAAATATCATTTATTTCACTAAATTTCTATCTCAAATTAAAATTTGATCTGCCACAGATGAAACACCTACCACATCTAATATTACTCCTGTTATTAACAACAAATCATGATTCAATATCATCATTTGAAAGCAATAACAAAACTTTATTATGCTACTTTCTGCTGATAACTCTTTTTTTTAATTTGCTATATTAAAAGTGACATCATTGTACTTGAACACTGTCCTAGATAAGTATTTAATTATGGAGTGTCAAAAAATGTTTGCCGCTCAGACCACATGTGGGAAAGTGAATTTTACTGGTTCACCTGGTATCAGTATAATGTGACTGGGGAATGATACGCTTGTCTGCAGCATACTGACTCTGTGAGCTAGCACATTAAAGTCATCGTGAGTGCCCGTTACATGAACTTCTTCAACGATTAATCCATAGAGATTAATAAAATAGTTCTCGTAGTGAATAGCTGAAAAATTGCTTATGCAACGTTAAGCAACATTCAACAAACCAACTAACCAACCAAAAATGTTTAAGTGAAACAAATAGCTTATCTCTGGCTGGCTTAATTGGAGAATTGTCCAAGCATAAAACATAAACAGATCAACTGAAAACAGAAAGAAAAGCCAGTCTGACAGTCCAAGGCTTATTGTTACTTTTTCAATAATCGCCTATATAGCATAAGAGAAACTGTTAAAACTAGAACTGTCTCTTGAGAGCCAAATATCCCCCTGCCCCTGCCCCTGCCCCCAACATTTCATGTTTTCCAGTGACCTTGACCTTTAAAATATGACCCTGGTTCAAGTTCGTGACACACCTTTAGACCAAGAAGATTATTTGTGTAAAGTTTTATGACAGTCCTCCAAAGCAGCTATGAAATATGGCCCAAACATGATTTTACACAGACGGACAGACAGACAGATATGGTGATTCGTATATACCCCCCCCCCCTTCAAACTAGTTTGCAGGGGGTATAATTATGAGTCAAGGACTAGTTGGAAATTTTGATTATTACTGAACTGGTTTTATTTTTTCAGCACTAGATGGTCATTTCAGAATAAAATTCCTCATTAGTAGTGCTTGGAACAAAATAGTGGAAATCCAAATTCTTCTAAAGATATTGAAATAAGAACAATAAAAGGACCAAAGTTTATTTTACAAAATACTTATTTGATACAGAGATTATACAAAGACCTTGAACAAAATGCATGTATAATAGAACATATGACATTCCATAAGCGAAAAGGGCCCTTAAAACAATCCAATCTTAATACAGAAAATAGATTTTGAATGCAATAAATACAGTCTGTTTCACAGTCTGTTACAAAAATGGCTTTGTGTGTTTTTACAATTTCTTCACAACTATAGGGATAATTTCACTTTTATTACTTTATTTGTATAACCAAATGTTGGTGCTTCAAAAATATAACAATAAGTAAATATATCAAAATATCAAATTTTTTTTACCTAAGGTCCCTTTTTACATATGTATGGTCATATCCAATTTAAATTCCCTCAGCTGAGGTATAAACCACATGTAGCAAAATTACTGTCAATAACAATTATAACAATCTATTAATCAATTTCCTCATCCCAATCTATCCCAATCTATATTTCTAATTTATAGACTTAATTGGACATTTTATCTTGAAGCAATCATAGCAACCACAGAGAAAACCCTTCTGGAATGCTAACATACTGCCATATTATGCCATATTATGCATTTCCCTGGTAAATAGCTTTGTAAAAGACCATTACCCCATGATGCTGCCTGAAGATACCACAAATAAAAAACTCTTATTTCTCCCATAAAACAGTTAACTTAAGTGCACTATGTTAAATGTCAAACATCATTATGTGTCTCGATTGGTCAACTTTAAGTTCAATATCCCTTATAACATCCACTAATAGTCACAAAATGCATAAGAGTGCCATTATTTCCTGTCTGCTGTTCATTTATTGCCCAACAATTTTTTTATTGCTAAGTAACAAATTTATCCCTGAAAGATTTAAACTTTAAGTTTTTAAGATTTCTACCCAATTTGGACATTTTACTTCCAAAAGGCCTACCATATCTATTTATGCTCCCAAAATGCATTACAGTACTATTACTTCCTGCCTGCAGTTCATTTATTGCACAATAGTTTTCATTATTGCAAAGAAACAACTCATCCCCGAAAGATTTATTAAACTTTAAGTTTTTTAGATTTCTACACTATTAGACATTTTATTTATAAAAGCACATCCACTAAAAACACAAAATGCATAAGAAAGCCATCATGTCCTAACAGCAGTTCATTTATTGCACAATAATTTTCGTTATTGCAAAGTAACAATTTTATCACTGGAAGACAAATATCAGACTTTAAATTTTTAACATTTCTTCTCTTTTTGAACATTTAAGTTCTAAAAACACACCCACCAATAACCACAAAATGCATGAGAGTGCCATTACTTCCTGGCTGCTGTTCATTTATTACCCAATTTCTGTTTTTGCAACATAACAATTTTATTCATGAAATATTTCTTGAACTTGATTTTTTTCAGATTTCTACACTATTTGGACATTTTAAATATAAAAACAAACCAACCAATAGCCACAAAATGCATTAGAGTGCCATTACTCCCTGTCTGTAGTTCATTTGTTGCCCAATAATTTTTTTATTGCAAAGAAACAATTCCATTCCTGAAAGATTTATTATTAAACTTTAAGTTTTTTAAGATTCTCTACTCTATTTGGACATTTTACTTATAAAACACACCAACTTGTAACCACAAAATGCTTGAGAGTGCCATAAATACTGTCTGCAATTAATTCATTGCCCAATTTTTGTTATTATAAAGTCACTGAACTATTAATATAAAACCTTATATTTTTACTATTTCTACTCTGTTTGAACATTTTATTCCAAAAAAAATGAGATCCATTTAATAAGACAAAATGTGGATGAAAGTACAGTAAGATTTGTTCTGTATGCCAATTTCTTCTTATCATCTCTCTGACTTAAGTTGAATGAATAACCATTTGTCTGAATTGCATATACTAGTAATGCTTGAGGTTAATAAAAGATGGTATGTGGTGGCTTAATGGGTATAACATCTTACTCTGCTGCATTCAAAATGAGAAATTATCTAATAAAATGTCAAGGTCAAAATTCTCAAAGTATAAATATTTCTCCATAATTCTTCTAAGAAAAACAAAGACTTAATTTGATATATGCTGGTTTTAATTGTACAGGAATATGAAATGCATGGTTTGGTCAAATAAGGCTCACTTTTCAATGTTTATATGTATGTATTTATTGGCCGTTGGGATGGTTGAAACACATCCAATTATACTACTATAACCACATCAAAGGACAACCAAAGTCAGGAGTTTTATAGTCAGTGGTCTCGATATGCATTTGTTTTGTCTTGTCTTATTTGTCTGTTTCCATACTCAACATACGGTACTAGACTGTCTAAAGCACTTGTCTTTCATTACCTAGATTTGAATCAAGTCTCGGGCAGATCCCTAGCATGAGAAAATTTGTCAGTTACCCTGCCAAAGATCAGTGCTTTTCTCTTGCCAGTTTTTTCCACCATCCCAGAAATAACCATTATAATATAAATGAAATATAATCTTGATTGTGGAATAAAACAATATTACTCAAATTAAACAATTTATATCCTGATATCCATTAGATCCGAAGAGTGTGGACTATCGCAAACCAAGATATCCTTGATTTATAAAAGTGTCCAATATGGCAAAACATATTGCGCAAAATGTTGTTATTTTAGTGTTATTTTAAAAACAAATGAAAACAAAAGCCATTAATTCAAGTACAGGGATATACACATATACATCAAGCAAAAATTGCAACACAGTGATGTACTTGTAAGGTAACCGAAATTAATTATGCCATATATGGTCTATTCTTCATGCAGGAAATATGAGAACCTATAAAACCATGGCAATGTAACACAACAAGGTAACACAAAAAACGTTTGTTCTATAGACACTGTGTGGTGTCAAATGAGAGCCTATAAAATCCTGGTCATAACACAATCATCCATTCTACAAACACTATGTGGTGTCAATATTCCTAGAACAAGTGAGCTAATGTATCATTTTATGTATGAGTTATTGTAATAAAACTAAATGTTAACTATTTTATCGCAATGACAAATTAATGTGTAGACCAGAAAAATGTGTAGCTATTTCCGTAGCTGTCAGTGCATCATCAGCTGATGAGGTGTTAATTAATTACAGTGCATAACACATATGTAATAAATATGATTTTGCATATGTCTGCAGATATTTCTTTCCTTTTTTTTTTATTTATTTTTTTTTTTTGCAAGTGTATGAATTACAACATCAATGTCCGATAATCAGATCTCCAAAAAACACATTCATCATGGCATTTTCTTCTATCATTAAAAAAAATAGTCCTTCTGATGCCAGCTTCGGAAACTAATCTTTAGGCTATCAATCAAAAAAGCCAGTTTGGCAATGAAAGTATTAGATAAAACATTCTGCTACCTCAGCTTACAACCAATGTGGGGGATATTCTTTGTGGCTGTAATCATATCAGGATAATGTCCCACTGGGCTGGCTGGGAGAGTAATAAGTACGTATATATTCAGAGTATGGGATATTTTTAAATAAGTAATTTACTGATGCATATAAAATTCAGCCGAGCATGAAGTCCTTAATAACACGGATGTGTACAAAATATTCACAAAATGTGAATATTTTTGTGTAATAGGTACTACCTGCAGCTGTTGTACATATATATTATATACTAGTTTACTTATATCATCACAAATACTACATACAATTTATGTGACTAACATATAGGGTTATCATGAAAGATTGAATGTCACAGATTTGATTCAGATATTGTTGTTGTTCCTTTTCAAACCTGACAACAGCTTCCCTATCCATCAAAATAATCAACAGAACCAATCAATGAATTTCAAAATTTCACCTTACCAACAATCATTACAAAACAATATGCCTAAAATTGAAAATAAATTTTTAAACACATGCACTGATTTATACTAGCTGCAACACACAAACAAAAATATTGGGTAAATGATGAGATACCCCCTAAAGGTTTTCATTCAGAGAGTCAGTTCTTGGATGGTTGAGGAAACAGGAATGTAGAGAGATAAATATCACCCTTCAGCAAGCCAACTGGAACTTTCAAACACTAGCTTCCAGAGTTAGATTAGAAACTAAGGGTAGATTGGGATTCGAATCCAGACAGTGAGAGGTGCTGTGTTCTTTAGCCACATACTTTAGACCACTTTGCCATCAAGGTCCCTACAATCTAATGGAGATGAACATCCAACAACATAAAGTAAAACAATTGCCTACTGTATGACAGAAACATATTTTAATTATCAACATCATATTCATTATTATAACTTAACTTACTTTTAATCTTCTTCCTGTAGCTGCATACTTTAAAATATTTTATTTTCCTCCTGTCACACATTATTTACAATCCTTTCTTCAAATTGAGCTTCCCAAAATAATTACAGAAATATCTAATTTTCAAGATTAATATCCAATAAATGTTATTCGAAATCAGATCCAAATTTTGACGATCAATATTCTCCATGCAAGTAACAACAAATCCATTCCATTAATAACAAATTCTATAAAATCAAGGAAGGGAACGAGAAAATAAATTCAAAAACTCACATAAAATTTCTATACAATCAGGAAAAGAGAGTGAAAATAAATTCAATTTTTTCCAATTAAGTTTATAGCCTGTCAAGTTTCTCCGCTACTCACAACAGAACGCTATTCCACTAGTAAAATCCCAAGTCAATAATATATTTTTGTTGTATATATGTGTGTGCAATATGTGTACGGTGTATAACACCAAGGTAGAGCTGTGTTTGTGTATATTATATATGAAGACAATAGTAGGGGATATCCTCTGACACAAACACTTGTTCATCAAGATGCCAAATTAAATGATAAGTTTTTCTTCTCTCCCTGTCTTCCTGATGTTATATGTATAATACATTAACTATAAACAGCACACCTAAACAGTATGGCATTGACAAGTTACCGGTAGTCCTCATCAGTTTAAAAGCCTTCATAACATTATTTAATCTTTAAATCTGACGTTCATTTCATCTTACAATCTGATGTTCATTTCATCTCCATACAAACATAGTTCATTTCATCTCTAACCTGATTTTCATTTCATTTTAAAATCTGATGTTCATTTCACTTTAAACCTGACGTTCATTTCATCTCCATCATACATGAGGTTCATTTCATCTCCATACAAACCTGACGTTCATTTTATCCTGACATTCATTTCATCCGGGAAAGTGATAACCATACATAGAATTATATGTCATATGTTTTTGCCATTTCCTTGCAATGCATGCAGATGCATGTATAAAGTTTCTTAATTCTATATGTACATGTTTATGTGCAATAACATCATATAACTTATTTCATTTTAATTTTCCTTTACACCTTATGAAAAGTACATTAATTCTTTAACTGGTCATTGATATATCTCCACATGAATATGGTTTGTAAGAACTATATTTATAACTAATTACACAAGCATAAAAGCCTGTTAACAACACATAAATGACTTTATTCACCTCTGTTACATATCAAGCCGTTAACTTAATTAAAATTCATTTTTGACTTTCACAAAACTTAATATTCAGAGAGGGATTTGGTCTTTAATGCTCATCTGAGCACAAATTGGTCTTTATGCTCATCCGAGTACAAATTGAAAAGCATTTCACTTATGACTTTGGATTAAAAAAAACATGTTTTTCATCTGCATGGTCACAATATACATGCCAGCAACATTGACCTGTCTGCTTGACCTTTAATATAAATTTTTACTATCAACAATTACATTGATCAATAGGGAACACAAGTACTTGTACATAGTGGAATACTATTTTAAGAGTAAATAACTGTATTGTATATGAATCAGCTGCAATTCTATAGGCAAAGAACATTGACCTGTCCACTTGACCTTTTATTAGGAATATTCATATCGGAGGATCCATCTAATATATGGGTAGTATTACGCTCCAAGTTAGTACATACACAGTGCACAGGCTTTACTCTATGAGGTAAGAACTACAAAATAAACACCTGTGTTCCCTATACATAGAAGTACATGGTCCATGATAAATATTTAAATGAAAGGTCAAGCAGACAGGTCAACTTTGTTTGCCTATACATAGTGACTGAATATATAAACAGAACACTTTTAAAGTGTCAAGACTTGTTCAGAGAAGTCATTGACCTTACTGCTCTAAACTTCCTATTTCTAGTGGTTCTTAAGACCGACAAATCAGATTTTGAATTTACTACTCAGCTTAGACTAGTGACTCACAATCCCAAACAACCCTAGTGAACTAAAGCAAATTTAAAATATGTGTGCATTTAAATCATACTCTAGATTTTGGACATAAACAATCAGGTCAATAAAATAATATGTATGTTTTTAGTGTTGTCTAGATAGTTGTCGATATCCTGCTTACTCCAGCTATGACAAGCCAGGCCAAATAAAATAATATATGTTTTGAGTGGTGCCTAGATAGTCGTCCACAGGACATCCATGGATACCCTGCTTACTCCGACTACAATAAGCAATATTTACAATATGACTGTATCTTTCTTCGATGAAACATGCAGAAGCAATTGTATTGCAATTCTCATTGAAAGACAATAGGGGTCATGACCCTTGATGCGTATGAATTTGCCTGCAAGATGACGTCATGTTTCCCAAAAGGTGACGTTATGTGATTGTCTTTTGATTATGATGTCACGAAAGGTCACGCCGACCTGGCATGACAAAAAAACCCTATCTCACATGAGCAGGTATGGAAGAAATAGTACCAAGAGTTGAAACAAATATGGGTACAAAATCTTTATGAGAACAAACTGTAAATATAAGAAATGACATTTCTGAATATCTTCACCCTTCATCAAAGGTTGGCACTATCTTGCATTACCTCTTGAAATACCATGATCAGAATGTCATTTCTTAAATAAACAGCTCACATTCAAATTATTTATAACTGATGGAAACCAACAGCAACTAATAACACATATGCACGATTATTTATTCACAACTATGAGTTGAGTAATGGTGTTTAACGTCCCATTCAAGAATATTTCAATTATATCAAGACGTCATCAGCTATAGACAGTGCAGAAAATTTGCCTGTGCGTGGTGCTGATGGCATTATACAGCAGGTTTCTTTATCGCGCCAAACATACCGTGACACGGGACCTTGTTTATTTTAAGTTCCCATCAGAAAGAACCACAACTTTCATTTCGTAATGCCTATGCTTGGTGAAGGAACCGTCACTACCCACTTTCAAGTCTTGGGTCAGACCCAGTCAAGGTTCAAACCCACGGCCTCCCACTTACGAAGTGAGCACTCTACCAACTGAGCTACCACAGTGGTATATACTATGAGGTCAATAGCTTAAACAGATTTAGAAGAGTAGAGGATACAAGGTGAGAATAGTACAATTTCAGTTTGAAACACAAGGAGAACTCTAATGAAACGTAACAACCAGAACATTTTTAAAACCTTTTGTGAAGTAATACGTATATACAAATTTGAACATAGTCTGAAGTCAACCCCTTTAAAAGTTTTGGTGGAGTAGCAGCAGTGCCTATGCTATGATTTTAATTAAAGCAATGCGTGGTTTTATTTTGAGTTCTTTATCAAACAATCACTTTATTTGTGTTTAAGGTTTTAACAAATAAAGGGCCATTGACTTTCATAACTAAAAAACATTCAGTCAGGGTTTGGTCCCGAGCTGTCCATAAATGGACAAAGAATGTACCATTTGGCAGGTGAAAGAACATTCAACATTAGGTCATTAACCAGACCAGCCAGTGTTTGGTCCTGAACCTTCTACAAATGGAGAAAGAACACTACCATTTGAACAACCATTGCCGTTGTGCAATTTGAAATTTATATATGTATACTCATTGAACAAATTGTATCCAAAAGGGAATATGTGACCAGACGTACGAGTACTACCTTTCCGTACATCTTTATACAAGATTCATTTTCGAGACACACTCATTAAATCAAGTGACATTACATAACTAGTCGGGTTTGTAATGTGAAGTAGTGTTTTTATGACATACAACAGAATCATTTCTATTTCCTGGATGCTTCAACAACAGTCTGTAAAGTATCACATAATCCGATATGTCTGTCTATCCAGTACATAATGCACAACATCAATTATATCTAATGATGAATGACATACTGAAATCCCTGATCATGATTAGATTACCACAATTTACAATTTTTTGTAGCCAAATTTCCCAAATTTGTGGAAATATATAAGTAACCCCTTTTAAAGTATTTTTTTCACAATTTTTCTTAAATAAATTACTTTTTAAAATTTTTTATTAGAATTCAGTAACCAATGGTAATTTTGGCTACCAGGAATGGAAACACAGTTCAACATCTTGAAAAAAATTTGGTTTCACAATTTACAATGTCCACACACTATTGATGAGGAATTATATTTAAAAAAACGACTGTCAAGTGCTGTAAAATTAAAACTGGTATGGTAGAAGTTATTACATGTATTTTTTATTTTGAATCGAGTGTGCATGCATGGTTTCATCCTTACAGGCCAAAGCAAATTTCATCAAAAACTCCATAAGCAACTCATTAACAGATGGTTTTTTTCACATTAAACAGTAAACAATTAATGGTGAAAAATTTAATGAAAACAAAAAAGTCATTAAATGAGATAAACTGCCTAAAACTGATGTAAACAACAAATTTGAACATACAATTGAAACACAGCATACAAAAGGTTTCCCAAAGGATTGGATTTTTAAACACTGCATAGAAAAATTATAAAATATTTTCTCTCAGAAATTGAAATTTAAAGACGGCACACAAAACAAATAAATCAAATAAAATAATTTCTGTTTCCATAAAAATCTGGAGTCTGACATAACAATGAAGCATTATCCAGAAAATAATAGAATTTCTTTTTAAACTGAATTAAAATGTAATTTATTCAAGTTTGTATTCTATCGTGACAGAACTTCTTTTTAAAAGTCCATTTAAATATCAATAAGTCAAATTTAAAAGTAAAAATCTTAAATTTAATTAAACTGATTAAATTACATCAAATCAGTGCTAGTGAAAGTAAATGTCACGAGGATTGTACAACGTCAAGAAGAAATTTATTACCGATTTGTTTCCTAGCTAATATCAAAATTCCGAAGCAAGCAGAAAAATAAATCTTATTTTCATTAGTTCAACATTCACAGTTAAAACCTTTTTGTTTCCAACAGGGAATTATGTGTCTTGTGTTTCAGTCACATATAACGGAAGAACGTTGTCAGCGTGGCATAAAACGTGTCTACTAATGGAATATCTGTTTTGTTACCAATTCAATCCAATAACTTGTTATTGGTGAAAACACGAAATAATTCAAGCAAATTATGTAAACGATACAAATTAAAGATTATTATAATTCACAAGTTTTTATCCAGAACTGAACACAATTAGGAGAATAATTGTCTTAATTTCTCTTTTAAAATCAATATTAGTTACTTTCATTTCATTTTAATAATTTTTTCATATGGAGATTAGAGGTGTTACTTGGAAAGGTTCGAAAAAAAGCGATTCTCTTTTATCATGTGTCATTAAATGGTTTTCTATGAAATACACTTCATGGCTAACATGCATTGGTAAAAAATTGAGAAATGGATTTTATGCCCAAATCTAGATTATTTCTCTGTATTGAGGTTCATGGATGGTGAGGAAACTGGATTGCCAGAGAAAACCACCAACCTTTGGCAAGCTAACTGACAAACTTTCTCACACTAGGATCTGTCCTTGTTGGGATTTAAACCTAGGCCGGAGAGGTATTGTGATCCATAATCATTTGTCTTAGACCACTCTGCCACAGGACCCAGACTCAGTTGGTAGAGTGCTCGCTCCATAAGTGGAAGGTCTTGGGTTTGATCCTCAGCCAGGTCTGACCAAAGACTTGAAAGTGGGTAGTGACTGTTCTTTTCCAAGAACTCAGCATTACAAAATGATAGTCTTTTGGATGGGATCTTAAATAAACGAGGTTCCGTGTCATGGTGGGCTTGGCATGATAAAGAATGTTACTGTATAATGACATCAGTGCAACATAGGCAAAATTTCTGCACCTTCACATATAGCTGGCAACATCTCCATATAAGTGAAATATTCTTGACTGGGATGTTAAACACCATTACTCAACTCAGCTCACAGAGACCAAGAGATGCATTGTTAATTTTACTGTAACAGTTTTAAAGATTTTTCCCTGGTTGTTGCATGAATCAACAATGTAATGAAATAGCCATGAGCAGTGTAACATATGCTATACTTGCAGCCAGATGTGATAAGCAACATCATTCTGTATATTGATGGTGAAATCATGAAATTTTCATTCTGGTAGGAGGACATCCCCATTATAAATCCTGAAATGGCAAACTTATTAATTGGCTCTGGTCCATCCAATTTTTTTCAAAACCCCCTTAATTTCAATATGTCTCTGCTCTAATTTTTTTTTTTTTGAAAATGGGAATTTAAAAACTTAAAATAATATTTGGGATAAGTAATTTCAGCTTTACCTGAGAGGCTATCAAATCCTGGAAGTTGATAGTAAAAGTCATATTACAATAACAATGAAAATCCAATACAGTAACAAAAACTTCTAGGTATACTCTGGTGCACCTAAACCTTCCATGATGGTAGGTATTCATGTGTTTAATTAGAATTCAATGTGGTTAACTAAAACAACATGTAAAATGTTTCTATGTACTGCTGGCCACTATGTTAGAAATATTTTACATGAATTTCACTAGTAGTCAAGGTAAGTTTAACCTTAACAAAAATACTACAACATAGAACCAATTTGTCAATCTCAAATCTAGGAGCCAAACCAACAAACGTGCAAAAACACAAAAGATGTGGTTAACTAGAACAAAGAATGATCATGGCAATGTGCAGGGAGGGTTCTTTACCATATGCCTACCATGATGTCGGGCATCAGTTTTTTAAGGTCTCTTCAAAAGGACCAGTAAATTTTATGTCTAAATGCAAAGTCCTTGGAAAAATAATAGTAACTACCGGTACCTATTTTCAAATCTAGGTTAGATCCAGCCAGGATTTGAACCCCAACCTCTCACATACAGACCACTCTACCAACTGAGCTACAGTAATGGTGCAATCTCATAAGAACAACAACAAAACCTGTAAATCCTCCATAACTATGTATAGAACATATTACCAGTAACCCTAAATCAACACCAACTCAGAAGAGGACATGCTAAAAAACTAGCAAGGTATGGAGTAGAGTGGACAAACAGTAATAATGTTTTAAGCCCCAGTCAAGATCGTTCACTTGTATCGAGGAGGTCAATTCTGTGACGGTGCAAGAAAATGCAAGAACACCATCTTTGGCAAACTTAAGCAAACTAACTAACTCACTCTAGGATCTGATCTGCCCAAGTAAGATCCAAACCTAGGCATTGAAAAGCACTGTGATCCATAAATACACACATCAGACCACTCGTCCATCAAAGCCCATTATTGGACGAGTGGCAAAATAATATCTGAGGGCTGAAGTAACTACTGGTACAGAGGTCCATTGGGTCTGATATGCTCACCTGATAAATAATGGCTAGCTAAATTATTTTTAAAAACACATCACTGAAAAAAGGTCAAATTTTCCAAATTTAAAGCTTTTCCAGATAATTATCAATTTCAGTACTATTTTGCATCTATGAACTTGAACTCTGAACACATGACCTTTGGTCAGGTGAGCTAAAAAGGCATCAAAATGGATAGAAACACTTTCTTGATGGCAAGAAAACATCTCTTCTTTTTACTGTTAATTTAAGTAATTTAAGACAGTAATTCAGTATCACAAGGTGTCTATAGAAATCCAAGGAAGACTTTACAATGTGACAGAATAATGGTAATTTTACTGATAATTCTAAGGCTCAATAAAACACAGCTGTAGTAATCAGTGTGATGTTACAGTCGGTAAATAACAAAACGCCTGGATGATAAAATGTAAAGGACACTAATTCTATATCAATATGTTATGTAATCTCATCACAATGATTGACATTTATTATGATTAGTTCTACCACAGACAGGCATTGTTACACCATCCAAGCTTCCTACACAGTGC
Source organism: Anadara kagoshimensis (assembly GCA_021292105.1). Taxonomy (NCBI): domain Eukaryota; kingdom Metazoa; phylum Mollusca; class Bivalvia; order Arcoida; family Arcidae; genus Anadara; species Anadara kagoshimensis. The sequence goes on from CM037858.1 coordinate 51,781,803, forward strand.
ACACATGGAGAAAGTATGCTGAATAATGTCAAAGAACTAAGAAATATAGGCACACAATCTTGACCTGTCTGCTTGACCTTTAATATGGACTACACACATGGATAAAGTATGCTGAATAATGTCAAAGAACTAAGAAATATAGGCACACAATCTTGACCTGTCTGCTTGACCTTTAATATGGACTACACACATGGATAAAGTATGCTGAATAATGTCAAAGAACTAAGAAATATAGGCACACAATCTTGATCTGTCTGCTTGACCTTTAATAGGGACTACACACATGGATAAAAGTATGCTGAATAATGTCAAAGAATTCGGAAATATATACATGACAGGCAAACAATCTTGACCTGTCTGCTTGACCTTTAATAGGGACTACACACATGGATAAAGTATGCTGAATAATGTCAAAGAACTAAGAAATATAGGCACACAATCTTGACCTGTCTGCTTGACCTTTAATAGGGACTATACACATGGATAAAGTATGCTGAATAATGTCAAAGAATTCGGAAATATATAAATGACAGGCAAACAATCTTGACATGTCTGCTTCACCTTTAATAGGGACTACTCACATGGATAAAGTATGCCAAATAACTCAAAGAACTAAGAAATATACATGTACATGGGCAAACAATCTTGACCTGTCTTCTTGACCTTCAATAGGGACTACACACATGGATAAAGTATGCCAAATAACTCAAAGAACTAAGAAATATACATGTACATGGGCAAACAATCTTGACCTGTCTTCTTGACCTTCAATAGGGACTACACACATGGATAAAGTATGCCAAATAACTCAAAGAACTAAGAAATATACATGTACATGGGCAAACAATCTTGACCTGTCTTCTTGACCTTTAATACGGAGTATAAGGAACACAAGTGTTAATTCCGTCTATATCATGAGAAACATGCATTGTTTTATGTATCAACTGCTTCCTACACATGGGTATAGTATGCTGAATAATATCAAATAACAATTGTATGTTTCCTCTCCATAAGAAAATATATAGGCAAACAATCTTGACTTGCCTCCTTGACCTTTCATTTAAATAATTTTATGGACTGGAACATTTATGCATTGGGGACACAGGTGTTTATTTTTGTCTACATCATGAGTAACATGCATTGTTTATGTACCGACTGAAAATCCTAACACTGTCTATGTTTTAGGTGGACTCTCCTATATGAATATTCCTAATGAAAATCAATAAGACAGATCAATACTGTTTGCCTATACTTTTTCAAAACAACTTTGCAACAATGGTTGAATGTTGTTTTACATCACATTAGCAACTTTTCAGCTGTTTCGTTGAGACAATTTTTCTTATTAATCTCAAGGAATCATTAGTTCTCATGGTGTGTCTTGAGTTTTGTGCAAGTATTATTTATAAATGATCTGCCTTGATCTGCTTTAATCCACAATTTTTAATCAAGATAATATAGCAGAATAGGACTATAATTGCCTTGTTTTCTGAATGTATAATGATTTTAACAGATATATGCCAGGTTGTTTGTTCATAGTTTGATAAAATAAGGCTCATTTTCAGCTCATTCATGGGACAGCTGCAGATTGTATAACTCAGTATCAACTATTAAAGGCAAACCTTTGAAAGTTGAGATAATCACCCAAGATAATACAGCCACATCCAGTCATATCTTTGAGAAAAAAATTCTCTAATGATTGTAGATGGTTAGAGATGCAGATTTATTCTATTCATTCCTTCCTATTTTTATATACTGTACTCCTTTTTACAGCTACCTTTTTCCAAAATAAATTGTATCTTTTATATCAATCTGTTCTTAACGAATACAGTCAAACCTGAGTTAAAGACAACCTCTATATAAGGGTCACCTGTTTATAAAGGCCAGTAAAGTGTTATCCCAATTGCTCTTTATTCATATTTTTTTAACCTGTATATAAGAGCCGGCAGCCTATAAAGGCCATTTTTACTGCTTCCCTTGGATGGCCTTTATAGACAGGTCCAACTGTATTATCTTAATATCTCCATACATTTTTTCTGCATTGCTTTTTTATTGAGTGACTGTTGTCTTCAACTTTACTTCCTTGATTTTTGGTCATATAATTGTTCTTCGGTTTCCAGTTTCTTTTCACTTTTCACTGGAAAAAACGACCTGGCATAGGACAATATAGAGGGAAAGGAAAGAGTTAGGAACATGGACATGGGGAGAGGCAACCACACTAGCAATAAATAGGATGACTGGAGAAGAAAGATAATTGGCCCAATTCTTTACCAGGAGAGATGGAATTAAGTCAAGTTAGTCATACTGTATTATAAAAGACATGGGGAGAGGCAGCTAAGCTAGTGTGTATGACTCGAGAGAAAAAATCATTGGCCCAATTCTCCACTAGGAGAGATAGAATTAAGTCAAGTAAGTTAAAATGGTCTTTGGATCATGTCTCAATCATTATGCTATGTCCAAGTTGTAGGTTGACACCAAAAAAGAGCAGGTGCTTTCACAAATCATTTCAATTGACAGATTGCCAGCCACGCCCACAATGTTCGGACAAAGGGCTGTCATGCTTGATTTACACGCAAAAAGAATGAAAACTTGGTCTTAATTGTGACGTTTAATGACGTAACTGACACTAGTATGTCATTAGTTGCCTTGACACTGCTCTGGTACCGTGAAGGCGGCCAGTGTCAGAACATAATAGGCATGGTCAGCAATACATCAATTCTTCTAAAAGACACACTATCCCTCCATAAGGATTTCATATATACTTATGTATCAGTAGATAAAGCTTGATCACAGATTAGTTTAAATGTGATTGATCTGGATAAGTAATATGACCCTAAATGCCTTTATGTTATAAATCACCTTACTTATGATCCGATGTCAAATGTGAAAATTGTTTTCCTAGAAAAATCAATAATCAATATTGATAAAATCTGTAGAACAATATAATGAACACAATATAAGTGGTCAATAACCTAACTAACTCTGTATGCCATGTCATGTGACTAGCATGTGATCATGCAGTGTGGATTTGCAATTTGTAGGCACAAGAACAATAGATTGTTGATGTTACGAGTGATGTGACTAGAAAAGCAAAGGAAATGACATCACAGAACATTGGATCATTTAGGTTTTTTTGTTCTCGAGAGTGGAGTGGAGTAATGTTATTTTTATGCCCAAAGTCAAGATTCCTTTACTCATATAGAAATTCTATATGAAGGAAGGAATCTTGACTTGGGGCATAAAAAATTTGAAATGGTCACTTCTGTAATGGTGGTGGAACTCTAAGTGCCAAAAGAAAACCATAGACTTTCAGCAATTGATCTGACAAACTTTTCACACTGGGGTCTGTCCCCAGTGGGATTGAAACCTTGGCAGCGAGAGGTACTGTGATATGTAAGCATGCCATTTAGACCACTGGGCCACCCAGGCCCCCTGATAGAACATTCCATTATTTAAAGTCACTGATGGCTAAATTAGCAAATCATCAGTCTGTATATTCTAACTTATTTCAGAACAAATACACTTACAGTCCAACCTGTCTTAAAGGCCACCTTATAAAAGGGCTACCTGCTTATAATTGGCCAGTAGAATTGTATCACAATTGTTCTTTATTCATATTATTTAAACCTGTAATAAAGGCCACCTGGCCATAAAGGCCACTTTTGCTGGTTCACTTGGGTGACCTTTATAGACAGGTTTGACTGTATTTTCTTTGATTGCCCTTATTATCAGCATGCATATAGATTTTACTGGATACATTTTAACCCCATGTATAGCTAGGTTTTATCAAATTTCTATGTATTCATTTAAAGTATCAATCTTTACTATAAATTCTTACAAAAAGTGAGCAATCAACTTATGGACAACCAAATATGACACACAAAGATCTACATGAACAATAAGTGTATTCATCAGGAACCAATATTATGTACACTGTCAGACATCCATGTATGCATGGCACTCCATTATTCACTGCAGCGTATAAATGAAAATATTTCTTACTGGCATGTAATAATAGAGTTATCAGTCAAACTCTTATAAAAACTCGGAAGAAAAAGAGAAGAAATATTAGCCAAGTTCTCTATATTTACGGTACTGGAAATCAAGGGCTTTTGTAGGAAGAAGCAAAAATTATCATAGTAGCCAAGAAACAGTCCAACCTGCTTATAAAGGCCACCTCTTTATAAGGTTCACCTGCTTATAAAGGCCCGTAAAATTGTATCCCAATTGTTCTTTTTTTCATATTATTTGAACCTGTATATAAAGGCCTTTTTAAACTGGTTTGACTGTACTCCCAGGAAATCAAAACACATTAGAGACCAGTAAAATTCTAAGACAAAGAAACAAAATTATCATGGTGGTCAATGAAGTTTATCAGTGTAACACACGTTTGTGCCGAACCTTTTAGAAAAAGTTTACCTTGAAATTTCCAGAGAAACGTCATTTAAACGAGAAAACTTTAACTGAAGTGATTCAATCTCTAAAGGAAATGATTGTTCCACAGAAACATTATGGTATCCTGGCGAACCCCATTTCTTTTTTATTTATTGTTCTGGAAATCTAAAACCTTCTTAACAACCAGTAAAATTTTCAGATGTATCCAAGAAACAAAATTGTTATAGTAGCCAATTAGTTTTTTCATATAATCTACTTTCTTGGAACTTTTGACAATTATGAGATAACAACTGCCTTAAAGGAATTTCTAAATCTGTATCAGTACACTATGACAAGAACAAATTCAAATAGCCATAATTAAGCAGAATTAAGCCAGAAATGTAGCTAACATGTCACATTATTATGTGTGCATCTCATGTACCATGTACTTTTGTTATTTAAAGAACAGTGCAAAATCACCATTGGTTGATAAAAGAAAATTTTCAAGTAACATTGAAAAAAAAAACCAAATTGAATTAAAATTCTTATGAAGTTTTTCTACTAAATTCTGTTGTACATAACTACTAGGTACTGTCTGAAATCCAATCTCAAATAACATAATATAACAGGGAAAACAATTTGTAACCTGAGCTGTTCCAACGAGATGATTTTTTCTCTGATCAATGTCTACCAATACATTTTGTAATTGTGAAGGAATCCACACAATATCCTTACATATAGATTGTTTTACTTTAACAGAATTTGATAAACACAAATCATGGGAAGTAATTAAATTGTTCACGAAATTGGAGACTTCCAACAGACCAGTCTTAGAATTCTTGATATCTCAAAGAAAAACGTTGTTCATACCGCTGTCAATAAATCAACAGAAATATATATAAATTCATTAGAATACAGACCAATGACCGCAGTATCAATACTGATACTGATTCAGTTATAGATAAATGATTCATAGCTTGGTTAGTTTGGTCTGTCAAAAGGCATTAGATGTTAACTACATGTAGTTTGTTTATTTGTTTGTTTGTTTAACAAAAGAGAGTGGAGTGGAGTAACGGAGGAAACTAGAGTGCCCAGAGAAAATTACCAACCTTAGGCAATTTAACTGATAAAGTTTCTCACACTAGGAGTTTAGGACCTGTCCCAAGCGTAATTTTAACCTAGGCAGTGAGACAGCAACCACTGACCCAAGTATCAAAACAATTACAGACATATATGTGTGTGTGTGTGTGTGTGTGTGTGTGTGTGTGTGTGTGTGTGTGTGTATAGATAAATGATTCACAGCTTGGTTAGTTTGATATGTCAAAAGACATCAATTCCTACTACATTTTCCCATTTATTGCCAAACAAGAGAGAGAGTCTACAGCAAACCCCCATTTAAATGCCCTTTAATAACATTGCAACCTTGCTTATTACCACGCAATTTGAAGTCCAAAAATCAATTTCTTATAAATTTACTACATAAAATCCAAATTGAAAACATGAATAAAACTTAATTATAATTTTCTTAATTATAATTAAATCAGTCTCTTACTGGAGCATGGTCTATACATTTGTATAAAGACTATAATGGCACAAAACATTCTTAATAAAACACCAATAAACAGAAAGTTCATATATTATGAGAAAATATGATTGAAAATCTGAGAGAAGATGGCAAAAATATATACAACATGTATATATCGATATAATATCAATAAACACAAAATTCATATGTTATGAGAAAATATGATTGAAAATCTGAGGGAAGATTTGGGTCATAAACTGTAACATCACACATTAATCTTGGCTGGGACATTAAACCCCGTTCAATTAATCAATCTTTACCACACAGAATGCCACTGGTTGAAATTGAACACATTTAGGTGTATGCCTTCTTATATTCTATAAAATTATGTGATGGAAACAACAGATATACCAAAGTCAATGTCATCACTTTTACAAACAAGTAAAACATAACAAGGTGGGGCATCGAATGGCAATTGGTCTAAAGTGTGTGCTTATGGATAACAGTGTCTCCAACTCCTTAGGTTTAATTGAATCCCTCTCTGGGCACTTCATAGTGTGAGAAAGTTTTTGGCTTGCTTGCCAAAGGTTGGTGGTTTTCTCCAGGTGCTCATGTTTCCTCCACCATTTGACTACCTTAATATTATTAAAAGAATCTTGACTTGGTGTTAAACACCATTACTCCAGTCCATTATGAAGGTAAAAGCTACATACAGTTGTAAATGATGATCTTACCAACAAAAAAAATCCCCTTTAATATTTTTTCTTCTAGAAAAATTGCAAGTTAAGACTATAAAAATGCAAAACCATTTCACAGACAGTGCAAAAATGCAGTATTTCTAATCTTATTGATTGGTTAATGACAGGGAAATTTGTCTGAAGCAATTAAATCCACATCCATATCACCTATGGGTATATACAATATAGCAGTATAGTTATGTTTTATGGAATGCTGCTGATGGTAGAATCCTTTCTGATAATTTATCAGTTATTCGCATGACAAAACGAAACACATATCCGCAAACTGATTGTTTCGTTTGTATATCAACAAGCATTATAAACTTTATAGATCTACAGGTCAGGACAAGTGATTGATTAATTCGTTTACAGACAACTGCTTCTGCTAAATGCTGATATGGCTGCCATCTCAAGTTCATAAAGAGGAGCATGGTGAATTGATTGTCTCTTTAAGATGATGGTCTTAACAATTTTTGTATTTTTTTAAATGCCAGTTTCTGGAAACGAGGACATATCATAGTAAATTGTCTGTATATCCATTCCTCTCTACCTCTCTATGTCAGTAATAGTAATAGGCCTACTCCTCCAACACCACTGAAGATGTTGTTTTTTTTTGTTTTTTTTTTTTTTTTGTTTTTTTGTTTTTTGTTTTTTTTTAACAAACTTGATATACAAGATTACCAGAATATAAAACTGTGTTGCAAAAGAGGAGACAAATCTGTGGAAACCTTTCAGAGTTATGCCCCTCTGAAATTTTAATCATGTTTGTGCCAACAGTTTCATGGCTTAACTGTAAGCAGGCACATCTTGCTTAGCCTAGCAGCACTCTTCTTTTTGTTTATAATACTATAGTCTTAGTTTAGTAGGAATAAGTAATTTTTATACTGGTAATGTAAGTTTGTTTGTCGATTGAAGGCATTGGTATGTGAAGTTGGTAGATGGAAAGATGTTTTCCAAGTTTGGATCAAATCTTTTAATGGACTAATGTGTAAATGGAAATTCTGTTTGTAAGCTTTATATGAGAAAGATGTTGTTGATTAAAAAGTTAGAACATTGACATCCTTACAGATAACCTTGTCAACAAATTGAAATGTATAAAACTTTACATTCCATAACTGTCAGAGATCAGTGTGGCTTCCCTATTTATACATAAACAAAAAGACATATATAGCTCGATGTATACACTCCATTAGAACCGTCTGAGAACAGTGTGGCTTCCCTGTACATTTTGCCCATCATGCGACATAACTCAAAACTTCATGCTGACAAACCTTTCAATAGAGTAGAGTTTGTACCCCAGTCAAGATTCTTTCACTTATATCAAGGCAGTCCGTTCCGAGATGGTGGAAGAAATGGGATGCCCAGAGAAATACCATCAACCTTCTGAAAGCTAATGGACAAACTTCAACACAAAGGGATCTACCTGAGCGGGATTCTAAACTAGGTGATGAGAGGTGCTGTGATCCGTAAATGCAAGGTTTAGAGCATTCATCCATCATGGCCCCATGACAAACCTTTGGGTATGACAAATTCTTTTCTGTACTTCTAAACATTGTCTATTTACTTAGCACACACTAAAAACTACATATACTTCAAAAAGAAATTCATTTCTAGTCAGCTGATTTCATTAACCCCCAGACATAATGAAAATTGAAATTGATGTTTAAAACCTTTATATATATCATGGATTGTATTTTTCTATATTGTCAGATTCCATTAACAAATTGCACATTATAACTATATACTGTAATTAATGAGGATTTATTGAAATCTACATGGCAAACATGGTGCGAATCGCTAGCACTCAGTTGGGGGAAAATTGATTTAGAAATCCCATTATTTACTTAAAAGTTTTCCCTGTAGACCCATTATATTGCCAAATGCTAAATGTATCCTTTATAGAAACAACTGATTATTATTACCTGCCAGTAAAGAAGATTTTCTAGAATATGATTTTAAGCTGTGATTTGTTCTGATGAAGAACGCAACCAATCTATTAATTGATATATCAATACTTGTATGAGATATTTGTCAAAATCGTGCAAAAAAAAACTCCATCAGATTACTGTATGACAAATTTTTCTTATATATATATATATTCTGTATAAACATTTTCGAAAAATATCAGTGGGATCTTGGTGGCCATGTGGTCTAAAGCACATATTTATGGATTACGGCCCCTCTTACACCTAGATTCAAATCCCCTGTGAGGAAATCAAGGAATCCCATTGAGAAAAGGGGATGAAAATTGAGGAAATTTAGTAACAAGTGATGAATCAAGAAAATTTTATGTTGACTGTTCTGCAATAAACCTGCTTATGCACGATTCATGTTTTTATGAATTTGTTAACTTTTAATCTTGATATCACTGAATAAATCTTTAATTAATTTCCCAGTATTTTCTGAAAACACACTGCTATTGAATCAATAAATCATTTTGACTGGCTCATGTTGACAACATTTGAAAATAGAAGTCATTTAAATTATCCATCAAGATCTGTTTTGGGATTTGCGTGAGCTTCAACGTGACATGAAATCACATTGTATATATGATTCTTAAGATAGATGTAAAAGTATCATTATATCCAATAAAATGCTGGAGATTTATTTTCAATAAAATAGATTTTTCATTATTTGAAAATTTAGATGCTGTGAATAGAAAACATAATGCAATTAATATCTAATATTTTAATAAAACTGAATATTGAACAACCATTTCTTTGAATGTGAAGAAAAACTATTGGTGTCTTTTTAGTACTTGTATTACATGTACATATAAAACAGGTTTTTAGTGTACCCTCATCTTAGCACTCTCTTTTCTCCTCTCAATATTTCAAACAAACATAAGCTGTTCTAGAGTGGGGTGGGACTGATGTGGTGGTGATGATGACCACTACTGTAACTTAGTAATGAGTTAGTTTCATATTTCAAAGACCTGGGTTCAAACAGCAGTCAAGTCTGACCAAAAAACGTCCGCAAAATTTGATGATGTCATTATCAGAGGTCACGGCCGGTAGCATGAAAACTGAACATTTGAAGCAAATATTTGTTTAGGAGATTTAGCTCGTTCTGGACACTGAAAAATGTTCATCCTCGTTTGAGATATCTCTATCCTACACTGTTACTGGTGTAGGATTCTATTAGAACCCTCCATGAACAAAATATCTGTCACTTCACCTATAGCAGGTGACATTTTGTTATACCGGTACATGAAATATTCTTGACTGGGGCGTAAAACCCTTTTATTCAATCAATGTACTTAGTAAAAGTACATAAAGTGAAATGGACAGCAGGAAATAAAATGTTCCCAAACTTTATAGCAGACAATAAGTGAATAATGTACAGTATTATTAATCAATATCATTTTATCTCTCTATGACAATGTTCCGAGCCTAGCAGTCACGTAGATCTGCGATTAAAATCAAATCAGCTGAATATTGATGATAGTCAATATCCTGATATCTGAATTATCTTTAAACCTTACGGATATCAATCAGAAAGTTAAAACGATCGGCATTATCGATGATGATACACAATGAATATGCATGTAGTTGTTGTTTTCCTGAGGAATACTGAAAATATCACAGAGTTGATGAATACTGTAAATGTATTCATTTTAGCAGTGTATTAATTTTTGAGATTTTCACAGTGATACAGTACCCCTAATTCAAATCTACTGCTCAATATAGTTGTTGTTTTCCGGAGGAATAAGAACTCTGTGTGAGGTGATAAATACTATAAACCTATAAATTTTAGAAGAGCTCTAACTTTTACAATTTTTGCAGTGAGAGTTGAGTAATGGTGTTTAACGCCCCAGTCAAGAATGTCTCTTATATCGAGATGTCGCCCACTATAGGCGAAGGTGCAGAAATTTTGCCTGTGTGTTGCGCTAATGGCATTATACAGCAGGGTTCTTTATCGCGCCAAGCCTATCATGACCTCATTTATTTAAAGTTTCCATCTGAAAGAACTGTGACTTTCATTTTGTGATGCCGAGTGCTTGGCGAAAGATCAGTCACTACCCATTTTCAAGTCTTGGGTCAGACCCGGTCGGGGTTCAAATCCACAACCTCAAACTTACAGAGTGAGCACTCTACCAACTGAGCTACCACAGTGGATTTTTTTTGCAGTGATACAGTACCACTAATTCAAATCTACTGTTCAATATAATGTGCTATCACTGTGCACAAGGTGATCCATGAGATTTACAACAGAATTTACCAGAATTGTAATTTACACTACAACTTATGTAAGCTAAAATTAATACATTTAGAACACTACCTGCAAGAAGCTCTTGTTTCCAAACAATGTTTTCACTTTGAGCATATATAGAATCTACACAACAGTTGAAGCTATTATGATATGTTTTAGACAAACGCATACATGTATATGTAACTAACATATGCAGTGTCAAAAGTTCAACAAGTCACACAGCAAGGTGAATGCAATAAAGTTTTAAACAGACAAGAAATCTATGCAATTTTATGTAACTACCTACAGACTCACCACACAAACACACACACACACATACTCTCTCCCTCTCTCTCTATCTCTCTCTCTCTCAATTAAAATTGTCACTGATATATCAGTATAAATTATTAACAAGAAAATATTTTGGCTAATTTATGACTGAAAAATATTCTATCAGTTATAAATGCAATGCTGTTTGTGTTGGTATTACTGGATATATAAATAGTAAACTAGGGTCAACATCAATTAAGAAATAATTTACATCTAACAATATTTTATCTTGCAATAATTTACATGTGCAAGAAAAAGTTTCACTGCACAAAGGGGGGTAACTCTTGTTACATTGTGGTGTTTTGTTTAGAACTATATAACTAACATGCACAAACCATTCAATATTACCCCATAAAAACTAAAACTTTCCTAATGACACTATGACAATAATCTAATGCTTGGGATATGACATAATGTCAACTGTATACCTAAAAGAGCCAATTCTTCACTTTTCCACAATGTACATCAGAAAATCCCAAAACACTGCAGTAAAAATTTGATACTGTTTCTCTGAATTTTTGTACATAATTTTCCTTTATCCTACTTTCAAACACCATACCAAAATATGGTGGTGATACTGTAAATGTATTTAATTTCGTAGTATTTGTTTGCACGGTATAGGAAATTTAGACATATTCATGTAGTTAAATTGCACTATAAAACAATACGCATACCGGTAAATATAATTTTCGCTTGGTATTAATTTTCGTGCAAAGCAAACAACCACGAAAAAAAAAAAAAATTAGTACAGTGCGAAAACAAATATGTTTACAGTAAATCAACATTTTATAAACTGTAAGAACACATGTCAAAAAGTCCACAAATTTCAACTGAAGTCCCACTTACCTTTTCTGATGTGTTGTTTCATTCTCATATAACTGATGATAAGTCTAATGATGGAATTTTTGTCTAACTTTTCAATTGTCTCTTTAGAAAATGGTAGCATATTTGTTAGGGTGGTAAATTCAATAGCTTCTTTGTCTCTTCTAGCTTTCGCTGCCAACCTGGACATTTCACCTCTGAAAATAATAAAATTTTTGCAACTTTTTTTATATAAATGAATAAACTGACTAAATAATTGATACTTTATACAAATGTGCATTCTATTTTTCTATATAATATACAGTAAAGCCTCTATATACAGGTAATTCCTTCCATAATTTTGCCACCTTGCTTATCATTTTGTAATTTGAAGTCCTAAAATACATATCCATTTTTTCTATGTCTTTTTTTTTAGCTAAGCCTCCCTTGGTTATATCACTAAACCCTTTATAATGTCATAATTTGACTAAGCAAATGGTGATGATGAATCAAGGTTTTTACTGTACTACCCACTTGGTGCAAACCCAACTATAGCACATACTAACTATTCTACAAAATGCAGAGGCCATTCTGCAACATATAATTTGCAATATACATTGTATTTACAAAATTACTATTATAACTTTATCATAAACGACAAAGAAAGATTTAAATTGATGCATGTTCCACCTTATGCATTGCCTAACAGACAAGCACCTGTAAATCACTCTTTTATACACAAATATAATCAAGCCAGAAAACACAGATAGAGAAATAAATTACATACTTATTTCCTTGTCAAAAATTTCTCTTCTGTCTGTTTATTATATTTCAGATTTTGAAAGGGTCAAAATGACACATGTACATACAAACTGATATTCACACAGTTCAGATGTGTATTTCAAGTATATATATATGGTCATATTTTTTATAAAAGGCTATTGAAAGGCGTAAACATTATTTGGCAATCTGTATGTAATTCTCACAGTTCTGATATGCATGTCATATCAAATATTATTACATATAGTACTAGTATATTTCGAAATCATTTTATTGTTTCCTCTGTCATCTTGTACCTAGTCGTAACAGGAAATCTGTATGTGCTTCCACGATTAGCCCAAAATATCTGCAAAGGGTAAAACATTGACGCTGTGGAGATTTAACATGTTGAAAAACCAGGCAAATGGCGGATTTTGTTGCACATATGTCATAACGCCAACATTTTCCATTCTACAGACATACTTTATGACAATCCTGGATGTGCATACAGATTTCCTGTTACAACTAGGTACAAGTAAGTGGAAAACATCAATCTTTATTCAATTATATTTGATTTTCTATGGATATAAAGGTATTTCACTGTCACAAACAGTGGTTCCTACAATAGCATTATCACTTGAAAACTGAAATAGATCAAAGGGAGATATCAAACTTAAAGTACAAGAGTTCCTAAGTTCAACTTGATCTTTGAGCTACCTGATTGATAAAGTTTACTACTATTTATAGCCTATTTCGGAGAACGCAAGATCGCAAAATATTTCATGAATTTCAATATGACGGGTACAAATCAATGATTCTTTTACTTACATGAGCCGAGTCGTTACTAAAAATTCCTGTTTCGGTCCCACCCTTGCTTCATATATCATTTTATGCGACAAAATATAACCTGGGTGGGTGTTTACAATGGTAATTTGTTTTACAAAATGGCGGGGTTCTTTATTTGACGTAGTCATGAGGAAAGAGTTGACTATTTACATAGGTTAGTGCAGCTCAAGAACGGATTGATTTTTGCGTAACTAGGATGACCAAAATTGATTTAATAAAGTAGTAAAGTGAACTGCCTTTCTGCATCATAAAACTTTTGGAAAAAAAATGACGTAAATTCAAACTTTTAAACTCAAACCCCTTGCGAACCTACGTAAATAATAAATACTTCCGTCATCATTACGTCACACGAAAGACACCGCCATCTTGTCAAAATTTTTACATCCAAAATAAGTTTGGGTGTATTAAAGGAGTTATAATGCATGGATTAGATCAAAATTAGGATTGTTAGCAACAACTCGGCTCATGTAAGTAAATGATTAATTGATTTTTAATTGTGTCTTCAAATCTTTGAAATATTAGCATTGTTCCTTTCTCTCCAGCAGAGTAAACGGACAGTAATTATTACTGCTTTTTTATACACAGTCCAACATGTTCACCAGTGAGTTGAATAATGGTATTTTATGCCAGTCAAGATTCAATTATATCAAGGTGGTCAGTTCAGAGATGGTGGACAAAATGGGAGTGCCCAGAGAAAACTACCAACTTTTTGAGAGCAAACTGTTACACACTAGGATCTGTCCATTTCTGTGGTCAGTAGGTGCATTTTAAGTGTACCATGTGATGTGGCCTATGTAATGTTCATGCAAAAATAGAATATCATAATTTGATTTGCCACAAAAATGACATTTTTCCAGGAATAAGCAACATAAATCTATTTCAAAAGATTATGGAATATTGAATGGTGTGATTGCTAACATCATTACATCATAGGGTAATTTTAGATACATCATCAGTACAAGGTTTTGTAGTAATACATCTCATAATCATAATAACTTGTCTATCCTTAATTTAAGTGAAATGAACGGTCAGCCAATTACTATGTTTACACATAAGTGAAATGAACAAATCATCATGCTTACACATAAACAAATATCTGTATTTCCAGGAAATATATGTTGTTATTACGATGTAAAAGCAAGGTGTGAGTGTTAACATCAGCCAATAAGAAAACATCTTAAAAAGAGTACACAGGACATCAACCCTTCCAAATATAGATCACATGTACGCAGTAACTTCAGACATCTTAAGAGGCCAATGAACTTATACAAATGAAATTTAAATTTTTTTTTAAACATCTGAAAATATTATGTAATACAAATTTACTGCGATGTAACTGAGTGACATGCCTTTCTTCACATTGTACAACTGTCAGTAGTTATCTAAAAATAAATCTTGTTTTTCTATTTTACCTTGAAAATTTCTTGGACAATCTCCTGCATGCAAATTAATCTTTCATGTGAAACATTTAATAATCTTGCAAAATACAGTCAAACCTGCCTATAAACATTACCCAGGGAACCAGTAAAAGTACCCTTTATAAGCAGGTGACCTTTATATACAGGTTCAAATAATAATATTATTTACAATTTGCTGGCCCTTATACTAGTATAGAGGTGGCCTCAAAGGCAGGTTGGACTGTACATACGTGAATCCAATCTATAAAAGGAGTTGAGTCGATTTGAGCAATGGTGTTTAATGCCCAAGTCAAGAATATTTCACTTATATCAAGATGTCACCAGCTATAGGCAAAGGTGCAGAAATTTTCCTTTTGTGCTGAGCTGATGGCACTATACAGCAGGGTTCTCTATCATGCCACGCCTGCTGTGACACTGCACCTTGTTTAAGGACCACGTGTACCAATGGCCCCAAAATAATAATACTGTTCCAAAAAATATTGTATGTGGGCTGGTACAACAACTGCCTATGGTTTCAGTCTTGGATGATATTATATAAAACCCAATCTACCTCTTTCTCATTCCATTTTTTTTTTGAGCTTATATCAATCTTTTCAATAAAAGATTTTATTACAAGTATGTTGATAAAAGTTTTCAAACCATGATAAGTTTTTTTTCAACGATGATGATAATGATAATAACAATGACCGTCGTGTCTCAATTTTTTCTTTTTGATCAGAATTTTTAATCATTACCTTGGTATTTTATGTCCATTGCCCTGTTTTTTGGCCGGTCTAACTTCAATGTCTTCATTTTCATCATCAAGTTTATCCTTACAATTTTTATCCAGCTTCATAGATCGTAACCTATAGCAACAGAAAAAATATATGTGGTTAGATTTATGGTACTTGAAGGGTCGTAAATCATGAAATTCATTCATTTTCACTGGGGTTTTAATTTTCATAGACAGAAAAAACTATAAACTAAATATAAAGTCCATTATATTGGTACCAAGCTAACTAGAAAACGCTATCAATAAAGAAAACCCAATTGTAACTTGCTATCAATTGGTGTTGAACCTAAAGTACTGACACCTTGGGTTTGAAGGCCGATGCCTTGACCACTGTAGCCCACTTATTTATTATATATGCAATGATTATACTGCTACCAAGCCAACTAGTTAATGCTAATGACAAAGCAATCTTCATTGTCACTTGCTATCAACTGGTGTTGAACGAAAAGTACTGACACCTTGGGTTTGAAGGCCGATGCCTTGACCACTGTAGCCCACTTATTTATTATATATGCAATGATTATACTGCTACCAAGCCAACTAGTTAATGCTAATGACAAAACAATCTTCATTGTCACTTGCTATCAACTGGTGTTGAACCTAAAGTACTGACACCTTGGGTTTGAAGGCTGATGCCTTGACCACTGTAGCCCACTTATTTATTATATATGCAATGATTATACTGCTACCAAGCCAACTAGTTAATGCTATTGACAAAGCAATCTTCATTGTCACTTGCTATCAACTGGTGTTGAACCCAAAGTACTGACACCTTGGGTTTGAAGGCCGATGCCTTGACCACTGTAGCCCACTTATTTATTATATATGCAATGATTATACTGCTACCAAGCCAACTAGTTAATGCTAATGACAAAGCAATCTTCATTGTCACTTGCTATCAACTGGTGTTGAACCTAAAGTACTGACACCTTGGGTTTGAAGGCTGATGCATTGACCACTGTAGCCCACTTATTTATTATATATGCAATGATTATACTGCTACCAAGCCAACTAGTTAATGCTATTGACAAAGCAATCTTCATTGTCACTTGCTATCAACTGGTGTTGAACCCAAAGTACTGACACCTTGGGTTTGAAGGCCGATGCCTTGACCACTGTAGCCCACTTATTTATTATATATGCAATGCTTATACTGCTACCAAGCCAACTAGTTAACGCTATTGACAAAGCAATCTTCATTGTCACTTGCTATCAACTGGTGTTGAACCCAAAGTACTGACACCTTGGGTTTGAAGGCTGATGCCTTGACCACTGTAGCCCACTTATTTATTATATATGCAATGATTATACTGCTACCAAGCCAACTAGTTAATGCTATTGACAAAGCAATCTTCATTGTCACTTGCTATCAACTGGTGTTGAACCCAAAGTACTGACACCTTGGGTTTGAAGGCCGATGCCTTGACCACTGTAGCCCACTTATTTATTATATATGCAATGATTATACTGCTACCAAGCCAACTAGTTAATACTATTGACAAAGCAATCTTCATTGTCACTTGCTATCAACTGGTGTTGAACCCAAAGTACTGACACCTTGGGTTTGAAGGCCGATGCCTTGACCACTGTAGCCCACTTATTTATTATACAGTAAAACCTCGTTATAATGCCCCTCAATAACTTTGCCACCTCGCTTATCGCCACACTTTTTTGAAGTACCAAAATCCATTTTGTTTATGTTTTTCTTTATGACCCTCCCTCGATTTATTGCCAAACCCCTTTATAACACCAAAATTTGACTGAACAAATTGTGGCGATGAATCGAGGTTGTACTGTATATCCAATGGTTAAACTGCTACCAAGCCAACTAGTTAACGCTATTGACAAAGCAATCTTCATTGTCACTTGCTATCAACTGGTGTTGAACCCAAAGTACTGACACCTTGGGTTTGAAGGCCGATGCCTTGACCACTGTAGCCCACTTATTTATTATATATCCAATGGTTAAACTGCTACCAAGCCAACTAGTTAACGCTATTGACAAAGCAATCTTCATTGTTGCTTGCTGTCAACTGGTGTTGAACCCACAGTACTGAGACGCATTGGGTTTGAAGGCTGATGCCTTGACCACTTGACCACTGCAGCCCACTTATCTACTACAGGATAATAATACTAAACAGCTCATGTCATTGGATATCAAAAGCCATATGGGCCTTATTGCTCGTCTGTGATATGTCTAATATATCTTGCAGTATTTTAATGGACAATCTTCATAAATTAAAGCATCACTATAAAGGGATCAATTTGCTGCCCCAATGCTATGTATTGTACAAATTGAATTCTACTTGTGCAAAGGATACAGAATCTAAAATATCTAAGGACCAGCCAATGTTTAGTTGAAAGAGACAATTGTTAAACAATTTTGAGAAGTCTTCTCTTTTTTCTCCCTATTAGGGACCCCAATTTCAGAATTTGTGCAAAGTGAATACTAAGAATGCTACATGTAAAAGACCCAAAGTCTAATTATTGTATGCTTATCAGAAATCCATTTTAAAATATCCCATGACAATTTTCTCCATCTGGGGCTACAATGTCAAGAAATAAGTACTACTGTCCAAAGGATGCTACATCAAATAAAATCTATGATTCAACTATTGTACATTTATAAGATTTTTTCCTTTAAAAAATTTCTACTGCCCCTCTATAATTTTCTAAAATTGAAAATATCTTATTAGAAATTAGTTTTAATAAATTCTGAGGGCCCCTAATCTGTGCCCTTGAACCAGGTGAGCTAAGGCAAACCAAACATATTATATAAAATGACATAGAACACCAATAAATCAGCAAACAGCTGTCAACATCAACAGGAAATTAACAAGGGTAATATACAAGTAAATCTAATCATCATCACATGAAATGGATGTTTGATCAATGTCCACATATTGCAGTAAACAGAAATGATGTTTGATGTAGGATTTACAATCCTTTTTCTTGAATGAACCAGTACAATAAGATATATATATAAATGAAAATAAAGAAGATATAGCACAACTAGGCTTATAAAGGACATCACAAGTATTTTATTAATTCCCAAGATAATGTTTAGTTTTAAACCACAATTTATATGAATTATATTTATGATAAAGGTCTAGATTCAAGTTCAACTTATCTCCATATTTCGTTTTGAAACAAAATTTGTATAAAAATTTTCTTTTAATTTACATAAAAAAATCTTAGGCCAAACAAATCTCCATATTTCGTTTTGAAACAAAATTTGTATAACAATTTTCTCTTTATATAAAAAAATCTTAAGCTAAACAAATCTCCATATTTCGTTTTGAAACAAAATTTGTATAAACAATTTTCTTTTAATCTATATAAAAAAATCTTAGGCCAAACAAATCTCCATATTTCGTTTTGAAACAAACTTTGTATAAAAATTTTCTTTTAATTTACATAAAAAAATCTTAAGCCAAACAAATCTCCATATTTCGTTTTGAAACAAAATTTGTATAACAATTTTCTTTTAATCTATATAAAAAATCTCAAGTTAAACAAATCTCCATATTTCATTTAGAAACAAAATTTGTATAACAATTTTCTTTTAATTTATATAAAAAAATCTCAAGCCAAACAAATCTCCATATTTCGTTCTGAAACAAAATTTGTATAACAATTTTCTTTTAATTTATATAAAAAAATCTTAAGCCAAAGACAATAGAACTGGTGACAATGAACATCAACAAGCTTTTACAGCTACACATTTTCAGGGGAGACAAAAAAATGCACAAACTTTAAATCAGGAAATTATCACATTTGTTTTATTTTCCAGTTAATTCCCTTGAGTAACAAGACATGAAAATTAAACTTTCGCAAAATATTTTGATATACGTCATTTTCATGTTCAAACCACTGATCTTGACGTTGACACCGTGAGCCGAATTTGACAATGGTTAAGGATAGGTGTAGACTAATCTTGACCACAGTTGGTGGTCATTGTCACTCAATATTATCTGTATTTTAATGGCATGGACTGAGAGGGCTCCAGACATAACAGACTTCATTTAGCATCAAGAAAAAAGGCATTACAGCATTAATGACCTAAAATTACCTTGGCCTTAAATATCAAGTATGTTTCCATTTTTTACGTCAACCCTTTATTCACCCAATTTCATTTTTACATTACACGAAAATTTTATTTCAAAACGCAAAACCTTGTTTTATTACGTTACACATCTTTGTTATTACATAACATGGTGTTATTACATTACACGAAGGAAATTATTACACTACCAGGAGTGTATTACATTACTTGACATTTATTACATAACACAGCAAAACAGGTCCCAATGACTGAGTGACCATTAGCAGCAACTTAGGGATAACAGTGCCTCTCAAAGTCTAGGTACAAATCCTGCTCTGGCAGATCCCAGTAAAGTTTGTCAGGTTGGTGACCCTACACCTAGTGCTATTCTACCAATATATATTTTATAGACTTATACCAGTTCAAATAGCAATAAAATAAACTAATGAACAACTAATTAATTGTTAACAGGACATATAATAAATCTATTAAATATAACTGCTAACTTTAATACTGACAACACTAGTACATATGCACTTATTTTGATGTTATTCTGAATCCAGTCAGTAACAAGTGTTTTTCTATCAGTATACTATCTTATATGGTGGATTGATGCACCAGCCCAAAACGTAACACAAGAAAATAATGATCTACTAATGAATTCTTTACAGAAAATAAAAAAAAATCTATAATAAATACTAATGTTAACCTTAATATTAATAACACTAGTACCTATGCACTTATTTTGAAGGTATTCTGAATCCAGTCAGTAACAAGTTTATTCTAGGGTCTTCTACTAGTATTTAAGAATTTACACAGTGTTTGTTTCATTTATGAGGTGATAAACAACGCAAAAGCAGATTATGTTGAATTTGTGTAGGCTTCACCATTGTTTCTCACCTCATAAACAATACAAAACACTATATCAATTCTTTATATACAATTTTAACAAAACCACATATACAGTAATTCATAAAACCTGGTGCTTTCACGTTGCCATGGACATTGTTGATGTTTCATTGTAACGTATTCTATGTTTCCATTCCTGGTAGCCAAAATCGCCATTGGCTACTAATTTGTGAGGAATTCTTTCAAAAAGTAACCTATTTTAGCTAATTTGTAGGAAAATACTTTAAAAAGGACTATATTTTCACAAATTTTGGAAATTTGGCTACTAATTATTTTAAATTTATGGAAACCTAGCGTATTTCAATGTTTTTCGACCATTGTATATGTGCTGTTTTGGGGCCTGCATTTGTTCAAACAAATAAATTGGTTCTAAAATTGAAAGTTATGAAGCTACTTGGTTTGTTCAATTTACCGGTACTTGTGAAAAAAATATTTTACAGTAAACAATGTGTTCTCGCCATTTCAACAGAATCATGAGCCGATGACAGGTCTTTTTGTACAAATAGAAGGGTCAAACTTTTTCTTTATTTTTTCTGACGCATTCCTATGCTACTTGCTGTTTACGCCACAACATTCTATACGGACGTTCATTGTCAAATAAACGATGAAATTGTTACAATGTTGACATAGAACAAAGCAGTTACAATTGTAAATATTATATCTTATACTATGGTAAGATGCACTGGTTCAAAAATTAACAAAAGAAATTAATGAACTACTAACAAATTGTTTACAGGAAATATTAAAATCTAATAAATATTACTGTTATTTATGAGGTAACTTTAATATTGACAACACTAGTACCTATGCACTTATTTCAATGCTATGTTCATAATTATGTCAACGTTCCGGTTAAAGGTTATAACACAGGTAAATAATCTACTTAGTAATACTAAGTTAGTATTGCCATGATATATTTATAGAACATAATTGAGTCTTCTATTCTATCATATTTTAATATTTTAAAAATCTTTAACATTATTCACCAAGTTTAACAATAGATTATGCTTTTGTTCATGTTATGGTTATCCCATCATTTTTTACATGTTATACTCTCAGTTTTTATAACACCGAATGTCTATACTCAATGTTATATAGCATCTTTTCCCTCTTTGATGGATGTAGGTGAATTTGTGACAGCAGAAAAAGCTAGCAATTTTGTTTCTTACTATATATATGTTAGAAATTTTAATTTTATATGTAAAATTTGGAGTAATTTCTTGTTTTTAGTTGTTTTTTAATAATATATTTAGTAATTAGTAGTAACATATATTTTAAAGAATTCTAGCTTTTGCCAAATTTTTCTACAAGTATTGCCTACATGGAAACCAAATTTTAATATACAATCAAACCTGTCTATAAAGGCCACCTAGGGGAACCAGTAGAAGTGGCCTTTATGGGAGGTCGCCCCTATAAACAGGTACAAATTATATGAATAAAGCGCAATTGGGATACAATTTTACTAGTCTTTGAAAGCAGATTGTCCTTATATAGAGGTGGCAGATAAGGCAGGTTTGACTGAATTTATTAATCATAGTACAATAAAATCTAAATACCATATGAAAATGGTGGTATTAAAGTTTCTTATCATTTAAAGGTTTTATAGAAACATTAATAATGGATACATCGGCTTCCATAAAACCAAATGTTTACCATTACAATATCTGTATGGTGTAAACAGTACTTACGGTAATGTTGATAGTCAGAATTTAACTTCTACATGTTGCCTATCGGTCAATATGTAAACAATAGGTACCTTACTGCAATCCTTAGAATACTGACATCAACCTACTATTGTATCATAAACAAGAGGCACATGGGCCTTACGCTCATCTGAGGCTGAGTAAATATCTCATGCAGAGGTTCATGGCTCAGGTGAGCTAAAACTGAATCTATCTCTTATGTGATGTGAGTATTGTACAAAGTGTCAATATACAATGTATTTTTACAATTTCACAGTTGTTTGAATTTTTTTATCATAATTATTTTTCTTCATTTTATTATAATTTTTTTTGTAGTTTACTTGTGTCTGGAAACATGTTTACATTTAATATCCAATTTATACAACTTGTTTGTAATTTAGTTTTTCTGGGAATATAAAATTTAAAAAGAATCTTTAATTTCAGTTTACACAAAATATTCAATTTACATAAATGATTGAATAAATATTGATAATATTGATGCAATTCATCACACACAGCTTGTTACATAAGGATTTATTCAACTTATTTAATGAATTCAATATTATACAAACATTAATCTATACATCTTTTAAATATGAAGAAGTGTTTTCCATCACGTAACACAATCATGAATATTAATATATCACCTTTTTATGTAATCAATCGAAATCTTACATCTTATAACTTACATTTACAACATAATCTCTCTAAAAATCAATTAAAATGTATTTAAACTAAAACCTTAAGTACATTTTAAATCTTTATTGACATCACTCTAATGTAATACCGAAAGATTTAATCCTTGTGATGTGCCAATTATTTGAGTAATGGTGTTTAATGTCCCTGTTAAGAATATTCCACATATACCGAGATGTTGCCAGCTATAGGTAAAGGTGCAGAAATTTTGCCTGTATGTTGCACTGATGGCATTATACAGCAGGGTTCTTTATCATGCCATGCCTAACGTGACATGGGACCTCGTTTATTTTAAGTTCCCATCCGAAGGGACTGTGACTTTAATTTCATAATGTCAAGTGCTTGGTGAAAGAACAGTCACTACCCATTTTCAAGTCTTGGGTCAGACCCTACATTCATGACATAAGCAAGTCACATGATCAATTGGTTTTGTAGTTTATATGAACACAATTGTTCTCAAACAACGTCTTATGGAATACAATCATACTTGGGAATCAATGATAAGAGAATGAAATATTTATAAAACTTGCTATACTAAATGAACACAAAAATATATCTACAATAATAAATAATCAATACAACTGTATATACAGCAATACGAATAATGGTGTCTGATTCATTAAAACAGCCACAAAGAAATATACAAGGCCTAGGCTCAACCAATCATTATTCAAAATACTGTACTTTATTTTACATCTTTTCCTTGTATTTATTTGAGTTTAATCATGTTTTCCTTTAAATTACAAAACTTCCCAACAAAATACATGATATGTGTATAGAAAATTGGATTAACATTCGATTAAATAGAAAGTCAACAACAAAAACATATAGGTAAACAACATTGACCTGTCTGCTTGGTCTTTCATTGGGAATATTCAAATAGGAGGGTCTATCTAATATAGGAAGTAGTGTTAGGATTAATTAACATATAAACAATGCATGCTTCAACATGATGTAAACAAATAAACACCTGTGTTCCCTTTATACAAAATGTACTGTCCGTCATAAATATTTCATTAAGGTCAAGAACAGGTCAATGTTGTTTACCTATACAGTTAAAGTACATGTACTGGTACAAGTAAACAATATCAATGGGGCAAAGTCAATTTCCTAGCATGATGTAATGTAGAGAGATTATCTGTATACAACATGACTGTACTGAATGACACAGGAACATTTGGTGGAGTGATGCATAGATGCATAAATGCATCTCCATCCCTGTTACACATATATACATGTAATAAACAAAAATATTAAAATAGAAAATTATAAAATATAAATCAATATAATTTTAAATCATTATTTCAATTTGAGGTTTTTTTCTTGATGTTTTCTGTTTCATGGACAATGACATCTTCAATATAGGTGAAAGAATCTTTAGTGGGGTGTAGAACACTGTTATACCACTCTACTTCTAACCTAAATACAAATGTAATCAAAAACAAACATACTACTGGTAATCAGTTAGAATCACTATCCAGAAGCAAATTAAAAACTTTGAAACTGACAATTAGGTCAAACAAGGGAAATTCCACCAGGGAAGTGAGGCTGGGTGCTCCGGAAGGGTAAGCACCTCCTGTTTAGCTAGCTACAACCGTTACCTGTGTAATAAATGTCATTAGACATGTGTTATACCCGGTAAATAATTGTAGGCTTAGGTTGATAACTACCCTAACATCTACAGTACCGACTTATGGATCACAGCATCTCTCACTGCCTAGAGTTGAATCGAACCTGCATGTAGGGAAAGTTTATCCAACTTGCATGTAGGGAAAGTTTATCCAACTTGCATGTTGGGAAAGTTTATCAGTCTGTTTGCCAAAAATCTTTTTTTTTCTTTGTCTCCAGGCACCATGGTTTCATCCACCATCCCCTAACTAAATGTTTCAACCTAAGTGAAAGTATTTTGATTGGCACATAAAACCATATTGCTCCATTCCATCCATAGTGCACCACTAGGGTAGCTCAGTTGGTAGAGTGATTGCTCCATATGTGGGAGGTTGTGGGTTCAACCCTGACCAAGTCTGAACCAAGACTTGAAAATGGGTAGTGACTTTCGCCAACAATGAAAGTCAGTTCTTTAAAATAAAACGAGGTCCCAGTCACAGTAGGCGTGGCATGATAAAGAACCCTGCTTTATATGCCATCAACACAATGCACAAGCAACATTTATAGCTGGCAACCTATGTATATATTTCAGTTCTGTAGACTATTAAGGTCTTTTGATGTTATTCTTCATCTCCTTACATTGAAATTCAGTATTTCTGTCATAGCTCAGTTGGTAGAGTGTTGGATTTCCATATGTTGGAGGTTGTGGGTTCAAACTTTTAAAGGGGTCTGACCAAAATAGGAAAATAATAAATAGTGACTGTTATTTTTGCCAAACTCTCAGCATTTAAAAAAAGTCACAGGAAAGAACCTTAAAACTGGTGCCCTGTGTCATAACAGGCATGGCATGTTAAAGAGCCCTCCCTGCACAATGCCCTGATTGCTCTGCAAAGATCAAAATTTCTGCCACTTCATCAATAGGTGGTTATTTCTTGATATAAGGAAAAAATTATTGACTGGGATGTAAAACTCTATTCAATCAATTGTATTATTGTAATGCGGCAATGATCAATTATTTAGTTAGCAAATCAATCACCTTTAATCCAATAATCAGGACAATGATAAAGGTATACATATTGGTCGTAATGATATATATATGGAATCGCATTGGCAAATCTATTTACTTGAAAGAGGAGGCTAGAATCAAAATACAAACAATTAAATATCAAATGAGTGATTCCCGATGTTTCATTCTTGTCAAATATGACAACTTATGTATGACAGGTTGTGACAAAAATTGCAGGCTGACCAATCAAATTCATTTGTCCAGATCGGTACATTTTTTAGTGTGAAAGGTTGCCAGTTAGGTACTTTTAAATTGATTTTGGTACAACTTCTAGACAAAAAGTGCAAATTTTTAGTACTTTAAATTTAAAAAATGTGAAAATGAAAAAATTCTGTATAATTTGACTTTTTCATTTTATCCGTCTGTTTATTCCTCCATCAAATAGGTCAGCCTGAAATTGCTTATTGTTGGTTTTCAAATAAGTTTTAGAACTCGTTTCATTTTAATATCAATAACTCCAGTTACTTCTCATATGAAGTTGTATGAAAGAAAAACCTGCATCTGTTTTAACTGCAGTATAATGACATGTGCAACATAAACTGGATTATGACAAAATTTTAAGTAGATTTAATTAATATGATTTGTAGGTAACTCACCCAAGATGACTTGGTTTCCAAGTAAGCCCAATATTATTAATTAATGTACACATATTCCTTTGTAAATTTTAAAGTACAGACAGCACACACAATTGACAAAATCTTAAAATTCTAAATAGTTTTTTTGACATGTAACAGTAAATATGACACCTGATTATTACAAAACTCCTTAGACTTTCTGTCCTATATTGGTCACGTTTACATCAAATTGCAGTGTCATGGTGGTAATTACCACCTTTGTTATTGTGTCGTGCGTAAATAATCTACCAATAAATTAACCAATCATAAACTGGCAGAGAAATATCCTTAATTTGGGATTAGATATTCCTTAAATAAGAAATGTTACTTCCGATTTGATCCAAACGGTAATATTGTTTTGGTAAAATTGAGACCCTTCTGTCCCCTTCTGGAATTTCTGAAAAGTACAGACATTTTACGTACATAATTTATCAACAGATTAAATTGACAGTTATTTGTCTTACCTTTTACATATACTAGACATCTCAAATAAATGATTTTTAACATGGAAACGGTTAAAATGGCGAAATTGTCAGTTGTTTGTATCGGATAATAAAGTGTTACAAGTTCAAGGCCTTCGACCGATTTTCGGGTCACCAACCCGGAAATGACATGTGTATACTATTATCTTAAATACAAAACGAAAACCAAACGGAATCGGAATTATTATTATTGCAGATTGCAAGCACTTGTACATGTGATATTCGTAATATTGTCAATATGGTATTCATGTATTTATTTAATTTATTTGATAAAATAAAAATGATAAAAACGAAAACAGTGGCTTGTAAAAACAAATAACTTTTTACCAAATGTTAAAAAGAGTGTGGAATCACTGAAAACAAACAAACCATCCATGTCCAAATTATAAACCCAGAGAAAAGTAAAAACGTTGAAATTGGCAAATTTAAGTTAACCATGCGAAATTCCACCAGGGAAGTGAGACCGAGTGCTCCGGAAGGATAAGCACCTCCTGTTAACGGCTAGCTACACCCGACACGTGTCACTGGAATCGGAATTGACGAAGAATGAAAGGAACATGGAACTATGGGACGTCTATATATCCAGGATTATTATAGAAAGAGACACCATACTTATACATACATTTTACTGGATCTAAATTATATTTAAAAAAAGAATATTTTTATGCAACCATAATCAAGTAAAAGTCCAAAATCACCATAAAAATTTTACCATCTCTTCAATGACTTCAATGAAGTATTAATTAAGCAAAATCCAATGTGGACATAACTGATGAGAAAACTGTATATGCTGTGCTGTGAAATAGATCCTTCAAAGAATGGCGATTTAAACAACAAAACTATGCAATTTGTTTTTGACATTTCAGAAATTAAAATGGGGACTTAGTGGGCTGATTAGTCGGACTAGCATTTGATTCTTCAAATTTAGTGGAATTTCTTCCGTATCAAGGGACAGTTGGAAACAGTTTGGATAGCGCGGGCGTAATTATATCTGTTGTTTTGTTTTGTGGGACTTTATTGGGATGCAATTATTTGTCGATCTGTTGTTTTTTTAGGAACTTATTGGGACCATCAATTGGCTTTCTTTTCATTTAAGCGCTATATAATTTTAGGATGACGTTGCTGGAGATGATGATGTCATTTATTGGCTTTTAGAACGACGATGGTCCTTTTTTCTGGTACGTTTGCTATGTCTCCACTTTGAAAACCGATGTGTATTTATCATTTACCACGTTTCATTTGTCTATTGGTGTTTGCTTTTTTATCACAATGTTTTAGTGCCCCTATGCCAATGGCGTCTTGCTTCCTTGATTTGATGAACAGTTTTTGAAGCTGTATCTTTTCCTAGCTCGAATAATGAGTTGAAATATCTTGTTCTGGACATTTTTCTGTGTGTCTTAAAAGCAACTGATTGAATTGATGGCTCAATATTTCCGTTTTTATTTCTTGTTAATGCATCCGCTTTCAAGTTTTCTTGTTAATCATGCGTTTTATTTCTTTTGTCATCCAAGGTGCATCGGTTTGTTCTTGACAGCCTATTTTTAGGATTCAGGCATCTATGAATGATTTCAGTTATCTTATACTGTGGTGTCTTTTCTCGGCTAGCAAATCTGTAATGTTCTTGATAACATTTTACCTGTTAGCTTTGACATACTGTTATTGTGATGGTCTTCATCGGTTTGTGTAGTGTCGCACACATGTTACGGTAGTTGAAAAAGCTGGTATCTTTATCCAAAGATACCGTGGCTTGAGGACACGCATCCTTATAAAATGACGTGAGGCTGATTTAAATGTAATAGTTATCACCTTTAACCACCAACATTTATTGTTATCAATAAGATGTTTGACTTGTTGTA
Organism: Anadara kagoshimensis; assembly: GCA_021292105.1. NCBI lineage: Eukaryota > Metazoa > Mollusca > Bivalvia > Arcoida > Arcidae > Anadara > Anadara kagoshimensis. The sequence goes on from CM037858.1 coordinate 51,810,511, forward strand.
TACTTGACGCTTCTAAACAAAACCGTATGATTTAAGATAACCGAAAACCAAGCCTGTCTCTGTAGTCACGGACCAGTTTCCCATAATGTGACAATAAGGTAAATGAAATAGACAATAAAGGAAACGAATAACAAGATTGATTGAATGTAGTTTCACGACCCAGTGAAGAATACATGTATATCACTTGTATCGAGATACCAGCAACGATAGATGAAGTCGCAGAAATTTTTACCTTTGCAGTGTGCTCATGACAATGTCCGTGAAGGATTCTTCATAGCGTGCAGGGCTTATCGTGGAATAAGGCGTGGGTTTTAAGGTCTATTTAGAAGGATTCAGACTTTCATTGTTAAATACTGAGTACTTGGCCAAAGAACATTCATTACCCTTGTTAAGTCGTCTTGGTCAGAAGCGACTCGAATCCCGACCTACAACATACGAAGCGTGCAGTCTATCAACCGAACTACTAACTGTGATGTTTTCCTTTTTGAGGTCCCACAGCAAAGACTTGTGCCAATTAAATACTACTTTTTTTTTAATTTACGAAAATTAGTATTTAATTTGCACAAATCTTGAAGCTTTACTGTAATTTTTGTGTAATAGCTGGTGAATTTGTTGTATGTTTTGAAAACTACCTTCTTTAAGATTGGGAAAATTAAAGTTCTCAGACCACAGTATTCTGGCAATAGTTAGTAGGTTCTATCTGAAATTTTGTGGGTAACGGCAACTAGATTTTATTTTTCATCGCATCAATTTTTAGTAAACAAATTGGGGAATTTTAGTCATTTTTTCCTTGGGGAAACTACACAGGCACTTGTTTCTGATATTAAAAATTAACACTAACACTCTATACTTAAACATAACAAGTGCAAGGGAAACTACCTTAATTCGGTAGTAATTTTAGGCAAACAAAAGCACCGGCAGCTAAAATACACTAAAATCTCAAAGAAACTATCCAGTTTCATGGAAGTTAGCCACTATGTGTATAGGTTTTCTTGATTACTGATGGGATCTTATTTGCCACTAATTATGGTGAAGCTTGTAGTTATAGCCATGTATAATTAAAAAAACAAACATCAGTCCATGTTCAAACCAGAATAAAAAAGCAAAATAAAATTGTTGTACACTGGCAAATTAAGTTAAACATTTGAACTTCAACTAGGGAAATGAGGTCAGTGTTCTGGAAGGCAAAAAGCACCTGTCTATTTAGCTACATCTGCCACACATGATATCATAGTTGGAAATAAAAACCAACAAGGGAAGTGAGACTGGGTGCTCTGGAAGGGTAAGCATCTCCTGTCTACGTAGCTACATTTGCCACACATGATATCAAAATGGGGAATAAAAGTAACATGGAATTATGAGAGATCAAACATATCCAGATACAGAGACATCGTACTTCTAAATCATTCAATGATATTAACACATTAAAAGATAGGACAACATTTTACCTGTTTGTTTTATTGTTAAAATATGTTCATTATAAATTAATATCAATACAATATATGAACACATTTACTACAATTCATTACCATGGCATGACAGATATCAATCTGAATTCATTTTTTAAAATCTCAGTTCGCTATTTAATCAAATATTCAATTTGTCTGAGAGCATTTAAAATATCATTTTAACATTTATGTTTCACTGAAGATAAACACAAATAAATTTCTTTTGGTCCTGATATCAGTACATTATGATATGCTGTCAACTGATAAAGGATTAGATACAACAAGTTGAAACAAGGTGTTCAGGGAACACCACACCCCCACTTTTGAAAACATGAAAGTGAATAAGTTCTGGCCATATCACCATTTGTGTTTTGAATTTATTTCCACTGAGAAAAGTCTAGTATTAGATTGAAATCAATTGATGTTTTATTATATTATATAACAAATATCATATGTCTACTGTGAAATCGTTTATTTTCATGGTTCTGAAAAAATAAAAACATTTTGAGGGGTGATACATTTGAGGTTTGTGGTTTCAGATGTTTCAGCTATGTTTGTAAGGAAACCAAGTTTATATTTTATGTTTTATTTAAGTGCCAGTGGCCATCTTAGAGAGACCAAAGGTCTGTCAAGGAAATCCAAGCAAGAGCCAAATACCCCCTCACCAACTAAGATTTGACCTTGTGACCTTGGCATTTGAATTACACACTTAGTTTTTTCTCATTATGAAATTATTACGTAATGGCATTTCAAGGTATTATCTTGTTCAAATTATGCAATTTTTTGCATTAGTTAACACAAAACATTTAAACTTTTTTATCAAATAGATTTGACTTGATTAATATTTAACTAATATTAAACACATGCATTAAGCGTACCACTGCCTAAAGCTATATAGCTAGCGAAACTCTTCTGTAATTTGAGAATGTGAGGTGATAAAGTTAAAGTGTCCCGAATGTTCTTAAGATATCAATTTCATTATTGTACAATATTGGAAAATTAATAAAAACTCCTGTTTGATACAATTATTTTAACTTTTAATGTGTTGTGACTGAATTAAAAGAAATGAATAAATCTTTTTGTTGATGAAAAGTTTAGTTATGACCCCATTTAAAATTCTGCACTCTATTTTTTTTTTTTTTTTTTTTTTTTTTTTTTTTTTTTTTTTTTTGTATTTTTATACATGTACATCTGTTTTTTATTATTGCATGGAAAAGGGAAATTGTTTTAAAATAAACACGGAAATTTACATTACTGGAGCTTGTTTAGAAAGACATGTATCTTTGGCTCATTGATATTCAAATTATGTGTAAATTAAGTTTATAAGCAGGCCACAGTTTCACAATCATTCCTTAGTGATGATTTTCCTTAACTTAAATCTGGCAAAATTTTTGTTGATTTTAAAAATATTCAGGAATTTAAGATGTCATTTTTAAGACCACTTCTAGATTTAAACGTTTGCATTTAGTTTTGACAAAAATATTCATCAGCAGTTCCAAAAATAGATAAACAAAAGTTAAGGAAAATCTTAGCTAAGGAATGATTGTGAAACCAGGGCCTGAACACACTAAAAGATATTTCACTCAGTTAAATTTTTACAGATTGCAAGATCAACAATATTTTCATGTAATCAACAAACAACAATTTACAATATGTAAAAAAGCATATCACAAATTGTTATAACAATATTGGATGTTTTAAGAATATGCAGGAACAAAGGGATACAATCTTATATTTTTAAATCTAAAGATTTTAATCGTGCCATACTTTAAAACTATGTTTAGGGAGTGCCTGATTTAACAGATATCCTGTCTTGTTATCACTTCCTGGTTCCAAATCATCCAATAGTAACCGTTAATTTGAACTACCCTTTGTAAATCTGAACAACCCATATCGTCTCAATTACTTTAAAGTTAGTAGAACTAATATAAATATTATGTAAATTTAATATCTTGAACTATATATATTTTTAAGGAGAAGGTAAGGTAGAGTGCATGTGCACTAGATGCTTAAAAGTTAGAACCAAGAACTCAAAACAGAGAGAGAGAGAGAGAGAGAGAGAGAGAGAGAGAGAGAGTAGTGCAGCCATGTTTCATGCCCCAGTCAAGAACTTCAGTAACAGGGATGGTAGAGGAAACAGAAGTGCCCTGAGAAAACCACCAACCTTAAGCAAGCAAACTGACCACCTTTATAACAAGTATGATCTTTCCTAAGTGGGGTTTGAACATAGGCATATAGAGTTGCTGTGATCCAAAATCACACACTTTAGAGAGAGAGAGAGAGCATGCAAAATTTTCATTCCGTAAAATCTGTATTAGCAATTGGGCATAATCTATTTACAAAATTAACAATCACTGGTCCTAACTAATATTTTAAGCTGCAATGCAAATCTTGCAACCTATTGTGATAACATAATTGAAGACAGAGATTATTAAGCCCTTAAACAAGAGCTACAAAAACAGCTTACTAGTGCAAGTAGTGTTAGAGGGAGATTAAAGTGTAAAAAGTTCTGATTAGATTGGACAAGTAATAACAATATCAAACCCATTATTATTAGTGCATATCTAGGGTAATCCATACCAAACTCTTTAAACAGAAAATACAGTGCCAGTGTTATAACATCAATTCCTCTTCTGAACTTAGTGCAAATGAACATAAACAAAATTAGCATGTGTGTGGCTTCTATTTTATGATGCATTTATGGTGTAATTATAATTAATGTAAATAAAAATTAAAATATTACACTTAAATAGCTAACAAATACTGCAAATGTATTTAATTTTGCATGGGTAGAGAAAATTTAGCCATATCCGCAGTTAATTTTTAGCATTTTTGAAATATGCACTATAACACAATAAGCAAAATACAATTTTCACTCAGTATTTATTTCCAAGCAAAACAAACGACCGTGAAATAAGCGAAAATTAGTACACCATGAAAATAAATATGTTTACAGTATAATATTAAATGTTTTGTCAATTTTTGGGCATCTCTGATATCTTATCATACCTAACATTTTCTCTTTAACTGCATATTGCAGTGCATCAATTAGGACAATCATCAATCTCGAGCCATAATAAATCCCTAGACATCTATCTGCACCCACCACACTCTTTATTCTTTTTCTTGCTTTTTTGAATTTTTTTTATCTTACTCAGAATTTTATCATTTTTGTTTTGCAGCTCTGGTTATCTTATGATTTGTATTTTATCAGAAGTTACTGATGCATTAATAAAAGAAAATAATGAATAAAATACAGTCAAACCTGTCTATAAAGGCCACCAAAGGGTACCAGTAAAGGTGGTGATTATGGACAGGTGGACTTTATATACAGGTTCAAATAATATGAATAAAGAACAAATGGGATACAATTCTACAGGCCTTTATGAGCAGGTGACCCTTCTATAGAAGTGGCCTTTAAGGCAGGTTGGACTGCATGTCCTCTATCCCAGTTTCACTTGGGAGTGCTGGGTGGACCTATGGCATATCCAAGATAGAAATCTACAAATTAATTTATTGTGGCTTAATATCTACAATATAACTTTCTTAATATTATTTCCTGAGGGGAAAATCCATTTGAAAATGACTCTTAGTCAATATTTCATCCTTTATCAAAGTGTCTTGATAAAGGCTGAAAAGCCGAAAAATTGACTAAGAGCTGACTTATATTGCCATAATATTAATCTACAATTTAATTTATTGCGGCTTAATAAATAAGAAATCTGAATTCAACACAAACCTGTTTTCAATGGACATTCTCAACTGACTGATAAAATATGTCCTCAATAGATGACAGGATCTGCAGATTTTGTTTTCAATACAACCTGGACAACAGATTCACTCTGAATACAATGTACTGAAACATAAATACCGGTAGTCCGGTACTGTCCATGGATATCTTCTAACTCAATATTTTTAAAATTCATAAATTCAAAAACAACTTTTTTTTTGTTTTTCCTTAATTAAATGCACATTTTTAACTTCAAACGGATGTAGATAAATGCTTTTATTACAAATGTAGAAATAAGTTACATGTATTTTAGCACATGATGTTACGTAACTTTGTCCATATGTTACCTATCACAGAATGCATGTTGTTTTGTTGGGTTTTTTTGTGTGGCCTTGACAACGATTTAATATGATTATTATAAGAACATGAAAGTAAAAAAAATTAATTTTATTGTAAAATTCATTTTCTTTGTTATGGGACAATTATAAGAAAATTTTCATAATTGCAATATCATACCACATAAAAAACATGTCAACAAGAAGATGACAACAATAACCTGATGATTGATTGTGGTTTCATCTATACTGTCGCCAGCTATAATTGAAGAGTAGGAATTTTTAGCTTTGCAGTGTGTTCAGGGCAATGTGCAGGGAGGGTTCTTTGGCATGCCAAATCTACTGTGACACAAGGCATCTGTTTTTAAGATCTCTTCCAATGGACTCCATGACTTTCATTTCTGAATATGGCGTGCTTGGCAAAAGAACTGCCACTACAGGCTATTTTCAAGACTTGGTCAGACCCAGCCTCCCACCTAAGGAGGAGAGAGCACTCTACCACCTGAGCTGCAGTAACAGTACCGTAATAACTCAATGAGATCAGAGTGATATTAGACTTATGTGGTTTATATTATACAACAATATTACATCAATTTTAAAACAGATTATACAATAGACAAGTGAAGTCCAGTAAATTAGGATCCCCTGCCAGTAGTTATTCTTGCCAAGTTCAAAGGGCCATAACTCCAAGGAAAATGACCAAACCAACTCAGATTAATGATATATACATCTCCTATCCATGTTGATGATTTGTTCCAAGCTCTGTAAAATAGCCATCCATAGTTCGAATTTAAAATCCTCCTCTTTCTTCAAAAGGTGGGGAATAATAAGTTTACTAAATGAACAAGATAAATGTACATTGCTTCATATAATGACATGTTTATATACTAAATCCATATGTTTACTTTCAGAAAAGGTTTTTCTTTTTTATGTGACCTTGGTAAGACACTTTAATACATGTACATTAAAATGCATATTTTTTATTATTATTTTAAATGAATAAATTAATTAATTAAATTAAGTACATGTTTTAACAGTATATGTATATACCTGATGATCATAGGCAAGGCTATAATATATACTGTAAATAAATGTCTTAATTTTAAGGTGTACTTTTCCAGCAAATTAAAGTTGGGTCAATTTCTGCAACTTGAATTTGCATAATTCTCAATGAGCACCTTGTGGGCTATGAAAGTCTGTAATTTGACAATGGAATAAAGTTAACATTACTGTTTCATTGCTGGAATTCATAAAATTTGTATACTGCTAAAATATGTTCACAGTACAATGTTTACAGACAAGTTCACTCCCTTTATGATCAAATTCCTTTGCTTATTAAATGATTATTCATACGACAACACTTGCTGATCAATTTGACAAACTTGGAATCTAATCATTATGTCAATATTGTACATGACGTAATTAGAGACAAGTGGGCTAAAGCACAAAGTGCCTTTTACAGCCTAGGATCGAATCCCACTTGGACAGATAATAAATCAAGGAAGTTTGTCAGTCGACTTGCAAATGGTTGGTGGTTTTCTCTAGGCATTCTGGGTTCTACATCATTCTTTGAAAAGACTGTCTCAATAAAAGTGAAATTCTTGATTGGGGTGTATATCACCATTACTCAACTCCACTTCTACATACCATAATAGCAATGTACATGGAAGGTTATTTACTTGAACACCTTATTTGGTACTTTAATATAGCATCCTTAACAGGAAAGTTTAAATTTAGGCTTTCAATTCATTTTGAAGGGGAACAATTAACACCTATATTTGTTTCAGCTGTTTTGAATCCTTCTACGTATGTGTGTCTACTGTCAACCCTGTCTTAACAGCCACCTCTATATAAGGACTGCCTGCTTTTGAAGGCCAGTTAAATTTTATCCAAATTGCTCTTTATTCATGTTACTAGTATTTGAACCTCTGTAAGGGCCACCAGCCTATAAAGTCCACTTTTACTGGTTCTCTTGAGTGGCCTTCATAGACAGGGTTGACTGTGCATGTATTTACATGGCAAACATTCTACTAATAAAACACTTTGACAGAAATCCATGGTATACATGGTACTTGTACATGGACTTTGGTACATTTGTACCATTATAAGTGTTGACAGCAGAGTGGTGTTTTATTGTTATTTTATAACCCTGTCAAGATTTTTGTTACTTGTATTGATCTGGTCAGTTCTGGGATGATGGAAGAACCCCGAGTACCTGGACAAAACCATTGATCTTTGGCAAGTAAACTGACAACATTGATAAAGATCTGTGAAGAGTGAGATTCCAGCAAAGGTTGTGAGAGACGCTGTGATACGTATACTTTGGACCTCTCGGACACTGAAGCCCTTACTATAAATGTTATTAAGACAACTGAATCTGACAATGTGTCAAGTAAGGTGATATATTAGATGCTTTTCTAAAGTTCTAAAAAATTAAATTGAATAACAAACAATTATATTATACATGAAATAAGTAATATTTTAATAATACATGTATATAATCAATGTAATGACATTCATGAACCTCTTTATTGCACCATCACTTTGGCCTTAACTGGCAATAACATTTTGATACTTTAAACTGCATTCATTACTTTAAACTGCATTCATTACATTACATTTGTATTTTGAAAATAACAACAAGTGTAGTAATACCAGTATACAATGTATCTGAGAAAAATAACAAAATTTGTGTATTGCAATAAAGAGTAGACCTAGAATCTAATTTTGGCCCAAATACTATTTCAAACTATTAAGGCTACATGTACATGTTTTAAAAAAGAAATGTTTAATTACAAATTACACCAGAGTTAATTGCTCTACACATTTTTGATTGCATAATGAGATTTTGTAAAAAATATTGTCAACTGTCTAATATTCACATATTTTAAAATATGTTACACAGAGCATCTAGATTACCAGTAAACATTCACAAGTTTAAGAATTGCCAAAAAATGTGAAAAAAAAATTATCTTTGAACTTGCTCTTTATATTGTGCATGTAGATAAAATACAGAAAATTTTTATTTCCATAATTTTTAAAATCACATAATGGCATTGTAAAGGGGTTTACTGATACAACAAGGGAGATTTGTAAAGAAAACATAGATGAAATGGGTTTTGGGACTTCAAAATTCGACAACTATAAGTAAAGTGTCATAGTGACTGAGGGACATTACAACAAGCTTTTACTGTAAATAATGAATAATGTTTTAACTTTTTACATTGGTATTTGATAAATGGTTGTTTAAAATTGAAAATTTGATTTTCATTTCGTCTTCAATAAGTAGATAACCTTACAAACTGACACATCACATACCAGGTACATACAAAACACATATAAATAGAATACTGAATAAAAGCTAGAATAAATATGCTACATCTTGTATACTTGTGCATTTGAATACAAATGAAAATGAGAGAGAGAGAGAGAGAGAGAATGTTTTAGACACATCCTGGAAATCTGCAAGATTTAAGTCACTTCAGTCCCAACAATCCTGATGACTTGTTATTGTATAATAATGCAAATTTGTTTTTGTAACAAAGTGTGTTTCTTACTGTAGAAAAATAGTCAAATGCCAGCAACATATCACACAAAAGACAATGTCATTTCATTTTACCAAATTTAGGATGATCTTGGTAACCTAGGAGATCAGAGTGATGTTACATTAGTTTTATTATCTGGCTTTTTTACATGGATTTTGGGACAGATAATACAATAAATGTATTTACAATATAAGTATACAATGTTGATATTCATGACTAATGAAAAGGCAGAAAAAAATACTTAAAATTTAAAAATGTAAACTTTATAACCTTTTCTCCAAAAATACTGTATACAAACTTACAAACTTATGAACTTATGAAGTTGCAAAGGTGTTCCAACACTGCATTGACAACCTATGAATAAAACCGATCAAAATACAGCCGTTTCACTACTCTAGATCGAACAACAAGATTTCAAATCTTCAATATCTAATATGATATAGATTAATACTTTTTTCTTGCTATCACAAATTTCATCTCATACACAGACCTCAAGGAAATTTTGCTAAAGTGAAGAACATCATTTAGCCAACAATGACGTCTTGATATCTATGGCTATTTCGAAATTAGCCCAAACATTTTTAAGTCCAACACTAAAAGTTTCTATTATCAAACAACAACTGCCAACCATTTTTCCATACTAAAGATATAACACACACACACACACACACACACACACACACACACACTGGATTTATCAATTACCGGTACTTATAATTTCATCATTAGTTACATTACCTGATAATGCCACCAATATACATAAAATTTCCATGAATAAAAATAAAAATAAAAATAGTTTTTAAAATAAATACTAATAAATTTCAGTTTTGAACTGATGTGACATAAAAAGACAATTACCGGTATAATAGATAATACATAACCAACATTAACGATACTGTTTTGTCCTTCCACCTTCTCCTAAACTCCTAAATTCTTTATTAGGTTAGTCATCTTAATAAAATTTCTAATACTTTAGATCTACACACTATAATATGTATACTGTAAATCAGGAATATTTTCGCAATTAATTTTATTTTTGCATAAACTTGCAAGAGCAAGAAGATATGAAAACCAGAGGCTCAGTGTGGCTGAGCCTGTATCGCTCACCTGACTAAAATGCTTTTAAAGCAAATTTGTATTCCAGTAATGAAAAAATGCACTGTTTATATCAGACAGATTGGCTAAGGAAATCACTGTAGAACTATATGTACCATTCACAGTTTTTTGAATCTGATTAAAATCACATCTCTCACTTGCTCCCCCATTTTTGATATAGGCGCGGAGTGGGAGATCTGAGGAAACACCGTTTAGGGGCATATGTGAATGAGCCATTGTTGTAACATTTATTGTCCAATGAAATTTCAGCTTCCGAGATTTTGAAAGTGTTTTGCCTTTATTGTAAATGAAACGGGCAATTTGAATTAGTCAATCTAAGTAAAGGACCTACCATACATCATTCCCATAAAGTTTGGTTCAATTTGCTTCAGTGGCTTTAGAGGAGATAGCAAATATATGCTATTCCCATAGGGTTAAACTATGTTCTGTGCTGGCAGCCATCTTTTTTGGCACATCAAAAAAAATGTCCACAATCTAAGTAAAGAACCATTCATACATCATTCCTGTAAAGTTTGATTCAATTTGCTTTAGTAGCTTCATAGGAATTAGCAAATATATGCTTTTCCCATAGGGTCCAATGTGAAACAATGTTCTCCACTGGCAGCCATGTTTTATGGCAGATCAGGAAAATTTTGGCAATCTACATGTATGTAAAGGACCTTCCACACATCATTCCTGTAAAGTTTGGTTCAATTTGCTTCAGTCATTTCTGAGGACACAGTCAAAATGCGTTTTTCCCATAAAGTCCAATGTTAAACTATCTTTTGCGCTGACAGCCATGTTTTTTGGCAGATCAGAAAAATTTTGGCAATCTACGTAAAGGACCTTTTATACGTCATTCCTGTAAAGTTTGGTTCAATTTGCTTCACTAGCTTCAGAGGAGATAGCATATATATGCTTTTCCCATAGGGTCCAATGTGAAACTATGTTCTCCGCAGGCAGCCATGTTTTTTGGCAGATCAGAAAAATTTTGGCAATCTATGTAAAGGACCTTCTATACATCATTCCTGTAAAGTTTGGTTCAATTTGCTTCAGTCATTTCTGAGGACATAGTCAAAAATGGGTTTTTCTTATAGGGTCCAATGTTAAACTATCTTCTGCCCTGGGGACCATGTTTTTCGGCGGATCAGAAAAATTTTGGCAATCTATGTAAAGGACCTTCTATACATCATTTCTGTAAAGTTTGGTTCAATTTGCTTCAGTCATTTCTGAGGACATAGTCAAAAATGAATTTTTCCCATAGGGTCCAATGTTAAACTACCTTTTGCTCTGGCAGCCATGTTTTTTGGCCAATCAAGAAAATTTTGGCAATCTATGTAAAGGACCTTCTATACATCATTCCTGTAAAGTTTGGTTCAATTTGCTTCCCAAGCTTCAGAGGAAATAGCATATATATGCTTTTCCCATAGGGTCCAATGTTAAACTATCTTCTGCGCTGACGGCCATGTTTTTTGGTGGATCAGAAAAATTTTGGCAATCTAAGTAAAAGACCTTCTATACATCATTTCTGTAAAGTTTGGTTAAATTCGCTTCAGTCATTTCTGAGAAGATAGCCAAAATGCGTTTTTCCCATAGGGTCCCATGTTAAACTACCTTTTGCTCTGGCAGCCATGTTTTTTGGCCAATCAGAAAAATTTTGGCAATCTATGTAAAGGACCTCCAATACATCATTCCTCTAAAGTTTGGTTAAGTTTGCTTCAATAGTTTCAGAGGAGATAGCCAAAATGTGTTTTTCCCATAGGGTCCAATGTTAAACTATGTTCCCCGCTGGCAGCCATATTTTTAGGCGGATCAGAAAAATTTTGGCAATCTTTGCAAAAGACCTTCCATACAATATTCCTGTAAAGTTTAATTAAATTCGCTTCAGTCGTTTCAGAGGAGATAGCCAAAATGTGCGTTTTTCCATAGGGCCCAATGTTAAACTTGTTTGACCCTGGCGGCCATTTTTTTGGCGTATCAGAAAAATTTGGGCAATCTTAGTAAATGACCTTGCATACATTATTCCTGTAAAGTTTGGTTCAAATTGGCTCAGCGGTTTCAAAGAAGATAGCAAATATATGCTTTTCCCATAGGGTCCAATGTTAAACTATCTTCTGTGCTGGCGGCCATGTTTTTTGACGGATCAGAAAAATTTTGGCAATCTAAGTAAAGGACCTTCCTTACACCATTCCTGTAAAGTTTGGTTAAATTTGCTTCAGTCATTTCTTAGGAAATAGTCAAAAATGCATTTTTCCCATAGGGTCCAATGTTAAACTATCTTCTGCGCTGGCAGCCATGTTTTTTGGCGGATCAAAAAAATTTCGGCAATCTAAGTAAAGGACCTTCCATACATCATTCCTGTAAAGTTTAGTTAAAATTGGTTCAGGGGTTTCAGAGGAGATAGCCAAAATGTCAAAAGTTTACAGACGGACTGACAGACGGACTGACGGACGGACTGACTGACGGACGACGGACGCCGAGTGATGGCAAAAGCTCACATGGCCTTTAGGCCAGGTGAGCTAAAAAAAGTTTACTTTTGCATACTCTAAATTAAAATTTTGATATAATTCATTTGCATTTGCATTTAACATGATCTGAAAACAGGAAAGCACAAAAATACAAGTATGCCAATATCTTTATATGACATTCACAGCAAAAATTAAATGACAAGAAAATTTCCTGATTTATAATAATGAACTAAAGGATACTGCAATACATGTAATATGTATGAATACTTTATATATAAAATACATACAAACCCATAAATATAAACAAATCAACAAAATATTATAACAAAGTCCTGAGTAAACTCTTTCTCCAACAACAAAACAACACAACACAAGTATCACAGACAAAAGTCCATCATTTTGACATGTTTATGAGACCATATAATCCATAGCCAGATCAACAACCAAACGTAACTATTTAGATCATACACAAACTTTGACTATCTGTTTTATACTGTCACTTTTTAAGGTCATGGAAAATGTTATATTTTGAACAATATAGAACTGCCGCTTCTTAGTGATAAACAATTTCACATCATCAACTTAAAATCAACCTCAAACATATTAAGTTGTCTTTCTGACCATACAAGTTCTGCACTCGGGCCAATCAATTCAGGTGCCCTGTTTTTCCCCAAAATCTGTAAATACTACTGTTTTTCTTTACCTTTACACTTTTAAGTTTTCACATTCAAATTCACACCATCACTTGTCATTACACTGAAAACATAGTGGGTCTAGGAAGACAGAGTTGCATTACCTGTAGATGTAGATTAAGTGAGTGTGGGGCTCAAACCCATCCTGTTTTATAATCATGCATCTTCCTTCTTAATAACTGGGTCATGTGATTCATTTATATTGTGACCCTATATCACTGTTATTGCAGATTCATGTCAACTTATAAAAGATGACCATGGTATTATCCACCTTCCACAATCTGCATGTAAACATTCCTGACAAGCAACGTCTGGCAGATTACCATGGTAATATCCACCTTCCACAATCTGCATGTAAACATTCCTGACAAGCAAGGTCTGGCAGTTTACCATGGTAATATCCACCTTCCACAATCTGCATGTAAACATTCCTGACAAGCAACGTCTGGCAGTTTACCATGGTAATATCCACCTTCCATAATCTGCATGTAAACATTCCTGACAAGCAACGTCTGGCAGATTACCATGGTAATATCCACCTTCCACAATCTGCATGTAAACATTCCTGACAAGCAACGTCTGGCAGATTACCATGGTAATATCCACCTTCCACAATCTGCATGTAAACATTCCTGACAAGCAACGTCTGACAGATTACCATGGTAATATCCACCTTCCACAATCTGCATGTAAACATTCCTGACAAGCAAGGTCTGGCAGATTACCATGGTAATATCCACCTTCCACAATCTGCATGTAAACATTCCTGACAAGCAACGTCTGGCAGTTTACCATGGTAATATCCACCTTCCATAATCTGCATGTAAACATTCCTGACAAGCAACGTCTGGCAGATTACCATGGTAATATCCACCTTCCACAATCTGCATGTAAACATTCCTGACAAGCAACGTCTGACAGATTACCATGGTAATATCCACCTTCCACAATCTGCATGTAAACATTCCTGACAAGCAACGTCTGGCAGATTACCATGGTAATATCCACCTTCCACAATCTGCATGTAAACATTCCTGACAAGCAAGGTCTGGCAGATTACCATGGTAATATCCACCTTCCACAATCTGCATGTAAACATTCCTGACAAGCAACGTCTGGCAGATTACCATGGTAATATCCACCTTCCACAATCTGCATGTAAACATTCCTGACAAGCAAGGTCTGGCAGATTACCATGGTAATATCCACCTTCCACAATCTGCATGTAAACATTCCTGACAAGCAAGGTCTGGCAGATTACCATGGTAATATCCACCTTCCATAATCTGCATGTAAACATTCCTGACAAGCAAGGTCTGGCAGATTACCATGGTAATATCCACCTTCCATAATCTGCAGTTTAACATTGTTGACAAGCAACGTCTGACAGATTACCATGGTAATATCCACCTTCTACAATCTGCATGTAAACATTCCTGACAAGCAACGTCTGGCAGTTTACCATGGTAATATCCACCTTCTACAATCTACAGTTTAACATTGTTGACAAGCAAGGTCTGGCAGTTTACCATGGTAATATCCACCTTCCACAATCTGCATGTAAACATTCCTGACAAGCAAGGTCTGGCAGATTACCATGGTAATATCCACCTTCCACAATCTGCATGTAAACATTCCTGACAAGCAAAGTCTGGCAGATTACCATGGTAATATCCACCTTCCATAATCTACAGTTTAACATTGTTGACAAGCATGAACATCTAGAACATAAACACGGTATTATCCATTATTCACAATCCACAGTTTAATCGTTCTGGCAAGCAGCTTAGCATCATCTTTTAGACCAGCAACAATCAGTTAATTTTTAGACCAAATATGTAGCATTATTTCTAGGCAGCTCAAGTCAACAACTTCACACTGTTATCTTTTAAACCGTACAATGCTATAACATTGCACCTGAAATATAAATGTAAAATATGTCTTAAAACTTAATTATGTATTATTAAACATGTTAAAGTACTGTAAATAGAAATATTTTTGTGTTTGTTTTTTTTCTAGTAAATTCAGGAATGTAATAAGACTCTCAAGAATATTTCATTTTCACTTGATAATGATTACTGCAAGAGTAACGAGATGCAAGAAAAATACTTTCTGTGATACATGTATATAACTTTGTGAATTCATTTGTATTTATACCAACCATCATCTCAGGGTGTTAAATAAAAGTATGTGAATATTTTGAAATAAAAGGTTTTTGCTATCATAAATGACACAAAAGCAATTTACAGTAATTAAACCTGCAGTCTTCGAAATCTACACTGTAAAATTTTGTTCAGACTAGTGAAATTTGTATTCCAACAAGACCAACTGGCTTGTAACAAAATCCAAACACAGATTTTCATTTGAATACATATTGCTAGTTTGCCTGTAAAATCTGATCCAGGCCTGTAAAACAGGCTCTGTTACAAGTCCAAATGACTTGTAACTTTCAAAACCTGAATTTTTGACTGGAGAGAGAGAGAGATAACAGAGAGATTATGTCCTTACTTTTTCTCAAACTTTAAATGGTGAATGTGATCAATAATCTTTCCTAGATATTTCCTATGTCTCTGTTGTCTGAAAGAATAAATAAAAGATGATTAATTGTGCAGTCATACCTATATATGACAGTCTCACCATAGAGAAAATGAGACACGATTGAATACCACTATCTATGCCAAGACAAGATTGAATACCACTATCTATGCCAAGACAAGATTGAATACCACTATCTATGCCAAGACAAGATTGAATACCACTATCTATGCCAAGACAAGATTGAATACCACTATCTATGTCAATTGTTAATCAACTAATGCTAAACATGACATATTGACTAATTTCTAAATTACATCCATGCTTTAATTTTCAACAAAACTTGAGAATTCTCACAATTGCTGAATTACTAAAGGTAGTACCATAAACATTAAAAAAAATACATGTGTCAGATTTAAATATGTTGTTGAACTATCCAAACTTCTTATTATGAGAATTGTTTAAGAATGCATGTATACTACCTATAGTTTAGCTTAGGAGAGAATAGCTTAAATAATGTTGATGTGGCTTTAAACAATCCTTCACTCACTAGTTTAGCCAGGATTTGAGAACATAGCTTACTGTGTTTGATGTTGTCAAATATCCACATTTATTATATAGCAATATATGTTTCATATTGAAATTAAACGATAAATCCTGTGGTGTTAGCATGCAATAAATATCGATATTTGCACTCTAACTTTGTTCCAGTCCGAGGTTTCTCGAATGATTTTTTTTTTATGCTTTGTCACATGACCCTGTCATTTATGACGTCAAATGATTGTTGTTGAAGTCATGGCTGTGTTGTTGTCATATTGCACTAGTTTTTATATCCATTTACAAGAACTAGTGCAATATTTATGTTTTGTACAACAAAATGGTATTTTAGAAATACTTGACAGGAGTAAATGAAATTTATTTTGCTATATAATAAACGGGTTATTGGACTGATATCGTGAATATTGTTCATCGTTGACTCGAGATTTGCACTCGCAAGCTCGTGCAAATGTCAAGTCAACTCGGGACAAAATTTCACAATATCAGTTCAATAATCCTATAGTATAACATTATTAATAGAAACATATTCTAGTATATATAACTTACTTTTCAACAATAATACTTATACTGGATTCAAACATACTTTCATCTCCATCAAGCTGTCAATAAAATGTTACAAAATTACTAAAACAATGACAAAACTGGTTAAAATAGTGATATATATACAGTACATGGAATAAAGTTACCTTAACAGCTGAAAAACATGATACTGTACAAAAAGGTTTAAGATATATGTTCTTTTGAATGGCAAATGAGGTAGAATTGTTTGACATGCTACATAACTCTGCAAATATGGGTTATAATGCTAGTGGTATTAGCCTAGTACATAGCAAAGGTTTTGCTAACAAATGTCTCAGACAGCTCTTAAAAATCAGATGGCCTGAGAAAATATCAAACCAGGACCTATGGAGAAAAACACACCAAAAACCATTACCAGATGCAATAAAGAAAAGAAAATAGTGATGGATTGGGCACATCCTAAGACGAGAACAGGGACACATCACGATACATGCTCTGGACTGGAACCCACAGGGAAAAAGGAAGAGAGGGCGCCCAGCAACAATGTGGCGAAGAACATTAGACAGCGATCTGAGGTTGATCCAGATATCATGGGGAGAGGCAAAACAAGCTGCACATGACCAGGACTGATGGACAGCTAGTGTCGAGGCCCTATGCCCCTACATGGGTGCAGAGGATTAAGTCAAGTAAGACATAGCAGATGCATGCATAACTCGCTACCGGTTCCAGTATGTGAAGATTACACTCTGCAATTAGGTTGGAAATGAAGAAACATGGAAAATTTAACCCCATAAAATTAAATTCATCTAAATTAAACTTTACTGTGATATATTTTACATAAGTGCTACATACCTCTAAATAAGCTACAATGATCTTTAAAACTTGTGAGTTTAAATCAGTGGCTATCAGTTCTAAATTCTTATTTGGTAACCAATAGAGACTTGAAGATACTTTGCCAAAAATCTACAACAAAGACAACATTCTATTGAAATTCACACCACTAACTTGAAGGAGTATCAGTTTTAGAGCCCTGTTTGCATTCTGACATATGATACCCGTGTTAATTAACGCTAATATGTCTTTTCAAGTTTTTGCATGACATGAATAAATATTAAAGTGCGTTAACACGAAAATTAGATGACGCGAAAATTTCCCAATCTACAGTAATCAAAAAACATTTGTCCAATAAAACACTATCACACTGGACACCAAAACTCACACTTATATCATGTCGCCTTTTTATCTTTCATTTGCAACATTAAACATGTTAAACATAATTCCAAAGAGTGTCGTCTTAAAATAACATAATCAATTACTGTTGATGTTCTTGCATAAAACGATTATGACATTATCAATTTACGTGGTGTAAGTGACTGTCACATTATAGATGGGAAAAGTAATTCCACTCTTGGGGTCCGATAGTGAAGTCACACCGAGAAAAATAGAAAACTTTCTCTGTACCTTGATAAAATGTAATATTTTCTTCACTAAAGAATATCGCACAATATAGTCAAAACAAGTTAATAGATTGTATTTTGCATAAAACTATAAATTGTCATGAACAACCCAAAGAAAACTGAAACTACATGTATATCAGGTTTTATGATACATGTACATTAAATAATCAAAACCTATTACCTGTGATTCATATTTTTTCTTTGTATTTAATGCCAACTTTGAACTCTCCAGTAATATAAACACAAAGTTTATCATGAGCGAACTGTTACTGGATGCTGATTGGTTGGTATCATAATGAGGCTGTGTTGGTATAACAGAGACTGATTTACCTATCTGGGATTGACTGACTTCTGTTTGTTCCCTGAAAATTATATAAATAACAGCATAAATATGTATACATAATTGATTGATTGACTGATTGATTGAATGGGAATTGATTGAAAGATGTCACCAGCTGAAGGTGAAGTGGCAAAAAATTTTCATCTTTGCAGTGCAGTCAGTGCTATTTGCAGAGATGGTTATTTCGTGTGTCACACATAGCATATGGGGCACCAGTTTTGACGGGCTCCTTAATTTTCATTTCTAAATGCCAAATACTTATCAGAAGAAAAAACTTCAAGCAAAAACTCTTAACAATTTGTCCAATTAACATCTGACATCAATATTCAAGCACACACTGTAGAAGCCTCTCTTCTGTACTTCATAAAGGCTTGAGCTATTGATAAGAACATACATGTAAAATAATAAATAGTTAATTGCTGTTTAATTTATTTGATAACAATGAAATCAATTGTATTCTCATTCTAAATTTTCTAAATACACATCTCTGATTCAAGACTTTCTTCTTGTGTTTAAAAGGTTACATGCTGCAGAGACATTAAAAAAATATGAAAGGGAAATATTTTTACCAGCTGTTGTCACACATTCTGTTCTTAATTGAAATATTACTTACATTTTCATTGTATTTAACCTCTGCTGTAGGAAATCTATAAGTTCTGATAGTTTAACTTTTTTCTCCGTAACCCGATCTTTTTCTATTGTTTTCACTTTAACTCCGCTAGTGTCATTATCTTTGAAGATTACCATAAACATTATACCCTCTTTTCTACAAAACTCCTGGATATGTTCTGGGCTCTACAATAGTAAGAAAATATATTAAAATTACTTGTACCTTAATTTATGATTAAATACAGCTGCACTTTGGGGGAGGCGGTTCTGGCTTGGGGACTGTAGAGTCTTAAAAGCACACTTATAGATCACAGTCGTGCCTCTATCCAGTCTATCGGCCTTGATTCTACCACACAAGTAGATCCTAGTGTGCACTTGCCAAAAGCTAGTTTTTTTCTCCAGGTACTCAGTTTCATCCAAAGAAGAATTACGGCCAAGACATTTACGTACATCACTGTGCTCCTATTGAATCTAAAGTCTTAAATATAGACAATAATCTCTTTTCTAAATACATGTATATATTGCGTTACAAGTCATCATGAAGAATCAAATTCCCTATAGTCTGTGAAAACTGAACCTCAAATAAACTAAAAAACCTGTCTAAATTAAACTAACTGTAAAGGCCATACCAATCAATTATTTTTGTAAATTTAACCTGTGTAAACTGAAGATCAATTCTATCCAAACAATAAAAATTTCTTATCCAAGTTGCAAACTTCTAAATGACACATTTGTTGAAAAGCAACCATAATCCAGTTTTAGATGTTTTTGCATATACAATGCCACTATAAGAATCTATTACAAATTAACAGTCAAAGCAGTGTGCTCAGACGCAGAAGAAGTTCTTTACCTGTAATGTTTCTAGCAGAATATCAGCTCTAAGTCCAGCTTTCCATAAGTCATGTAATACAGAGATGACTTCTTTAAACATGGATTTATGACCTATCGTACACACCAAGATGTCATATGGACTGGAAGGATGATACTGGAACAGATAAATATCAAAATATTATTATTATTATTATTATTATCATTGTTGCTGCCCCACACGCCAGAGGGTGTAATGGGCAGTTAGTAAGTAAGTATTATTATCATTCTCAACCGATTTACAAAATTAATTGAACTAAAGTGAACTTTAGCTTCAGAATTGTTTGATAGTGTTGCAACATTTATTCAAAATCATAATCAGCAGTGCTATTGATGCAATTTTACTGAGTATTATCGGTTTAGACTTTTTTGCATTTTTTGGTTCAAAATGGGTACTTTTATTCTTGAACATATACAAACTCACAAGTACTATGTACATAATAGTATAGTACAGTATCCTATTGAAGTTATATTTAATATCTCTACAATTTAGAACATTATTTAGTTAATTATTAACTTTTAACTTGTCAATTTTTAGCTACAGATTTTTGAAACGCATGTATAATAAATAGCCATACTCAAGTATAAAATGCTGAGAACAAAATCTGTAAAATGATTTCTGTACAACATCCAAGTTAACACACACTGTAAGCAAATTGTACTTCTTTTCTTAGTTTTGCCAGAAGACAGACATACATGAAGCAGTCATGAACTTTAAAATTAAAATTTTCTAAATCCAGCTTTTTGTCAGATCACACTTAAGATATCCTACCCAGGGTTCGTACAGACACTTGAACTCCAAATTTAAGGACTTTTTAGGGTCTTTTCAGGGTCTTATTTGCAAATTCAAGACCTAATCAGAAAGACCATTTTAGCAAAATAATATTGCTACAAAGACAATTAAATCAATACTTACATGTTCATAGTAATGACACTTAAAGTCGATAAGGTTGAAGTTGGGCGTTCGGGAGGGCCAGGTACCTCTAAATTGCTCATTTCGACATAACTTATTAATTAATTTATTTATTTACATCAGTCTATTTGGAACCACTTAATATCCAAATACAGACACCCAACTGGCCAAATTCAAGGGCTTTTTAGGGCCTTCAAGACATATTCAAGGGCTTTTTAGGGTCAGACTTGTTTTTAGGGTCTTTTTAGGGCAAACCCCAAAATTTAAGGACTTTTCCAGGCCTGTACGAACCCTGCCTACCCCAGTTTCACAACTATTCCTTGACTAAGACATTCCTTGTCTTTAAATTGGCAAATTTTAAATCTTAATGCTTTTGTTAATTATTAAGATATTGGAGAACTTAAGGAGTCATTATAAAAATAACTTTAAGCTTAAAACATTTATATTAGTTTTTGTCAAAAATTGTAATTTGTAGTTCCAAAAATAGACTGCCGAAATTAGTTAAATTTAAGTTAAGGAAAATCTTAGTTAAGAATTATTGTGGAACTGGGGCCTGTTCAACTGCTTAAGTAAGACATCAATATTAACCAAATATTTATTTGCCAATGGATATATTATTCTCTTACTTCTTTATTTTCTGCCAATGCCAGAACAATTTTCTCAAAAGCAATACTAACACCAACAGCATAGTGAGTAACATCTGTGTGTGATACTGACGACAGCAGTGGAGAATAAAACTTCTTTATCTGAAAGTACCAAAACATACATCTAATGGGTTGCATCTGTGTATGATGCTGATGATGGCAAAGGATGGCAAAACTTCTGTCTTTGAAAGTACAAGACATCAACTAAGTTATCTTAGTACTGGTAAATGGGACTTGCTTGTCCAGTGGTCTAAAGTGTCTGCTTAGATCAGAGCATTTGTACCATGTATACATCATAGTGAAAGAATCTTGACTAACTAAGATTGCTTCATTCTACTGAGTACTGTTAAAAATAAGAGACTCATACAAAGATTTTGGTTTCTCCGAGTAGTTTGCTCAGAAAGAACACATGTATTTATTTGTTAGATCCATAGGTTTGTTTCCACAATGTGTCATACATATGCAAGTTTTTTTTGATTTTAGTTGTTTTTTGTTTTGTTTTGGTTTTTTTTTTTTTTTTTTTTTGGTGTTTTTTTTTTTTTTTTTTTTTTTTGTTGAAAAATTAATAAATTAAAAAAATAACCTCTCTCAATGTTTAAAATTTCCCTTGCCTAGCTCACCACATTATCATATTTTATTATTATTATTAATCTTACCAGTCCATCATATCTACCACCAGCTGCCAGTGGATCAGGTAGTGTTCTTTTTTTCTTCTTCATGTCATACATAACTTGAAATATTAACCCTGAATACTGCTTTGTGTTGTATATGAAACCCAGAGTAAAAATCACCTGTTAAAAAACATATTTATACGTTAATTATTACACCTAGTTCTAAAGATTTTAGTACTTGAGAATTACTTGATTTTCCTTATCTTGAAATTAAAAATGGTCTTTGCCTATTGGAATGGAGATACAAAAACTTTCTCAACCACGGTTTTCCTAACATTCATTTCTTCTATCTTATAAGTACAATTAAATCACTTGTACACATGTACAATTTCACATTTCCACCAAATCTTTTTTGTTTAAATCAAAATATTTCATAAAACTCTGTATTGTCACAATGTAATATCACTCAAGTCAATCATTTCTTGGCTTGATTTGATGAAACATAAATTTACGAGTAAGAGTTGGCACCAACAAATGTTGGGCCACCAGAAGCCATACTATTAGGAAAATATATGATGTTTTAGATAACAATTTAACTGGTTTCAGATATCTTATTAAACTTACAGGTAATTCTAGTCCCATTGGTTTAGCATGAGATAAAATAGTGTCAATCTCCTGAAGTCCTTGTTTAGCCTTTGCAGCTGCCTGAAATGTACATTTATAATCATGGTCAACAAAAAAAACAATGTCATTTGTATTAATATAAAAGTAAATGATATGTCTGTGCAACAAAAATGAATAGGAAATAATTTTCCATCATGTTAATTAAACATTAAAATGTGTCCGATGTGTAGTTACTATCACATTATTCCAATTGAAGTAATTATTCAGAAATCCCTAATAATTCACACCAATAATGACCTTGACTTCTGATCTACAAAATCAATAGAGTTTTTTCAACAATATCTAACAGTGTATAAAGTTTGATGAAATTTCATCAAATCAAATTTAAGTTTTTGTGTGCAAACCAATATATTATGGACAGACAGACAGCTGGACAAATAGGTAATACTACATGTATATGCCTCCTGTAAAAGATTTCAATTGTAACAGCAGAAAATAACCCACAATGATCAATGTACACACAGATGATCAGAAAATGGAGTGGAAAAATGGTGTTTTGCATGTCATGGATGGGATGGTGGAGGAAACCAGAGTGCCTGAAGAAAACAATGATCTTTGGCAAGCAAACTGACAAACTTTATCACAGTAGGATCTGTCCTGAGTGAGATTCCAACCTAGGCAGTGAGAGGTACTCTGATCTGTATG
Source organism: Anadara kagoshimensis (assembly GCA_021292105.1). Taxonomy (NCBI): domain Eukaryota; kingdom Metazoa; phylum Mollusca; class Bivalvia; order Arcoida; family Arcidae; genus Anadara; species Anadara kagoshimensis. Next base: position 51,834,206 of record CM037858.1, read on the forward strand.
CTGATACTTTAGACCACTTGGCCACCGAGGCTCCTACATGTTCATAGTACACACAGTTGCTAATAAAATAAGAATACTTACTGGTCCCCTTGTTTTAGTTATACACCTGAGATAACTGGCTATTTTACTGACTGGTCCCTCCATTTCTAGAAGACTAGTTAGTGAGGCAGTTGTCTGTTCACTTAGGCCAAAGTTTGACAAGGCTTTGGTAATCAGATGTCTGTTATGGCTATCAACCTAAAGATATAAATCAAAGTACTGAAAACACTAAAAGACGATACGAAAGAAGAGTTTTTCATTCAAAGATGGTTTTCTATTTCTCTTTCCATTTACACGTATAAGCAGTATAGGCTCTTTTGAAGCTATTAAGAGTTCAAAATAAACCATATATATGACTGGAAGTCAGTAGAGTCGAGCCTACCCTGAGTGTTGAAGTCAGTAGAGTCGAGCCTACCCTGAATGTTTATTATAACATTTGACAGGATTTCTGCTAAGTGCCTTCCTTTGAAATTTGATGTATACTTAAAATCTAAATATTACTCCTTAATATCTTAGGACAGTGTCACATCAACATATGTCAAAATTATTGTGCAGTTTAGCTATGTGATATCAGAAATAGTCCAGTCATTCTATGAAAACATAGGGTCAAAGTAATTGCAACAGAAAATATTTTCATGCGATTGTTTTCAGAAAAGGTGTTATTATTCACCATAAAATTCTAACAATTTCAATTCAATGGAATTTAGCTTGTTGTCAATAGCAGTGACTGTCTAACATAGTATATATATTACATTTTATGATGCATTTGTTTTTGTCACAGTTGGAGAAAATGTTGTTAAAAAGTTGGACATTTTTTCAATGAATGATCATTATAAATTACCTTTGTACTAGCTAGTGTGAGTAATACTTCCTCATGTTTCTCTTCCGGAATGTTAAAATGTAATAATACTGCGTAAAGTATAGATATGTGGTTGATACGGATGTAGTAATTTCTTTGCTGCAAGTAAAACATATACACAATATAATGTTAAATGACTACTGGTATATGTAATTACCATATTTTCATGATACATACATGTACATTGAATATCTTGTAATTCTTTTTTTAAATGGCACTCAGAATCTCACTGTCAAGTTCAAATAAAAACAGATTTTTTTTCAATCTTAAATTTTATTTTTATTTATTTATTTATTTATTTATTTATTTATTTTTTACTCAGACTCAAAGGAACTAAAAAATCTATTGCAATGGATTTAAATTCTTGAATTTAATTCATTAAAAGTTAATCTTTGTTAAAATTAATATTGACTAAGTGCAAATAACGTTATCATACAACAACAAGCTTGGTATGAATGAAGATTACCTCTGCAAACTGATCTATACTAAATGAAACACATCCTTCTTTTGAACATATTATTTCTAAGCAGTTCAGTTGATTAAAGACTTTTTTACCTGTAATACTGGGAATTCATAAATAACATCTTGTATTAAAACCAATAACTCAGCATCCGGTATTAAACTGAAATGAAAAACAAAATCTTCTGTAAGCTGATTTTTACTACTATCATTGCAGCTGTGAGGTTTGCATGCTTCAAGATGTATGTAATTTATGTAAAATTGACCTTTAAAATTGAAAATCCAGTGTGTATGTGTGTGTGTTTTCCATGGCCAAACATGCTGTTCACTAGTGATTGTTTGCCCAAGTGTACAAAGTCAACAATGTTTGTCTTAGAGTCAACATGGTATCCTAAAAACATAACTTGAAAAGATGGTTTTCATAAATTCTGGCCCCAGCTGTTGGCAACATGTGATTCTGTTTGTATATTAGTGCAAGTGTATTTTATCATTCTTAACAGGGTATAAATGATAAAATTGATTTAAACTTTTGTGTGAAGATTACAGATACAAATTATTTATTTGACATTTGTAATCCAATCAGTGCCTGTGTGCCAAAATCTTAAGATAACTGATAAAACATCTGGATGATTAAAATGACGCAGACACAATAATATTGTTTGCTGCTGTTCAATATAGAGACACAAAGTGTTCTGGCAGGCACATTGGAAAGTGGATGCAGAGTTCAACAAGCCACTTATGTGTACTTCTGAAATACAATATTAAACTTACCTATTATGATTGGTAAATACAGTATCAAATGCACACTCGGTTAGTTCTCGTGGATGTTGTCCGTGAACTTTCCTGTCCCTGAACACCCTCTCTCTGTACACCCTTCCTATACAATATCTCTTTAAATGTGCTATATTGTTTCTTGCTACAAATCTGGCAAATGGTACCTAAAATTCAAAGCAGTATCACAATGACAGTGTCCATGTGTCTTATAAAAACTTAAAATCAAAAGTTACAACTCGTACGTGTATAAAATATTCAATAATACTCCATAACATGAAAAGCATCTGTTCACATATGCTTAATACATTGGGCGATATGTCTGAAAACTAATGAAAATTAAATATTGGACTAAAAATCAGTGTAAAACATGAAGTTTAATTTTTGAATACATATACATAGTAAAAATTAACATGGGCAAATAATTAACTTTGATCAAAACCAAAATAAATGGCTACTGAAGTATATTGACTGAAGTACCGGTATACTGAATTGACAGATCACGCCCACAATGTTCCAACAAAGGCCCAGCATGCTTGAATTACACACAAAAAGGATAAAAACTCTACCTGAATTGTGCCATTTAATGACCTAACTAACACGAGTACGTAATTAGTTGCCGTGATACTGCTTTGATACCGTGATAGCGACCAGTGTCTGGGAACATACATGTAAAAGGCATGGCTGGCGATACATCAATTTGCGCATATACATGTATATGTGGGTATATTGATATTTTTCAAATAGATATTAGGAAAGATAGTTACCCTCAAATCAAATGGAAGTCCTACTGGACGTCCAAAATGGTCCATAAAATATATATGATGGTCACTCTGGTCAGTTTGGCTACATCTAGGCATCAGTAATGGTGTGGTCAGTTTTATGGCCCCATGTTTATGAAATATCCTGATTAAGGTGTCAGTAACAAGTTGATGTATTAGTATCCTCCTCATTTCAAATGGATTCTAAAATAAATATGTGTATGTGTATACAAAAACGTTAAATCAGTAGTATTTATATCTAAATAAAATTTATTCCAAAAATCCTGTTTTTGTTTTTGTAAGTTAATGAACCCTTGTCAATTATATCTTTATATACATGTATGTATGTAAAAATTCAGCCCCAGGTTTCACAATATTTCTTAACAAGCTTTTCTTAACTTAAATTAACAAATTTGATACCTTAATAATTTTGTAAATTTTTAAATTATCCAGGAATTGACAGTGATTTTTCAAAGATCACTTCAAGCTTTTAACATCTGTATTAAATTTTGTCAAAAATGTTTACTCAGTTTCTAAAGAGATTGCAAAAAGTTGCTAAATTTAAGTTGATGAAAATCTTGGATAAGAACTCCCACCATGTTATTTTTTTTCAATGAAAAATTATTAAGATGTTTAAGATATTTAAGTTTGAGAAAATGAGATTTAGATATAAATCCAAACTTAGATGCTTTTAATATCTACTCTACTTTGTAAATACTTTACATCCGTCCCTCAGACTACCTACCTTATAGAATTCTGAGTCATACAGTAAATCATCAGCAGCATTGATATTCTGTGACAACATCGTCTTAACCATATGTTTGTATGTCTTACTCTGGGGGTCTGATATAGCTGATCGTAATATTTCATCTAGTTCACCCTCCTCCATTTGTGGAGGGGGTAAGTGTGGAGATTGTAATAAGTCTTTGGAACTTGGCCTCAGACTAGGATTGTGATTCAGAAGCCAACGTATTATATGTGTCTGAAAACAAGGAAAATGTTGGTATATACCATTATAAATTAACAATAGTTGATCGATATAACTACAAAAAATAATGGGTTATTAATAATTATGATGAACACCAACATCTTCAGATACTGTGATTTTATTTTAGGCTGTATGGTGCTGATCAAATTTTCAGCCCGGAGTGGCCTTCACCTTGGTATTCAATACTACATGTACATATACACCTTAAACATCAACTTATTAATCATAACAAATTGGTACTACCTATTCTACTTAGTTAGCATAGAAATAATGAAAATATGCAATGCTTTTTTTAACCTTAAATTTCAAACCAAAATATACTTCTTGAACATATCTATTAGTAGCAAAACAGTCTAAAATAGTGTTCACAAACAGAAGGATGCACATGTGTACTGTTATGAAAGTGTATAAAAAACATTTGTTTCATGAATATACATGTAACCCTGCTATGTATCCTACCTGATTTTCCATGGTAACCTGGTCAAAATCTTCTGGAAGTTTTATATCTTTCTGTCTTAAATTGCCCAGAATTTGTACTCTTTCCATTCCAGTTGACAAAGGTTTATAGCACATCTCAAAGAATATTATACCCAAACTGTATATATCCACTTTCTTTAAAATAAAAAAAAAACTACGAATTAGGCAAATGTACAAATCGCAATTCCTCTGAGATAGTAAATAATAATTATCATATTAATGACAAATGATACCATTATCATGTTATATATTTTTATAAACAAGAGGCCCATGGGCCTTAATGCTCACCTGTGACCTTGACCTTTGAACCCATAAGCTTCATTCAAATATCAAAATGATAATTAGGCCAATATTCTAATATACATCCCTATACAAAAAGTTTATAGTTTTTGAGATAAATAATCATTTCAGTACTTGTTTGTATCTGTGATCTTGACATTTGAACCCATGCCCTTCATTCATATATCAAAATGACCATTGTGCCAGTACCAACAATATTCTAATATACATGCCTATACAAAAAGTTAATAGTTTTCAATATAATTAACCATTAAGATATTTATTCACATTTGTGACCTTGACCTTTGAACCTAATACCTTCATTCATATATCAAAATGATCATTAGGATAATACCTAAATATTCTAATATACATGCCTATACAAAAAGTTTATAGTTTTTGAGATAAATAATCATTTCAGAACTTGTTCACATTTGTGACCTTGACCTTTGAACCCATAACCTTCATTCATATATCAAAATGGTTGTTAGGCTAATACCTACAATATTCTAATATACATGCATATACAAAAAGTTAATAGTTTTCAAGACAATTAACCATTCAGGTATTCATTCGCATCTGTGACCTTGACCTTTGAACCCATGACCTTCATTCATATATCAAAACGATCGTTAGGAAAATACCTAAAATATTCAAATATACATGCCTATACCAAAAGTTTATAGTTTTTGAGATAAATAATCATTTCAGTACTTGTTTACATGTGTGACCTTGACCTTTGAATTCATGACCTTTATTCATATATCAAAATGACCATTGGGCCATTACCTACAATATTCTAATATACATGCCTATACAAAAGGTCTATAGTTTTTGAGATAAATAATCATTTCAGTACTTGTTTACATCTGTGACCTTGACCTTTGAACTCTTGACCTTTATTCATATATCAAAATGACCATTGGGCCATTACCTACAATATTCTAATATACATGCCTATACAAAAAGTTCACAGTTTTGCAGATAATTAACTATTTTGGTAAACTTGTACATCTGTGACCTTGACCTTTGAACCCATGACCTTAATCGATATATCAAAATGATTGTCATGTCAATACCTACAATCAACCAAAAATCCTACGTCATTATCACCAGAAATGTTTAAAAAATAGCATTTTTTATAAAAGGTCAAAAACTGGGACATGACCTTGACCTTTGACCTCGACATCAATCGGAAGAAAATCGCAAGACAAGATCAACAGTGAAAACTCCATACAATTATCTTCAGCCATCATGAAGTTATAACAATAAATGTCTCATTTTAAAAATTACATAATTTTACGCAAAAAACGCGTAACCTATTTTTCGTCCAATTTTCATGAAAAACACAATTTTAATGTATCTAGGTATCCTGAATCCAAAAATCTAATCAAAATTTGCCTGCACCTTTTGGTTTCAGAGAAGAAGATTTTTTTGTCTTTTGGCTATTTATAGTAACGGCAGCCATATTGTTGGGCGTGGTCAAACCCCGAACACAATTTTGAAAGCCTGTTACCAAGGCATAATAATCACCAAGTTTCATCAAATTTGGCTCAGTAGTTTTAGAGGAGAAGATTAAAATGTAAAGTTTACGCACGACGCACGACACACAACGGACAACGGACAGTGATAGATAGCAATAGCTCATCTGAGCCTTTCGGCTCAGGTGAGCTAATAAAACTGTAAATATGTTTTTTTTCCCCAGTGCAATTTTTTGCGAAATTGTATTGTTGGTATTTCGTGAAGGGGTTCTTTCCCCGATTTCACCCATTCTTGTGTCAATAAAAATCTTATCTTAGTTCCTTTTCATCATTTTTTCCAATTCGTGAAAATGGCATAAATTTCCACCACAAAATAATAACCATTTTTACAATATCTGTTATATACATGTATTAATGGTATTTAATGGTGCCCCATCATGACCCTTTCCCTTATATTGATGTAGTCAGTTCAGGAATGATTGGGAAAACTGGAGTGCCTGAAAAAATCAACCTTTATCAAGTATACTGACAAACTTTCTTACACTAGGATCTACCGTGTGTGTGTGATTCAAACCTAGGCAGTAAAAGGCACTGTCATCAATAAGCCTTGAATAAGCTTAAACCTCATGGATAGCCATGTGTTCTATAATTGTTTTCAATTTAACACTCAATTTAAATAAGAAATCTGTGAGGTACTGCTCGCTTAGTATATCCCTGCATTTAAACAGGAAGTAGATGTCTGGCAGACTTGAAATCAGTACTTGCGGCATGGGACTTTGTACTGAACTCTTCTTGGAAGGAGTGATATAAGCGGGGGTATAATAAGCACTACTGTGATATCGCAAAAATTCAAACTTTTTTTTTCAGTATCCACTACATACCTGGCTGTAAGTGATTCTCATCTCTCCGGTCATCATTTCTGGACTGACATACAGAGCTGTACCGACTTGACCAGTTAGATGTCCCTCACCAACACTTCCTGATAAACTACTGGTTGTATCAGCAGCACTTGTATTAAATAACGAGGCTTCCAACACGGAGATTGATGCTGGCTGAAATACGAAAGTAATATACCGTAATCCTTCTATGTATTCGACCCCTCTATGTTTTCGGACACCCTAATTTTGAAATTTCAATAATTTTTAAATTTCCTCTAATTTCGGACGGCAATTTTGCTGGAACTCACCCGGAACATAGGATACATATTGGTTACAATTAATATTAAATAAAAACAAGAGGAAATGTTGCTATTTTGTTGTTAATTTACATTAAAATATGTTATTTTTATGCCTCTGTTGCGTTGTGTATTTGCCTGATGGAGTCATGATTGTAACTTGGAGGACAAGTATTTTATTATGTTTTTACATTTTTAATGTAAGCTAAAGGTAGATAGGTTACTGTTTAAAAGTGTCTCACAAGCGAAACCCCAATGTGATCAAAATATGAATAGCCAAATAGCACAAACATTGTTCCTGTGAAATTTCATAAACATCTGTTAATTATTTCTCCAGAAGAAGTGGCGGAACAAAAATGTTTGGCTCAGGTGAGCTAAAAAAAGTTGAGGCTAATAAAAAAGTACATGTACATATAATTAATATAATTTCTTTTTTGAATCACATTATACAAACAAATGAATCCTACCTTGACAATATTAGTCGTAGCTAAACCAAAATCACCGATCTTAACATGGTCGTTAGAATCTAAAAATATGTTGACTGGTTTTAAATCTCTGTGTATCATACCCTGAAATATATAAATGTACATAAAATGGTTATAAGAGGGCCCAAGTGTTTAATATGTCTGTACATGTTGGGATGTGGCTATTCACCAGTGATTTCAATAAGATTTGTAGCAGGAGGTAGATTAACAAATCCAACAGGCCAGGGGTTAAGGGGGCCAAAAACAATTTTCAGTTGCAATCTTGACAAACATGTAGCTAATGACATGTACCATTCGACAGACTTTTATTTGCGCCTGCTGTGACACTTGACCTCAATCATTTTCAAGTTCCCATGCGAAAAAACTGTGACCTTCATTCCATAATGCCAAGTGCTTGGAAAAAAAAGTCACTACCCACTTTCAGGTCAGACCTATTACGGGATCAAACCAATAACCTCCCACTTGTGGAGCAAACACTCTACCAATTGAGCTGTTAAGTCAGATCTAGTGTTGTAGTGGGTTCTGGAAATAAATGTAGGGAGACTTATAAAGAACATCACAGTCTAGAAGAAATACTGTGGAACTTCACAATAGTGTGGTGAAGAGCAAGGTGGCAAAGTTATCCATAGGCTAATAATGTCTTACTGTATTTTATCATGCAATACACACACATTTGATTTCAATCATTATCATCACATTTTCATTGAATTTTGACAATTGGCAATTTTCATCTTACAATATGGTATTTTTGAATATATTTTTCGTCTTTAAGAATTTTAAGTGGTAAATGATATGATTGGTTAAAAATAGAACTTAAAGTAATAATAGTTGCAACATTAAGATATTACATTCTCCATTCCAGAAATAATTCATCTAACCCCTAGACAAGACTGTACAATTACTGACCTGTTCATGTATATGAAGTAAACCTTCAATGATTTCTCTAAATAATCTCCACACTCTGTCCACATCCTGATACAATCCAGCATCTATACAATTTCTTAGTGTGCTTCTCTCACAGTATTCCATCTGTGGAATTACAAAATTATATAAAAATAGGGAATATATGTGCCTGTACATGTATATAAAGAGAGATGACTTTATGTACTGATTAAAAAATGTTGATTCTAAAAACTTTTTTATGTTGGACACATAGGTTTCTATTGGGAATCCCCAATGTGAATCCCCCTTTTTTGGTAAAATAAGAATTTGAACAAGAGGCCCATGGGCCTTAACGCTCACCTGTGACCTTGACCTTTGAACCCATAACCCTCATTCATATATCAAAATGATCATTAGGCCAATACCTACAATATTCTAGCATACATACTTATACAAAATAGTTATAGTTTTCAAGATAATTAACCAATTCAGTATTAATACGCACATGTGACCTTGACCTTTGAACTCATGACCTTTATTCATATATCAAAATTATCATTAGACCAATACCTACAATATTCTAATATGTATGCCTATACAAAAAGTTAATAGTTTTGCAGATAATCAACTATAACGGAAATAGTTGTTCATCTTTGACCTTGACCTTTGAACCCATGACCTTGATCTATGTATCAAAATGATCGTCATGTCAATAGCTACAATTAACTGAAAATCCCATGCCATTATCACTTGAAATGTTTAAAATAGCATTTTTATCAAAGGTCAAAAACAGGGACATGACCTTGACCTTTGACATCTTTTGGAAGAAAATAGCAAGACAAGATCAACAGTGAAAACTCCATACAATTATCTTCAGCCGTTATTGAGTTATAACAATAAATGTTTCATTTTCAAAATTACATAATTTTATGCAAAAAACGTGTAACCTATTTTTCGTTCAATGAAAAACACAATTTTAATGTCCCCAGGTATGCTGAATCCAAATATCCAATCAAAATTTGCCTGCACCTTCTGGTTCCAGAGAAGATGTTTTTGTCTTTTTGCTATTTTTAGTAACAGCGGCCATCTTGTTGGGCGTGGCCAAACCCCGAACACAATTTTGAAAGGCTGTTACCCAGGCATGATAATCACGAAGTTTCATCAAATTTGGCCTAGTAGTTTTGGAGGAGAAGATTAAAATGTAAAGTTTACACACGACGCACGACACACGACGCACGACGGACAGTGACAGATTGCAATAGCTAATAGCTAATCTGAGCCTTTGGCTCAGGTGAGCTAAAAAAATTCCTTCCATTTGTACTCAAATTATCATTTGGAAACCATGAGAAAGATGAACAGACATCACACATGTCAATGTATATTGAAGATAAAACAACAAGCAAATTCAGTAAATTAAGATCCTTGACTAGTAGATACTTTTTCTGATTTGCACTTATGTTCAAAGGACTGCAACTCTGCAGGAAAATGAACAAGCAACTTTGGTTAATGACAAAATTGATGCTTTGCACAGTTTCGTAATATACTGTAAAGGGGATTAATTTTGCAGGGTGAAAATTTCGCGATTTCTAAAATCTGGCATTTCGTGTGGGCGTTATTTTCACGTAACCAATATAAGTGCGTGTATATTGTATATATTATGATATATTAACAAGCGGCCATCTTGTTACATTTTAATCTTCTCCTCCAAAACTACTAGGCCAAATTTGATGAAACAAGATGGTAGACATTTTCCCTTGGGTGAAATTTTCGTGGTACATGTAATTTCTTTATCACAAAATAAGCTAAACTTTTACCCACACAAAATTTTCCCCTTTACAGTAATGCTTCATAGTTTTGGAAAAATTACTCAGGACAAGCAGTGTCTGGATGAACAGAAGACAAGGATAAAACCACTTCCCCACTATATGTGGTGGGGTATAAAATGTTATCTGTACCTGATGTTATATTACATATTGTATAAGTTCATACTAACCTGTATATATAAGTATTGTAACCTAGGAACAGATTCTTCTATTTTTGTATCATTCTGGAAACCTGTCACATCTTTGGATTTCTAAAAGCAAAAAAATTAAATTTAACTAAGAACTTTCAATATCATGTATTAAAGACAAAGGCCAAAAATGGCAGCTCAGATTTAAAACATCATGAAACTGCTATAGGATGTACCAAGAAAATTTAAAACATTTTTGTGATAAAATATAAATTTAACAAAAAGAACCTTACTAATCAAACTCACATCCCCATGTGCCCACCAATTGGATCTAGAGCTATTTCTGTGAAATTTTCAAGGGCCACCATTTCCATAAAAAATTATTGGATATGAATGAAACTTGAAACTTGATCTGTAATTCATAATAAATGACTCATATACAAAAATCAGCTAAATAGCTGTGAGCATTTTAGGAAAAAAGTGTGAAATATATGTACTAATGCTATGTTTCCACAATTTTAAAATTATTAGTAGCCAAATTTCCAAGATTTGTGAAAATATAGTACTTTTTAAAGTAATTTTTCACAAATTTGTTAAAATAGGTTACTTTTTGAAAGAATTTCACAAAAATGAGAAGCCAATGGCGATTTTGGCTACCAGGAATGGAAACATAGACTAATGTTGAAATGACAGACTGAAGGATGGAGAGATAAAAACATTATATCCTTCATAGCATGGGATATTTTAATAAATCCCTCCTTTCTAAATAAATCATTTTATACAAATTATGAATTTGCAATCACATGTAATAAATGCAGCAATATACTTGCCTCTTCTGCTTATGGTATATTTGTTTCCCAATTAATACGCTATGGTAGAGCTTGTTCCCACTACGGCAACTTCGTACAACGAAGCAGGCTGCTTGCAAATAAATTGTTGACTCAGGGATATTGCAAGCCTAGGCTTATCAAGGCCCTCAAAAAGTTTTATGGCCGTCATCACAGTATTGTTGATAAGTTTGATGTCTTTGTGCCCAGGATTGCCCTGGATATATATGATATCCCATAGTGCCATGTTCCTTTCACACAACATTTTGCTTGTGGTGGGTGTAGCTGGCTAAACAGGAGGTGCTTACTCTTCCGGAGCACCCAGCCTCACTTCCCTGGTGAAAGTTCTTGTGTCTAACCTAACTTGTCAGTTCCAAAGTTTTTACTTTGCTTCTGGATTGTGATTCGGACATGGATTAGTATGTTTGTTTTTGACATCAATAATAAGTACAGTAGCAATTCAAATCACTGCCACAATTTGGTATGAAATTGTAGTGTTGTAAAAGGGTCCGGTGAGGAAGATTTTTAAAGATTTTTGAACTATTAAGTCACCTTGACCTAGTTACGGTAGCTATGACAACATCACAAACAAATCTCAATTGCATTGACCCATATATACTTCTGACGTCTAGTAGTTTCAGAGGAGAAGTAAAAAATACTAACGACGCATACACACATGCACATACACACGCTGCGCTATGCCATAAGCTCACTTGACCTTTGGTCAGGTCAGCTAAAAATAATAAGAGTGAACATCAGTTATAGAACTGTACCTCATCTATAGCAAAATTAGAATAGTCAGCTATATCTTCTATGCTCTGTACAAACACAACATCATCTGACATATCAGCTTTTCTTCTACAAAACAAAATACATGTATAAGACTATATTGCCAAGATTGAATAAACCAGGTATTGTTATAAAACAGAAACATTAGACTACATGAATGATTTTATGTGATGGCCTGGGTTTTACATGCCTAACAAGATCATTTTACTTTATCAACAGATCACCACATATATATAAATGTATGAAGTTTTAGATCTATACAACAAGCTTATAACAGTAGATGAGCAGTTATTCATTCTTCAAAATCTAGGCAATCCTAGATCATTTTACTTTATCAATAGACCACCACATATATATATATTTCATGTATGAAGTTTTAGATCTATGCAACATGCTTATAACAGTTTATGAGCAGTTCTTCTTCATTCTTCAAAATCTAGGCAATCCCAGCAAATCTGGGACTTATGACATGAATGATATTCTTATGGCATTTCAGAAGTCTGGAATTTGTAACAAGAATGATACTCCTTAAAGACAATCAAAGTTATAGGGAAAGTAAATTGAACCTTACAAAAACGAAGTTCCGAAAACATCAGCCTCATCCTCATCCTCATCATCATCTGAGTCCGAGTTGTTCTGATCGCCATCCATGTCGATAGATATACTCCAATCCATTGACATGTCAACTTGTCTAGGGGGAGGGGCAAACTTTTCTATGTCATCTGAGAGGTCAAGGCTGTTTTTCAAGCCAAGCCTTTTTGCTTTATCGTCTTCACTCTCTGAAGTTTTTGTTGTAGTTGCCGTACTTGCTGTTAATGAAGAAGAATTATCACTATGTGCTGGGTCTTCACTGGTCTCAATCCAAGAATTGTAATATCTGCAACATAAAATATTTAAATCATTTTTATATATCATACTACTTGAAATTTGAACAGAATTGTAATTGGTCATGTTGAAATTGGTAAAATGTATACTTCTATGCCAGATAAAAAGGGTCTTGGTGGCCTAATGTTCGAAAGTGTGCATGTATGGTGCTTCTCAATTGCAATGTTCAACTGCCATTCTAGCAGATCTTAATGTAAAAAAGTTTGTCAGTTCACTAAATGAAGGTTGGTGATTTTTTCAGGACACTCCATTCCCTCAATCATCCCAGAATTGAGCTCTTCTATATAAGTGAAGGAATCTCGACAGGACCATAAAACATCATTACTCCCATGTCAAGATGAAAAGATATTTTAACAAATAATTTTTGACAAGTGGATGAAAAACAATTTGTTCCATGTTTTTTTTTCTTTTTGAACACCTCAATGTATTGCCAAACCCCTTTATATAACACCAAATTTTAAAATGGTAGCATTAAATCAAGATTTTAATGTATAATAACCTACCTGACAACATTTTCATGGTTCAGTCTTGATAATAATTTGACTTCTCTGGTGATTTTTTTATTAAATGCTTTACTCTTAGGATTAAGTGGAATTCTTTTTATGGCATAAAGTCGTCTGTCTAGCTTATTTCTCACCTACAAATAGAATTATAACTACAGTTGTCTCTAAAGGAGATTTTTAGACTTTTAATATTTGTGCTTTTTAAATTTGGGATTCAAAACCTCATGAGAAATTAATATCAACTGGAAATAGAATGGATAACGTTATAACTTTGCCCATTAAAAGAAAAATCATCACACACACACATATATATGAGTTAGTGAATTTAAATAAGAAATAAATGTAAAGAGAGAGAGTTTTAAATACCAACTATCAGTAACTGAAAGTATCCAACATTTAATTTGGAATGACAGACAGACAGTGTGACTTACTTCCACATCTAGTTCCATTAAAAATTTCAAAAAAAAGTAAAAAAAAGTTTCTGAAAACTGTTTCAAATAGCTCTCAATGAAAACATGTTGAAAGCCAAATCTAATGGCAAGACATAACTTTATCTCCCCTGTACTTTATACAGGTGGGTTATAATATACATACCTTGATAACATCACCAAATCCACCTTTACCAAGTGATTTAAGGATTTCAAATTCACTGGTCAATCTAGACTGACCACTGGCTTCAAATGCAGTTATAAATAAATCAACCTGATCTTCTTCATCTGTATTAGATTCCGAGTTGTTATCTTGTTGTAACTGATTATCTATTAAATGATTGAAAAGAAATACCATAACATCATTGATAGTTTAAATTTATGCAGAATTAATTTACAAAATTATTCTGAAAACAGCACTTAACATCAAGCTAATAAATTCTTTGAAGAAAAAAATTCATTTCTTAACTTTCAGTTCTGAACTATAAATAGCATATCCATAGAATTAACTGCCTATATATTCTAATCATACCTTTGTTTTTAGTCTTTGAATTCTTTGGCTGTACAAAATGGGATATAGCTTGCAATGGCGTCTTGATAAAAGTGTGTTCTAACAACTGATGAACTGGCCATCTTTGACGTTCATCTTTCAGGAGGCACCTAAGGAAATAATATACATTGTTCATGTTGTACATGCAAGTTTTGGCCACAAACCCAATATAAATATTTTTACATATACCAAAAACTGGAAAAAAATCTGTTTTTGTTTCATTTTAATATAAATGCCTTTTTTGATAAATGAACCAAAAACAATTTTTCCAATGCACCTATGATAGTGCAGTTTTGACCAAAAGGAAATTCTGTAAATAAATGTATGTATTCTTTTCATTCAGACTAACTGGAAGCACGAGATTGAGTGTTCCGTATGAAACATCTCTTGCATTTTCATTTATCATCTGCAAGAATCACAATACCTTTTCAGAAATTGTTTCAAAATAACACAAACGTAGGACAAGTGACAGATCAGATTCTGTTGTTGGTCCTCTGATCCAAAAGAAAACTAGTTTCAAAAGGAGATAGTTAAGCATATACAAGTGGTTAAACTTTAGTGGAGACGACGCAATAATTACATTATTGTCCTCCAAAATAGTATGGTAAGGGAAAACATTGTTCCCAAATTTCAAAACCTGAGGGAAAACCCTGTTGTATCATAAAATTTGGGAGCATTTTATATTAAGTCAATTCAAGATTCAATCACAATAAAATAGACAACATACTTGTCAAGAAAATCTCTGAATTCTTCTGGAATTGTTGATGGTATGTTTGCCGAATCCTCCGGCACAGGCATTCCTTGGTACAATGACAATAGTACACCACCCTGTAAATGGTACATAAATAATCCTTAACCACTGTTTAAGTTATTTACCATAGTTATTGTCACTTACTGTAAATCATGAAATTTTTCTGTTTGTTTTTATTAAAGACCCAAGGGTAACATGTCTTGAAAATGAAACTTTCATGTACTTTTTTTGTCAAGTCAAACATGCAATTAAAATCACAACAACTCTTTTCTTCTCTTTTAAAATGATATTATACATCAGGTATGTAACAAAATGTATTAATTATTGATATACAGTCGAACCTGTCTATAAAGGCCACCCAAGGGAAGTTTGAAAAATGGCCTTTATAGACAGGTGGCCTTTATAGACAGGTTCTGAAGGACAAACCGAATCTGCTTCGACACATTATATTATTCTTGGTACACATTGCATTAATGAATTGTATTGTAAACAAACATACTAATCCATGTCTGAATCACAATCCAGAAGCAAATTAAAATCTTTGAAACTGACAAGTTAGGTAAAACATGTTAACTTCAACCAGGAAAGCGAGACTGATTGCCCCAGAAGGTAAAGCCTCTCCTGTTTAGCTAGCTACACCCGCAATGTGTGTAATCAAAAATGAGTCAACAATTTTGTGATGACAGCCATAAAACTTTTTGAGGGTATGCTGGTTTTTCTCTATGCTGTTTTCTTTGTTGTCAATGTTGATATAATGTGAACTTCCACCAGGGAAGTGAGACTGTTTGCTGCAGAGGGGTAAGCTGCGTAAGCACCTCCTGTTTAGCTAGCTACACCTGCCAGGTGTGTAATCAAAATTGAGTCAACAATACTGTGATGACAGCCATAAAACTTTTTGAGGGTATGCTGGTTTTTCTCTATGCTGTTTTCTTTGTTGATATAATGAAAGATAAACAATTAAAATTCAATACTCTTTTAAAATATTTGTTTATTCAAAATTACCAGGATTTAACATTTACCTTCAATCACCTGGCAGACTGAAGAGTCACTCTCGCACGGACAAACACACAAACTCAGAGTTATTATTTCTCTTCAGAATTTGATTAATCTGAGTCCGACCGACACCAAATAAATCAGCAAATTTCTTGCACTTAATTCATCTTTTTCCGATTTACGAATGACTTCGTACACGTTGCTCCAATGTCATTGCTGAACGAGGAGATTTCCCCGACATTGTAACGAATCAAGAGATTTAAATCACAATCATATCAGCTATAGAAATAAACTAGACGAGTTGACGTTTGCGATGTGTTTAGTAAATAAGCATTACTCAATATGGCCGCTTGGATACAGGTTGTTTACACTACGCTTGCATGATGGAAATTTCCGGTTTCGTTTTGATTTTTTTTCTATTCCGGTTTTAACCGAAAAATACCGAAAAGTTCCGGATTTTTTAAGTATTCAAAATGGCCGCTACGGACAGGTAAATTGGCGAAAATTGACCGTATTTGGTGACCGCTGGCCGCGTTGGACAGTGACCGTTATATAGAGGTTAAATAAAGAACAAAGCTAGTCGGGGGATTTTTTATGGCCGTTATAGGCAGGTGGCCGCTGTATACCAAGTGGCCGCTAGCACAAGTTAGACTGTACTTCTCTTTTGTTTTCTCAGGGCACTTCTGTTTCCTCTACAATCCCAAACTGACTGTCTTGATATACCATAAGTAAAAGAATCTTGACTGGCTATAAAACACTATTACTCCACTCCAGCATCCCACTACTGACTGCCTTGATAAAAGTGAAAGAATCTTGACTGGGCCGTTAAACATCATAATTCAACTTCACTCCTATAACGCAGTGTAAAAAAAAAAGACTAAACACTGTAGTGAAATATAAACTTACAAGTTGATATATGTCTGCTTTTTTGCCATATCTAGCTGATGATTTTTGACAATCTGTTACTGGATGTGAATTCTCTACCATAATGTACAGATCAGACATTCTACAAGAAAGAAACAAGAGTTTTAAAAAACATTGTTGCAAACCTTCACAACTAGTCCCACTAAAACATTTCAACCATTAACATTATATACAGACACTCAAGACTGTTGCTGATTCTGGAGTCTGACACAAACTCTTTTGTAGTTAGCAATGACAAACCAAAAATCAAGAGCACAATTAAGCAGATCAAGTTACACCATTTATGTTTTTGCCATTAAAAAGGATTAAAATTTCAAAGGGACACAACTCTGAGAAATTTGCACAGAGCTACCTCCTCTTCTGGTGAACACAATGGCACATCCTGGTAACCATATACACCAGGTTTAGTAAAAATGTAACAGCAGTAATGGAGGAAAACAACAAAATATTGCAGAAAAACAGACAGAAATATGGATGAATGGATAACTGGTAATGCCTTACCATAGTATGTCATCACTGAACTGCCTGCCTCAATCTTTGAATCATGAATTATGTTATAATTAAAATTTATTTACCTTTCATCAATACTATTATATTATAATTATAATTTATTTACCTTTTATCAATACTATAATCAGACAATCTAATTTTCCCACTATTATCTACAAATATACTGGAAGCCTAAAAATAGAAATATGTAATAGCTGTTAATGTTTATCAATACACATATAAATGTAGCTGTAATAGGTTGATTAAATTACAGACATGTCAGATTGATGCATATCATAATTTCCATAGCGTGAAGAGACAACATAAGATTCCAAATATCCATTGCAAAGTTAACAACAAGTCCAATTCATTTGTGTGTTGAGTGAACTAAACCAGTAATGTGAAATTCAATTCCTTTATTATATGGCCAATGAATTTGCCCTTTTCTGATTGGTTGAGAAGGCGTTTGGCGAGCCTGATAAATCGTTTTGTTCACCGCGCAATAACGCAAGCGACGTTTTTATGACGTAACAAAGGGCAATGTTCACCGCGCAAAAAGAAAAGAACACTTTTTACGTTTTGTACTATAAAACATAATAATATGGTGATAAAAATCATTGGTCATATAATAAAACAATTATTGACTTTCAATTCGGTAGACATAAGGATTAATCAACCTCAAAAACATAATATTCACCTCCACCTACGGCCATCGGTAAATATAATGTGTTTGAGGTTGATAAATCCTTATGTTTACCTCATCAAAAGTCAATAATTGTATATTATCTGGTGCCATATGGGTGAATACCATTCAACTCATAATTTTTTTTAATCTGTTTCGGTGTCCATACAAAGTCTGGAGTTTTTGTTTAAAGAACATTTATGAATCAGTAAACTACAAATATTAGTAATAAAACAAACTCTGCGTTGGATTTAGGAACAAGTGCAAGAATAACTTTATAAGTTTTATAAATACTGGTCACAAAATATGTTTATGTTTTTATGTAGTGTGAAAAAATTAAATTCAGTTCACTTCCTGATTACATTGGCTTTCTGAACACAGCACCTCTCGTCTTCTAAATTCAAATCTCACTCGGGACAGATCCTAGTAGTTCGCTTGCCAAAAGTTGGTGGTTCTCAGGGCACTCCAGTTCTCTCCACCATTTCTGTCTCAATATAAATGAAAGAATCTTGGGATGTATAACACCGTTACTTAACAGTACAAATCTTCCGTTTTCCTTTTATGAATAATATATTGAGATTTACCCTTAAATTTTTATGTACAACATCTTTACTATGAAGATAATCTAGAGCTAATAAGATTTCCTCTGTGTAATTCTTCAATAAATCTAATGAAACAGGCTGTTCTTTAATGAGATGAGTTTCTAAACTATAACCACCAGAATATTCCATCAATATCTGAAATATAAAATTCAAGTTTAGTTCCTATATAATTCTACATGTACCACAAAACTTGAAAAGCATATCACTTTAAAAAGAGAAATACAATGTATTTTATTTTGAAAAAAAGCATATCATTTTAAAGAGAAAAGCAATTTATTTTGAAAAGAAAAAAAAAACATTTTGAAAAATTGTTAAAGAAAAAATCTACAAGAACTTTTCTGCAAATAAAACTAATTACCCCAAATATATATATATGACCTTGACTTCTAAGATATAAACTTGGTTAATGGTCATGCCATGCCATTGCATCTATCAAATTTCAAGAAATTGATGAAATATGGCCCAGACAGCAATTTACAGACAGTATGATTATACTTATATATCCTTTGCACAGACATACATGATACTTCTACATGTGTCCAATTCTACGTGGAAGATTTGAACATCTAGTACAGGCTGTCAGAAGAATTCCAAAAACCAAGATAATAAAATAAAGAAATCCAGAGAAAGAGAGAATAACTTACATATACAGTAATTTTGCCTGCATCATGTTTATATTTAATGGTGGAGAGAGAGAGAGAGAGAGAGAGAGAGAGAGAGAGAGAGAGTGTTACTTACATATACAGTA